>CM028357.1:60310050-60910050 GCA_016618105.1 Dendrobium huoshanense
CAAAGCCTACAACTGAAATCAAAGCACGGCGATGGCTATCAATATGCATGTCAATCTATCAATCTGAATCAGTCAATGGTCAATGAGTCAATGCAGCGGAAAGTTCATAGTCAATAATACAAGTCAATGCAGCGGCAGGCAAATCTATAAAATCAATTCCATCAATCATCGTCCCCTTCAATCAAATCAATACGGTCAAATCAGTGCGATCTAATCCAATGAAGTCAAATGGAAAAAACGATACGAGACAATGAATCTATAAAACAGTCAATACGATGTAGAACAGTAGCAACAAGTGAAATTATAAAAATCTATAGGTAGCATATCAAAATCTTATACAATGTCCATAACAATGTTCAGTAATCAATGCTCGGTAATCATCGATGAAATCATGAAGTCGTATCAATCAGTAAATCCGATTCAATTCCATAAAGCAGAAATCGGTAAATCAGTAAATCCGTCAATATCATAATCAATCCGTAAAATCAATAATCAATATAGATCCAAAATCTATGCGATGCAAAATCGATACATTGCATTTCATACAATGGTCTTACTCGACAAGCCAACACTAGTCATGATGCTGTTGTAGTTATCAATCGTTCAAATATCAATAGTGCTGTTGTAGTGGTCAATCTATATCAATAGTGCTGTTGTAGTTCGTTCAATAATGCTGTTGTAGTTATCAATCGTTCAATATCAATAGTGCTGTTGTAGTGGTCAATCTATATCAATAGTGCTGTTGTAGTTTTGTTCAATAATGCTGTTGTAGTTATCAATCGTTCAATATCAATAGTGCTGTTGTAGTGGTCAATCTATATCAATAGTGCTGTTGTAGTTCGTTCAATATCAATAGTGCTGTTGTAGTCCGTTCAATATCAATAGTGCTGTTGTAGTTCGTTCAATACACGTTGGTTTCTATAACCAACGTTCAACTAGGTTTCCACTTGTCTTTCAGCAGTCAATCAATCAATCAATAGTCGATGCAATAAGCAATATTAAAGAAATCGAGAACGATCATATCAATAGTCCTAGGCAGATCCATTCAATCTATCAATTCCGGGAAAATCAGAAATCATACGAAAATCGGGCAGAGTAACGGTAGTCTATCGAAATTACACAAAAATCCTACAAAAAGACAAACTCTGAATTTCACCAAATTACAACAGAATAACCACGGCATCAATGCAAGACTATCAATCTATAGAATCCAAATCAAATCAGGTCCTGATAATATTCTATTCAATTAAAAGCACGTAGAATCAATTCCGACCGGTAAAATCTTCGTAGAATACAGTCAAATCGTGTGCAATAAACATATCTATAACATATCAGAAGTTGTGCGGTGGAAGTTGTGTCAAATCAAAACCATGTCGAAAAGTCGACTACGAAAACACGAAACAGATCCCAACTCGGTCAAAACACAACATCTTCGAAAACAGAAGTAAGGTTCGGAGTCCTTACCACGAGATCTACACTTTCTCCAACAGCAGCGTCGGACGAAAAGCGCTCCGCGGCCTCCAAAACCAAGCTTTTCTTCTTTTTCCCTTTCTCTTTCTCTCTCCTCAGATATTTTGATTTTATAAAAAGTTTTCTCTCTCTTCAAAACGAGCTGATTTCCTTATATCATACATGGATCGGCCTGGCCGATCGTCTCGATCGTCCTGGACGATCAGACCAATTCTGGTCGTCCTGGCCGATACTCCAGGGCGATTATCAGGACGATATTAGGAACAGTGCAGATCGTCCTGGACGATCTCAATATCGTCCTGGACGATTCTGTCCAGAAATAGCTCCAGAAATCAGCTGTTTTCAATGCACTAATCGGCCTGGACGATCCAAACTTCGTCCTGGCCGATTCTGGGAGGAAAATCACTTTTCAGAGATGAACAATAAGAGAACGAGATATTACAGTATTGGCTCTGGCCATAACCGCTATCCGTGGTGCCATTTGGCGGCAAAACCACTCGGTTCAGAGGGCCCCGGGTCATAACCGTTTACCTGCAGTGCCATTTGGCGGCGAAACTGCCGGTTAGAGGACACGTACCACGTCCTTACTGGCAAGAGATTGTTTGAGAATGGATCCTAGTGATATTTTCGACTAGGCATTTCACTCTTTGTGAGCTGAAGTTGATTTTAATTTGTCCACCTCGACAAACTGTTGCGGAAGGTGGATGAAATTTGCTTTAAGTGTGGATAATTGGATTTCATATTTTAAATACTTTTGGGATTTTTGAGATTTTGGATTTTGGTATTTTTTTTGGATTTTTGTGGGGTTTTGGATTTTGAATTGATATTTGAGTAGAATTTTGGAATATTTGAAATGGACTTTAGGGAGACAATTGAAAGTATTTGGGAACCCCTCCGGTTGAGATCTGCATTCAACACGGCCATCATCGGGGTGTTTGGGGGTCATTTCTTTTTATGGATTGAACCTTGTCAACTCTGTCGGGATGTCGACAGAGGATCGGGTTTCGTAGGATTTATGCCCTCATCAGTGAATTCTCTTTGTTATAGGCCTTAAAGGCCTAAGATGAATGTATTAAGACAAATATACCGGTCGTAGCAACCGTATATTTGTTTGAGAGATCGAACCTTATCGACTCCTATTGACCCATATAGGAGGATCGGGTTCGAACTAGAATTCACTTGTCAACCCGCGCAGCATCCCTAGACGTCACGTGTGTACCAATAACACGCTCGCCGGAGCCCATGCGGGCGTTTGAGGGCATTTTGTAATTAAACCCTGTCGACTCCTTTTACCTGCTAAGGAGGATCGGGTTTAAATTTAATAACCCGAGCAGCATCCCTAGACGTCACGTGTGTACCAATAACACGCTCGCCGGGGCCCATGCGGGTTGAGAATATATTTTCCCCCTTAGTGTACCTATGTGTATACAAATTACAGTGCACGTGCGGGGGTATTCTTGGAATAGACGCCTTCTGTCTGCTTGTACGAGGTTGCAGATCCGGTGGCGTGACGTTATAGTTTGTGAACGCCTTCTGTCTGCTTATACGAATGTTGCAGATCCGGTGGCGTGGCGTTATAGTTTGTGAACGCCTTCTGTCTGCTAGTACGAATGTTGCAGATCCGGTGGCGTGGCGTAGCAGCTTCTGGATAGAATTGTTCGCTGCTTCGTACAGGTAGACTCTCGTGCACTATTTGTTGATTTTTGTAGGCGGATCACAGTGCACTAACTAATCTCCTGCCTTATACTTGTATATGCTTGCACTTGTCGTATTCTCCATACATTTTGTTGTGATCTTTGGTCTTTTCAGTGCGTCCGCTACTGCTGCATGTAGGTAGGTAGATGTCTTCCTTTATATACTGGAATTGACTTCAGGATACTGCATTTACTGAAGTCTTTCTATATCTACCCATAGATGGCATGTTATACATACATCCGTATTCGTAGAAAGATTGTATGTATTGCAGATCTTTTATTCTTGATTGCTTACAGATCAATATTCTTTTGTATCTTAATGTTGACTACGAGGATGTTAGAATACCCTTGCTACAAGAGTCTGCGGGCGCTAGTATCTGTTGTATGTCAATCGTTGCATCAACTAATAGTTTTCTCCATTGGGGCTTCTAATATTCAACATGCAAGTTCATTAGTCGATTGATATGAATACGACAGATTTTATGTTTGTTATAGATACATCAAGGGTTTTGTAGCACATATATTCTTCTTATTTGAAAGTAGACTGTCGTGTGTTCATCGACATATTAGTCTGCATTGATAACAAGTAATCCGCTTCTTCTACATCTTCCTTGCTTTGCTTGCAATCGCACTACTTTCATTGTGCATAATAAATAGCAGATCTCTTTGTTACATGTCTTGACGGCTTATAACATGAATGATAACATTATCATTACACTTATTGCAATTAGCTTACATCAACTATGAGCATGATAAGTTGAAATCCACAAGCCTTTGTTTAATCATTGATATTTATTGGAGAGATCTAGATTTTTACTTAGCATTTGCATTGATATGATGGAGTATTTGCTAAGTTAAAGTCTCATTCCATAAAATTGAGTTCAAGTTCTCTTACATCAAGCTCCATGTGGTCCGACTCGAGTCTTTCTTTGAGTTTGAAATGTCCAAGATTAAGTCTTATATTATTCTATTTCATTTGAGTTTGACTTCTCTTGCGAATGATGCTTATGCTGTCTTCCAATTTAACTTAAAATTTGAGTTTCACTTAAGTCATATTTGTCCAATGTTCAAGTCCAAGTTCACAAGTCCACTTGTGTTCAAATGTGTCCCAAATCTTTGTTCTTTTGAGTTCGATCAAGCTCAAAATGAGTTCTTGTTCATATTCATCGTTGTCTTTCAAGTTCATATCCTTCCTCTTTATTCAAGTTATGGTTCAAGTTCATTTAGATGGATTGAATCAAGTCCACAAGTCCCCAAATTCTTCCAAGTCCTTGTCTTATTTCAGACAAAATTTCGGCAGCCTCCCGGCGTCTCCCCCGTTAAGGGGAAAAACCAAGAGGCCGCCTACCCGCCACGTCACTAAAGACGTGCACGATTGGTGTTGGTGAGACACCGCGGCGGTTGTATTTTTATGTTTTCTCCCACCACGCGCACTAAAGGCGTGCTTGGGGTTTTAAAAAGTATTTTTTTTTTAAAAGAGACAATTTTTGCTTTCCCCCCGCCCGGGGGTACTTATAAGTAACCCCGCTTCGCCACACGTGCCGCATCGGGGTTCCATCCTACCACGGCCAATAAAGGCGTGCTTAGGACAGTTCTCCAATTTGCCACGAATATTGAAGCAAGGTTTGAGTTTAGAAGAGTACGTACCTCCGCGGGGTTGTCGTGGTTGACACGTGGATCGAGGGGTCACTCGCCTACCTCGTCGTAGGTGTCGCACCGGGTTCCCTCCTACCACGACCACTAAAGGCGTGCTTAGGTGGTTTGCCGGTCCGACACGAATGTCGAGGCAAGAGAGTGGAGGGGGGATTATTTTATCTTTGTAATTAATCACAATTAAAAAAAATAATAATTATTATAATTAATTATAATTAAGAATGATTAATTAATTAAGAATACTTAATTATAATTTAATTTAATTAATTATAACTAATATATAATTAATTAGTAATTAATCATAATTAATTAAAAAATAATCATAATTAAACTTAATTAATTATGCTTAAATTTTTTAATAATGAATAATTAATTCTAATTAAAAATAACTAATTATAATTAAATTAAATTAATTATAACTAATTTGTAATTAATAGTAATTAATCATAATTAAAATAATTAAGTATAATTAAACTTAATTAATTGTAATGAATTTAAATAAGATATTTAACAGAGAATTAAACTCTCTGTTTAACAGAGAATTTAATCCTCTGTTTTAAAGGATTCGGCCGAAAAAGCATGAAAGAGAGGGAGTTACCCTCACAACCAGCAAGCTCCCTTATTGTTTCCGATCAAACAGGGAAGGAGGGCCACCGAAGAAGCAAAGTCGAGCAGCCAAAGAGCCGAAGAAGCGGCACGAGAGGGAGAGTAACTTTCACAGCAAGCGAGCTCTCGCAGCTACTCCCGATCAAAATGGAGTAACTTCCGATCCAGCGGCAAGGGAACTCGTCGAAGGAGGTAGGCCGTCGATCTCTCCCTCCCTTCCTCTCTCTCTCTCTCTCTCTCTCTCTCTCTCTCTCTCTCTCTCTCTCTCTCTCTCTCTCTCTCTCTTTCTCTCTCTGCGGCTTGGGGTCGACACAGCGACGGGAAAGGAGGCGTCGGGAGAGAACTGAGATATCGGATTAGGGCAGAGGTCGTCGGGTTGCAGGGAGAAGGAAAGGTCGGGCTGGGGTAGTTCGGGAGTGGAGCGAGGCAGAGATTCGACGTGAGAAGGTAGAGCAGCCAAATGCATCCTTTGGGTCGGTATTTAACGACGCGAATGGGGCTCGATCGAGGAAAGGATCGCAGATTTTGCGCAAGATTTCCGGAACGGCGCCGACTGCACACCGATTCAGCTGGATTTCGGGGATGCCTTCGACAGATACGAGGTTTTCGGGATTTCTGGCAGGATTCGCGGAAGATTTTCAGCGGAGTTCGTGGATCCGACGGGATACGAGGTATCTTTTATCGTCATTTTTTTTGTCTTCCTTCGGATATTATCTGAAGGTCAACATTAAAACTATCATTTTATAAGCTTGACAAGCTACTCATTTGTAAACTCAAAAAATAATAGATAGGTTGGCTCGTTTAGCGCTCGAAAGCTCATTAATAACTCGATATAGTTCAAATGAGTTACTCGTTTGAAGCTCGATAAACACAATATGAACCAAATATAAGCCAAACACAAACAAAACTCGAACATATGTCATATTAAACAAGCCAAACTTGAACACAAATAGAAAAGCTTAAATCAAGCTCGAGTTGGACTCAAACAAGCTAATAGTAAACAAGCTCAAACATGAACAAGCTTCTGTTCGACTTGACTCGGTTTGTTTGCAGCCCAAAATGTGGTTAATTGAATATATGTTCTCATTTATAAATTAGTTTATGTAAAATCATGCTGCTTTTTTTGCAGTTTTTACTGACAGATCCATCAACACAATGTCAATTTTTTTTTCTTTTGCATTACAAACGCCAATTTAATTGAGAACATAGACAAGTAAAGCACGTGTGACACCGGACGCTACCCGTCACAGGGACGAATAGAGCGGATGCTGCAAGAAGAACCTCAAGTTCTTCGATAGCAGCTCCTTCACGCACCACCTAAGGGAATTACGCAACGGGGAAGAGGAGGACCACCACCTGACGAGAAGGTCAGGGTACAGACAAACCCAGGGGAAAAGGGATAAAACACAAATCAAATCTCTATCTTATTCAGGAAGTAATTGTTGACCTCCAACAGATAAAACAAAAAAAAAATATATATAAAATATTTTATCCACACCGCAAATCCCTGAAATCACGCTCAATACCTTGGATGCATCGATGCTAATACGCGAATCCCGCCAGAAATCCCGGAAACCTCGTATCTCTGTCGGATCTGTCAAAATCCCGTGAAATCCTGCTCAAAATCGATGATCTCGCCTCGATCGAGCGCCCAAGCCGTTGTTAAATACCGACCCAAGTGAGAGCTTTGGGAGACACTTGATCACGAGCTCCTCCCTCTACCACACTCGCTCTCTGCCTGCTCCGATCGGGAGCCCCACGATCGCTACGACCCTCCCGTCGGCCTCTTTCCTCAACCGTCCGATCCACTCGATCCAGAAAGAAAGAGAGAGAGACCTCCCGATCCCTCTCAGCCCCAAGCCGAGCTCTTCCTTCCCGCACTCAACTCCCGATCCCTCTCCCACACGATCGAGCTCCCGTCGCTACCTCCCCTGTGCCGAGCTCAAGCCGATCCCATTCCCGATTCCCCTCTCTACTTTCTTCGGCCCGAGAGAGAGAGAGAGAGAGAGAGAGAGAGAGAGAGAGAGAGAGAGAGAGAGAGAGAGAGAGAGAGGAAGAAATCCTTACTTACCTGCTCGTAGTCGCTCCCTCTCTATCCGGTCGGAAGTTGCACATTTGATCGGAAGCAATCACGGGATCTCATAGGTAGTGAAGGTAACTTTCTCCCTTTCACGGTTTTCGGCCAAATCCAAAAAAAAAAATTGAAAAATGGATTTCTTTTTATTTAATTATAATGATAACAAATTATTTTTAATTATTATTTAATTATAGCTATAATTAATTAATTAATTATAATTAATTAATAATTAGTTATTAATTATAAATTATAATTATTTGGTTAATTATAATTAATTTTGATTAATTATAATTAGTCATTATTTAATTATAATTATAATTAATTTACTAATCATAATTAATTAATAATTAATAATTAATTATATATTATAATTAATTAATAATTAGCTATAATTAATATTAATTATAATTAATATTAATTATAATTAATAATAAAAATGAAATATGTCATCTTCTTTCCTCGAGCCAACACCGCCGACGGCCGCCAAGGTATAAATTCTAAACCCTAAATCTCCGAGAACCCATTTCAACGCATTCGTCGAGACAAAACGATCACCTATACACGCTTTTCTTAGCGTGGTGGGAGGGAGTGCGTCCCGACGCTTGCGACGAAGCGGGTAATCGCCCAAATTCCTTCTTCGAAGTTCGTATCGCCTTGGAAACCCCGTCTATGCACGGTTTTCTTAGCGTGGTGGGAAGGGATCCCGGTGCGATGCGCACGACGAAGCGGGGATATCCATAAGTACCCGCTTGCGGGGAAACAACTGCCTTGCTTACAAAATATTTTCAAAAATAAAAAATACTTTTTTACAAAAAAAAAAACCCATGCACGCTTTTCTTAGCGTGGTGGGGGATCGAAAAATTACACGACCGCGGTGTCCTCGAAAGAGGGCATCTACCATGCACGCTTTTCTTAGCGTGTTGGGAAAGGCCCAGTTTTTTGTAGTTTTTGTCACGACCCGACCCGACGGGGACGGATCCCGCCCGAGCCGGATCGCGACGAGAGACCTTCTTATCCAGGATCTGGCTTTGGATTAGGTTACTGAACTGATCTTCCAAATACTTAACTCAACAAACACACACAGAACAACAGAGCTACTAAAATCATCAAATGCAGCGGAACAAAACATCTATCTTTTCATTTCCTCAAAATAATCATCTACAGAACAGTACATGGCTTTTAAACAGAAGGAAAGACAGAACAGAAAAGCCATGACTGTACAAAAAATCAAAAGTACAAAAGTACCTATACTGATCAGACTCTGAACTAATCCTGGACTTCCTTGCCTTTCCCAGAACCTGAAAACCACCAAAAAGCAAGGGTGAGCTCAACAGCTCAGCAAAGCAACAAACCACCAATCTAAATTCTCAGAAACCAAAACCAAACTCATCAGACAGATATCAGATCAGAAATCGAAACAGAATCGGAAATCAGAACTTGTACGGACGGATATCAAATCAGAGTCGGAATTATACAGAAATCAGAAATCAGAATTTGCAGATCATATCACATCAGAATTACAATTGCGTACAGAACAGATACAGAAAACAGAACAGATACATATAACTAAATGCCCTGACACTGACGGAATCTCTACGGATTCCGGCACCTTATGCCTCCCTTCCCAGACACTGACTGAATCTCATAGGATCCAGGCCCCTTATGTCTCCCTTTGTGCTCACGGCACCAAAACAGATGTGCTTATAGCACCAGAACAGAATTCATCGGATCCGGAACAGAACAGATATCAGATTTCAGATTTGAGCTCATTTCAGAATTCCCGTTTCACTAACTGAATCTCATAGGATTCAGGCCCCTTATAACTCCCTTTTTTATAGCTTATACACATAGCATTTCAATTCAGAAGAAATCCGAACAATTCAGAAATTACCCAAAAATCGGGCAGCACAACGGCAGTATACAGAATTTACACAAAATTTCCTGCAAAGAAAATTCACCGAATTCGCACAGAACATAGATAATCATATTCCAGAACATTTATTCTACTGCACAGATAATTTCCAATTTCACAGAAAATTATAGTCTACGAAAAACATCGCCGAATCAAAAATACCCGGACAAAAATCTTCGGAAAATAACCAAAATGTGCACACTCGGCACGTCAACAATATACAGAAACTTACGCGGTAAAAACTGAACCAATCAAAAGATACGGACGAAAAACCGTAACGAAAACGAAATCCGGACAGAAAATACCGCCAACCGCGACGGAACTGAAAATTTAGAAAGACGGAATGTGCCTTACCTCGAGCACAGCAATTTCCTCAACAGTCACTTCGAACGAAAACGGCTCCGCGTCTTCACGAAATCAACTTTTTCAATTTCTTTCTTTTTCTCTCTCCTCAGACGAAAAATCAGATATTTTAATTTTGATTTTCTCTCTCTTCAAAATGACTGAAATCAGCTTTATAATCTTCAGATCGGCCCGGCCGATCGCCAGATCGTCCTGGACGATCAGACCAAACAAGATCATCCTGGCCGATACTCCAGGGCGATTGCACGGCCGATCCTTATGAACAGTTACATCGTCCTGGACGATATCCAGATCGTCCCGGGACGATCCGACCAAATGGATTGTCCTGGACAGCTTACAGGGCGATGATCCGGCCGATACTTGTGAACAGTGCAATCGGCCTGGCCGATGTCCTCGATCGGCCTGGACGATGCCTACAGGAAATCACCTGGAACACTTCTGGGTAAATTCTGGAACTCTTTTTCCACTGATCGTCCCAGGACGATCCCAGATCGTCCTGGACGATTCTGGAGCAGATCGTGATATTACAGTTTTCCCCTAAACGGAGGAGACGCCGGAAGGCTGCCGAAATTTTGGGTGAAATATTGCTACATTTGGATATCATTTGAACTCAAGAGAACAATTTGGGACTTGGATTTGATTGCACTCGAATGACATGCAAGAACAATTGTGGACTTGGACTTGTGAACTTTAATGCAATAAAGCTCAAATCTAAAACAAATCCAAGCTTAATTAAAATCATGAGGACTTGAATGAAAAATTGGATTCAAGCTTAAATAAAAGATACAAGTTGACCACTTGGAATTGTACTCAGTTGACAGCACTTGAACTTGAACTTCAAATGAAATTGAACTGGACTCAAGCAAGAACTTGAACGAATCTGCAAAGACTTCAGAAGACAGTGAACTTTGACATTGAACTAAAATTTGTGGATATAGAACTTGAGCTCGGACTTGAACAAGACTACAAGGACTTGATTGAACTTGAAAGAACAATGTAGAATATCATAAGGAGCTTGAAAATGATCTTAATTTGAATCTTAATAAGTGGTAAGCTCAAGCTAAATCCAAACAACTTGAAGCTTGATTCAAATTAGATGGCAAAGACTTGCAAATTCAAGTGTTACTTGAACAATCACAAGGTTTTGAATCATATGCAAGAGCATTTGAATCCGAATTTGGACCAAATACAAAGGGGTTTGAGCTCATTTTGAACAAACGTGAATGTACAACAAGATTAATGGTCACAAGAAATTGGGCCTTAAATTCAATTGTTTGCGATCATACAAATGATAGAAGGTGACTCAAGGGAATTCAAATAAGTGCTAGAAGCCTTGAGGCATGTGGAATAAGATCTTAGTTCAATGAACAAGCAATCAAAATGGAAAGGTTTAATGATAAATCTTGAGCGTTCAACTAGATATACACAAATTAATATATCAGACTACAATAAATACGAATTGTAGGAGATGTGATAACCTACCCTTAAATCATCATGCAAGATCTAAATGAAGGTGTCAAGAGTTGTGATCATTCAAATGCTTCCAAAAGAACATCTTATGAGCAATGTAAAGACGATGAGGGTCAATGTGTATATCAATCATACGAGCAAATACGATTGCTCTCTTGCAAATAAAAGAAGTTGATACATATGACAGTGAATTCGCAAACAAGCATCACCGCATATATTTCCAAGTTCATCATACATGTTGCAAGCATAAAGTGATCTTTAAAGAAAGAAGGTCATGGGAGAAAGAGTTTGACCTTTATGCAAGAAAGAATGATAGCTCTTATTACATCTATGTACAAACACTGATGAAAGATTGTAGATGTTAGAAGAAATTATAGTGTGCCCATAAGTAACTGTAGAAGGTCTATCATGTACACAGTGATTCATCTGCAAGCTCCTACAAATAACTAAAGGCAGGAGATTAGTTAGTGCACTATGACCCGCCTACAAAAATCAACAAATAGTGCACGACAGTCTACCTGTGCAAAGCAGCGAACAACTCCATTTAGAAGCTGCTACGCCACGCCACCGAATCCGCAACATCTTTGCAAGCAGACAGAAGGCGTTTACAAATATTTCAAAAATACCCTCGCATATGCACTGTAGTTTGTACACACTTAGGTACACTAAAAGAGGGTATATAATCTCAACCCGCATGGGCCCCGACGAGCGTGTTATTGGTACACACGTGACGTCTAGGGATGCTGCGTGGGTCCACAAGTGAATTCAAATTCGAATCCGATCCTCCTATACGGATCAATAGGCGTCGACAGGGTTCGAACCATTAAGAAATATGTGGCCGTGGTGACTAGAATATTTGTTTTAATACATTCATATTAGGTCTTCAAAGCCTAAAATCAAAAGAATTCACTCCAACAGCATAAAGCCTACAAAACTCGATCCTCTGTCGACAGCCCGACAGAGTTGACAAGGTTCAATTCATAAAAAGAAATGACCCCCAAACACCCCGATGATGGCCGTGTTGAATGCAGATCTCAACCGGAGGGGTTCCCAAATATTTTCAAATATCTCCCAAAAGTCCACACAAAATCCAAAGCTCCACCCAAATATCCAAAAATTCCAAAAACCCAAAATATTTAAGAATGAAATTATCCATCTCAACGCTTAAAGCAAAATTCATTCACCATCCACAACAGTTTGCCTAAGTGGACAAATTAAAATTTACTCTAGCTCACAAAGAGCCAAATGCCTAGTCGAAAATATCACTAGGATCCATTCTCAAACAATCTCTTGCCAGTAAGGACGTGGTACGTGTCCTCTAACTGGCAGTTTCGCCGCCAAATGACACTGCAGGTAAACGGTTATGACCCAGGGACCTCTGAACCGAGTGGTTTTGCCGCCAAATGGCACCACAGATAGCAGTTATGGCCAGAGCCAATACGCTCCTTAATGGTGTTAAATCCTTGAGATATGAATCAATAGGATATGATCGACAGGGCACAAAGCCCTCTGTTAGCTAAGGTGGATTCAAATTTGTCCCCTTAGACAAACATTCAACCCCGGTCTACAAGGTCCCCTTGGACGAAGCAACCCATGACTGCCGACAAGGATTCTTCTGTCAGGTTGGGTCGACTACCTCCTCTGACTAAGTAGACTAGGGACCACGATGGCCCGGGACGACGGAACCATGGGATCTTGATCGGGTCTATCATCCATTCCCCCACCATCCGCTTTAAGTGCAGGATGGTGAAATTTCTAATTTTAAATATCAAACCCTTTCCAAATATCCAAATCCAATCAATTCTCAAATCCAAATCTATGCTGCTACTATATGCCAGATACACGTATTCTATACGTATCTGATTGACGACTAGCCTTAATCGAAAGTTCTCTCTCGTGATCGAGAGGGGTAATTAATTATAGGGGCTTGCGCCTATAGGAAACCAGAACTCAGATCATAAAGTCCTCACAAAATGATGGCAAAATCTCTGGGTAGTGTCTTATCTACAAACCCATCTGCCCTTCCAAAATTTACCTCGGAACTTATTCGTTAAAACTCCCTCGCCGAAAAAGAAGAGAGGGCGGAGGCCGAGGCCGAATTTTTGGAGCCCACAGTAATCACCTGGTTATATACAAGTATGCGGATGTAAGAAAAAGGCAAAAACAAATAAAACTTCCAGCTATACGAAAGCTACACAGACAAATAAAAGAAAAAAAAAAGACTAAGCTATAAAATCTGGAGTTGCTAGAATTGTGTAGCAGATAACAACACTACGCTCCGTAGTCAGGCTACCGGGGTAGGAGGAACTTCAGGTTCATAATAGGGCGAGAGATCCGCTACGTTGAAGGTGGCTGAAACATTGTAGTCGCATGTAGTTCAATTTGATAAGCATTGTCGCCAATCCTTTTGAGAATTATGAATGGATCGTCAGCTTTCGGTTTTAATTTACCGAATGCGCCAGGAGGAAACAGCTCCTTTCGGAGACGGATCCAAACTTTGTCACCCTCGTTGAACTGTATCGCCTTGCGGGTCCGATTGGCTATTCTGACATTTCTTATTATGTGTGTGGATCATTTCTTGCAGTTTCTGATGCAGCCGTTTTATATCCTCACTTCGTTGGGCTTCTTCTGTGTTATAACTGCTAGAAGGCACTTGAGGAATGAGATCTAAGGGCGATAGTGGGTTAATGCCATAAACTGTTTGAAAGGGACTATGCCCGGTTGCTTGATTGGTAGATCTGTTAAATGCGAACTCCACTTGAGGCAACACCAAATCCCACTGTCGTAAATTCTTTCCCACAAAGCATCGTAATAGGTTGCCAAGACTTCTGTTGACGGTCTCCGTTTGACCATCTGTTTGAGGATGGGCGGTAGAACTGAACTGGAGTTTGGTCCCTAATTTGCTCCATAATGTCTTCCAGAAATGACTCAAGAACTCGACATCTCGGTCATATGTAATGGTCTTAGGGATACCAATATACCATGTAATCGTACTATTTCCCGGAAATATAAATCAGCGACGTGTGTGGCATCCAACATTTTGTTGCATGGTACGAAATGGGACATTTTGGAAAAACAGTCCACAACAACCATAATCAAATCTTTGTTCCATTGGGTCCGATGAAGGCCTAATACAAAGTCTAGGCTCACGTCGACCCATGGCCCTTCACGAACGGGCAGGGGAGTATATAGTCCCAGTTTCTGGCTATGAGTCTTGGCTGTAATATACACTCAGCATCTTTTAATGAATCGTTCCACATCACGGGAAAGAAGAGGCCAGTAAAAATTTTCCATGATTAAAGCAAGGGTCTTCTCCCTTCAAAAATGGCCAGCCATCCCTGATTCATGCCACTCACTGATGATGGCTATACGGATAGAACCTTTCGGAATGCACAGCTGGTTTCTGAAAAACAAATGGTCATGCTGCCTATGATAGAACTGATAGGGTCCGTCTTGGCACCGGAGCCAAATGCTGCCAAAGTCTGGATCTTCTGGGTACAGCTCCTTGAGTAGTTCAAATCCCGTTACCTTCGTTTGTAAGGTTTGGATTACGGCGAGCCGTCGAGTGAGTGCATCAGCTACTTGGTTGTTTTTACCTGACTTATGTTTTAGAACAAAATGGTAGGCACCTAGATACTTGACCCCAGCAGCATGTCGGTCTTTTAATTTCTTTTGATTGTTAATAAATCGCAATGCCTCATGGTTTGTGAATAAAATAAATTCATGGGGTAGCAAGTAATGCTCCCAATGATGTAATGCTCTAACAATAGCATAAAATTCTTTATCATAAACGGAGTATTTTTGACATGCTTCATTTAGTTTCTCACTAAAAAATGCAATGGGGTGCCCTTTCTGACTGAGAACAACGCCGATTCCGGAGTTTGAAGCGTCACAATCTAATTCAAATACTTCATTAAAATCAGGTAACGTCAGGATGGGTGTCGTCGACACTGCGTGTTTTAGGTGTTCGAAACCTTTGTGGGCGGAGGGAGTCCATTGGAAACGTTCAGCCTTGAGTAGTTCGGTGATAGGTGCAGCCATGGAGCTGAAGTTCCTTATGAACCTACGGTAGAAGGACGCAAGGCCGTGGAATTGGCAAACTTCGGTGAAAGATTGCGGTATAGGCCATTGGACAATAGCCTCAACTTTACTTGGGTCGGCCTCGATCCCTGCCGAGAAAATGACGAACCCCAAGAAAGATATTTTGTCCGTCAAATACTGGCACTTCAATGGGTTAGCAAATAACCGTTGCTTTCGGAGAATGTCGAAGACGTGTTGAAGGTGCCGGAGATGAGCATCCACGGTGGAACTATATACAAGAATATCGTCGAAATAGATAACTACACATTGATTCATAAGGGGTCGAAATACCTGGTTCATAAGTCGCATGAAGGTACTAGGAGCATTGGAGACGCCAAATGACATCACAGTCCACTCGTACAAGCCTTCTCGTGTTTTGAAGGCCGTTTTCCATTCGTCTCCCAGTCGCACACGTATTTGATGGTACCCGCTTCTTAAATCAATTTTAGAAAATATGGTCGCTCCATGTAACTGGTTGAAAATGTCATCTATACGAGGTATATGGGGAAACGATATTTTATTGTGATTTTGTTGATGGCGCGACCGTCAATACACATACGGTAGGTGCCATCTTTTTTTGGAACCAAAAGCACAGGGACGGGGCATAGACTGGAGCTGGGGCGAATAAAACCTTTGTCCAATAGTTCATCAATTTGTCGTTGTAGTTTCCTGTGTTCATTAGGCCGGAGTCGGTAAGCAGGTCGGTTGGGCAAAACGGCACCGGGTACCAGCTCCATGTGGTGTTGAACCTCACGGAGAGGGGGTAATCCCGAAGGCAACTCTTGTATGAGAATGTCTCCATACTTCTGTAGTAGTGGCCGAATCACTTCAAGTAAACACTGAACGGATGGGTTTTCTTCCATGAGGATCAAGAAAAAACCTTGCTGAGCGACTCTAAGATCTTGCATGAACAGACCCCTCTTGAACAGAGAAGTAGATGACGAATCTTCTGCTTCAATAACCAATGAGGGTAATAGCACGATTTGTTGATCATGGTGCATAAATGAATAAGTGTTCGCGGTTCCATGGTGTACAGTATCTTTTTCGAATTGCCATGGTCGGCCTAACAAAAGATGGCACGCATCTATGGGAACAACATCAGATAAAACGCGATCTTGAAATTGGCCGATGGAAAAATCTACCAGACATCGTTTGTTCACCTGGACCTCATCGTTCTTCTGTATCCACGAAAGAGAATACGATTTAGGGTGATCAGTTGTGACAAGTTGTAATTTATCCACCATGAGAGCGGCCACGACATTCTCACAGCTTCCACTATTTATGATCATATTACACACACGTTCTTTAACTGTACACCGAGTCCGGAAAATATTGTGTCGCAACCAAGAATCACCCTTGTGTGTATTCAAGGATTGTCTCAAAACAAGCAAGTTTCCTTTGTCCCCCTTTAAATACATTGGCTCAACAGATGTAGAATTCTCAGGATTATGGGCAGTGGAGGCATCGGAGGGTTCTTCAGTTTCCGATTTTCCATAAGAGTGACCACCCGACGGTTTGGACAGTTCGAAGCAATGTGTCCAAATCCTTGGCATTTGAAACACTTGCGAGCCGGAAAAGAGGGTTGTGACTGAGTAAGGCGTGGTGGCCCTCGGAATGGTTGTTCTTCCGATTGCCGAATGGGTCCGGCCACATTCTTGTTAGTCTTGATAGTTTCTTTTTCGTTAAGAGGGTCCATTGTCACATTCCTAGTGTTGGCTTTCTTGAACCCTTCTTGTTGTTTCTCTACTTTTAATGCTAAGTTGACAACATCCTGAAAAGTCCAATATGGGTGCAATTGCACCACATTGGAGATGGTGGGTTGTAACCCGCCCAAGAAACGAGCTACGGTGTGTTCTTCGGGCTCTACCACATCGCATTTAATAGACAGTTGTTCAAATTCGAATATGTATTCCTCCACCGTCATCTATTGTTGTTGCAGTTGTGAAAATTTGAGATATAAATCTTGCTTGTATTGTTTGGGGACATATTTGCGCTGCATCTCTTTCTTGATCTTCAACCATGACACTATCTTACTTCTTCCTTCTCAATTTCTTGATCTTTTCAAGTTCTCCCATCAAAGTGACGCTGCGCGCTTGAGTTTGATAGCCACAAGTTTGACGATTCGATCTGCTGGGACTTCTTTGAAGTCAAGAATGCGTTCCACAGTTTGTAACCACCCGATGAATTCATCTGGGTCCATTCGGCCATCGAACTCAGGTAAGTCCATTTTGATTCCATAATCGGAGGTCGCCCTCCGATCGTTTCGGCCCATCGACCGTTTGTCTGCTTCTTCGTCACTTGAACCTTCTTGGTGAAATGGGTTGATGTCTTCTTCATCCTGCGGCGGCACCACTGGTTATCTCTGTTCACATCTGGCCAGCCTTTGTTGCAGCTGGGCAATCTCCCTCTGTAGGTCTTCTATCACGACTTCTTGAATCGGCCTTTGAGGATTCCGGCAAGGCGGCATCTTGCCGGCTCTGATACCACTTGACACCGGACGCTACCCGTCACAGGGACGAATAGAGCGGATGCTGCAAGAATTACGCAAGTTCTTCGGTAGCAGCTCCTTCACGCACCACCTAAGAGAATTACGCAACAGAGAAGAGGAGGACCACCACCTGACGAGAAGGTTAGGGTACAGACAAACCCAGGGGAAAAGGGATGAAACACAAATCAAATCTCTATCTTATTCAGGAAGTAATCACCTGGTTATATACAAGTATGTGGATGCAAGAAAAAGGCAAAAGCAAATAAAACTTCCAGCTATACAAAAGCTACACAGACAAATAAAAGCTGAAAAAAAAGACTATGCTATAAAATTTGAAGTTGCTAGAATTGTGTAGCAGATATCAGCACTACACTCCAGCGTCAACGTGCCTAACTAAAATATGCAGTTTCAGTTGTTTGATATAAAAAAAGCATCGAAATCACAAAAATCACAACTAAACATAAGCACATATTCCAAATCTTATAGGAATGTGATATGCAAAAACATAAAGAGGATACGTTTAAGTAGAAAATATTCACTTAATGAGCAAATTATTGGCGTAGAATTGAATTAAAGCAAGAAGTCAATAGCTTCTTTTTTGTACTTCAAGTTTATACATGTCATACTTTCCCAAAGGAATTAAGAAAAAAGATACTAAAAATTTCATATTTTAAGCTTCGTTAGGTAATGTTGGGTGTTCTTGGTTGTGGTGTACTTTGCATGTTCACTGGTTAAGTTACTTTTCTAAACTTTCTACGTCTCCAATTTTTCAGCTTGTTGTTAGTACAAACTCTTGGGAACTGTGAGTACCTTAAGTTTTGCATGATGATTGCTTCGCTGCCTCACTGTATTTCATGTGGTACTATAAGCAACCTCAGTAATATCTTAGATTAAATCAGAAGTTCCCATCATCACTCTCATTAGCCTTATCCCAACTATTTTGGAACAGCACCCATTCATTCTTAACAAATACCGCATAAGGTATTAAACTTTATATTGTTTAAATCTCCATGTACAACTGCATCCATATTAACTAATCAACTTAACATTTTGATAAACGAGTATAGTAGCTGTGGAAAACTGCAAAACATATAGACTGGTACTATTATTTACAAAGCTTTATGCAATATTTGATATGAACTCGAAATAAAATTCCTAAATAGAAGATTATAAAGCCGAAAAGGCCAAAGCCTATGCCCAGCCATGCGGGTGACTACAGAGATTTGCTCATTAAATAATAACTAGGACCATAAAAGAGACCGATATCCCATTCAAAAATAAAGATTAATTTGTTGCTTTGCATTCTCAGTTTGGTCAAATACTATTTCATATAAAACTTAAACAATTGATTTATTTATATTTTTGCAAGAACAAAAGAAGAAGTATAATGATTTTGAGAAGCAAATGAAATTATGGAAGAAATAAAATATCATAATATGGTTTTAATTGTTGAATCAATAGCCAACACAGTAATAGTCACACAAAAATAATACTTGAGAAAAGAATATAACTAATAACACAAAAAGAGAATAACATAAAATAAGTAGTTACTGACACCAACTTACAATTGATGTGTCGTTGGATTGAGCAGCTCTATATCTTACGTTAGGGGTCATTTGTAGCGCATCGAGGTCAGTTTTGAAGCCTTTGTTTAACTGCAGCCATAAGTCTTCATTCGCTGTGTTTGTAAAATTTTCTGGCAGTGGACTTGAATCGAATGCCTTAGAATGATTTGATCGCTTTACAACAAATTGATCTGGCATGGCTTTGAAAATAGGAGTTGTGGTATTGCCTTGAGACATGCAATTTCTACTACTCATTTCCTCATAACTAGAATGGGTATGAATAGTTCCCTGCGAAGAATGCAGTACAACAAATTGCAAAATTCAATCTACAAAAATCTTAGCGAAAACACAACAAATAAGCAAACTTGAGAGTACTCCACAATCATATTTATCTAGAAGATTGGCTCAATCAAACTGCAGATTGCAGAACACTAAAAAAAGATCTGCGGATGAAGTTCCAAAGATGATATGACTTTAAAAGTTAAATGGTAGATTATACATAATAGAACTGGTATTGACATTAAAAAATTAATTTTTTAAAGCTAATCTAATTTACAAATAATTATCCAATAATTGGAATAATTGATGATTTAACAGTCTGGTTGAAGTAGGTCAAGCACCTTCAGCACCAAAACTTATCACTTAATTTTCTTATCTAAGGGCATCTCCAACTTAAAAACCTATTTTTCACTTCAAAATATAGTAACATTCATTTCAAACAGCAATTCATCTCCAACCGAATTTCATTTCTAAGACAAAAAAAGAATATGTTATGTATATTCTTCTCTTCTTTATTTTTATCCAGCTAGTGATGGGTGGCGGCGACAGCCTGTGGTAACCGGCGGGTGGGTGGCGGCGATCAAGCTAGCTTGCTTGCAGTGTAAATGATTCTAGCTCAAAACTAGCAAGTTTAGTTTATCTCTAAAATGATCTCAAAAATATTTTATACTACATTTACTCTACTTTGCATTCCTTTCTCATCCAACCAAACATCAATATTTTCAAAACCCCTGCATTTGGAATACTTTACACCAATTTTACTTCTAATCAAACAACCCCTTAATATTAATATTTTACATAGATTGAATTCATTTGAATTAAAAATATTATAAATATAAATGAGGTGATCGAGCCTAGCCAAAGTCAAGCCTGGGTAGATGTATGATCCTTACTATACCTGACTATCCATTAACAAAATATTAGCATTACAATTAGTTATAATCTTACTTGTATTAACTTTCTAGCATCATTGGAAGCAAGAAGTTCATTGAGATAATCTATCCTTCTTTGCTGCTCTCCCATGTGGTGCTCGAGTGCTTGACGGGATTTCCTTTCTTCCTCAAGCTCCATTGCAAGCTTTTCACGTTCAAGTTCAGACTGATAAGAAAAATTAAGAGAGATACATTTATTAGTTATCAAGATAACATACAACGATGTAATCTATGTATAATTTGATATGGTGTAAGAATAGATGATCGATGCTACACCTTGTGCATGTCATTCCTCTGTTTTAAAATCACTTGCTCCAATACTTCAGAATGTTGTCCCTAAAAAGGAAACAACTTCTACAAACTATAAATGACTTCAGATCCAAGCAAACACGAAACAACTTAATGACCATTACCTGCAATTTTCTACGAAGTTCCTCAATTTCTTGTTTTTGCCGCTTCAGTAGTGCAGCATCCGTCAAAACCTATAAGTTATTTTTCGTCAACGGAAAACTCAAAAACAGTAAATTTTAGCTTAAAATTTAAGATATATCAATATTCATTACATAAAGACAAAATTTTAACAAAATGCATAGGTAACAAGTAACAAAATAAAATAATAATAATAATTTGGGATGAAGAAGATGTATAAAATATTCAAAACTGTGTGCAAAAATAAGGAAACATTCGACATAGCAAATGAACAAGAAAAAAGAAAAATAAGGTACAATTTAAAGACACGGTATGCCTCAAAAATCCTTGTTAGGTACCAAATAACCTACCTTGCAAACTAAATATACTTAGACAAATGTGCATTCTCTATATATGATATTTTGAATCCGAAGAGGGCAACCTAAAGAGCATCGGGAGTGATTATTAGGGCAAATGGCTGAAAAAACGAGTGACTCCTATGAGCTTTCTAGATTAACATGTTACTACACTGTGTAAGTAAGGGTTAGACTAAATATACGAAGCGTCTTTTGGTGTTGCCAATAAAGTTTCTTTTTGAACTCCATGAGAGAGAAATCCCAAGATATATGAGCTCTGATAAATGAAAGGGAGAATAAAATTTTGAGATTTGTTGATGTGAAACTAATTAGAAATTGCATGTAGAAATTTATAAAAATTGAATTAGGCGTTGTAACGTCAACCAATGTTTCACTTAGAAAAGATTTTACGAATTGAAAGTTGTCTAAATTGATATGGCAAGCAATTACATATTAGAAGAACAAGATCTCAAATAATATCAATCATAAAATGGAAACGCGAGTGCAATAAACTAACAATCTACAACGTAACAAAGAGAAAAGTCACATTGAATTTCCCTCACTCGCGCTCTTTATGGGTTTTAGCGGATGAAGAATCGCAACAATCCGGAAGATGCCACCACAAGGGAGAGGAAGGCTAGGATAAAGATCCAAGGAAAGCTAGCCGGAGCAGTTGTGTGAAGACGACCGGTGATTTGCCAATGTTCGGCCGGAAGATGCTCTTCGACGGAATGTACCAATGTGAAGAGGATGCGATCAATGTATCCGCCAACGGTCTCGTCAACTCCCAAGTTCACATAAAAGAAAGGAGAGTGAAGGAGAGTGAAGGAGATCCGTTTGCCCTTGATCATCATATACGAAGCCATGGTCAACATCGGGATCGGCCATGCACTAGCAAAAGACTTGGAGGAGGTTGTATTCTTTCTCCACTTAGAGATACAACTCATGAGAAGAGCAATTCCAAGAGATGGGGGAAAAGGGAGGGGTCGGCCAAGAGAGGGGAGGGAATTACTTGGTTAAGTTAGGAGTAGGTTTGAGTAGGAGGAAATAGGAATAAATCTGAAATTGATTTGAGATTAATGGAGAGAAGGAAAATAGGAATTTTGAATTTGACTTTCCAATTCAAAGTTTGGTGGGACTTAACATGGGAGAGAGAGAGAGAGGGGGAAATTAGAGAGGGGCCGACAACATGCTTGGAGAGATAGGGGATTGGGAGGGAAAATTTAAAGCTTCTAATTTCATTATCTCACTTTTGGAAGGAAATAAAGAAATCCAATCCCAATTAGAATTAATTTGGGCTTAGATTTAGGGACTTTCCTAATTTAGATTTGATAATTTAGGAAAGTATTAGAAATTCAAATTTGAATTTCAACTTAAAAGGATTCTTCCCAAATTATCTAGGCTAAATTAAGAAGGTTATTATGATGATGGAAATCATCATTAAGAGGGAGATATGGGTTGGGAGGGGCCGGTGGCTAGCTTGGAGGTAGGGAGGGTGGATGATGGGGAGGAGGTTATTTGGGTGGATATGAGGAAGGGGAAATTTGGGTGGCCGTCGGGTAAGGGGTTGGGTTGGCCGGCGTGGGGAGCTAGGGGAGGAGGATGTCAGCTAGGGCAAGAGAGAGGGGTTCGGCAGTTGGAGTAAAGGGGAAGATTCGGACCACGAGCCCCGGACACTTTCGGCGACTGGTGGATATTTCTTTGCCCACACCTTGGGACTTCCCCACTGAAGAACTCACAAGCTCTAGAGAGAAATCAGAATTTTTATTTCATTATTTTATTTTATTCATCATCATCCAAATACAAGACCAATGACCTAATATATAGGCCTCAAAGAAAAAGAAAAGAAAGGACTAAAATGCCCATAGGGCTACAACTCAAATCAACACACCAACAAGGGTACAAACATAAATCTGAAACTAATACATAAATCTGAAACTAATACATAAAATATATCAAATATATAAACTCCTCATCGTAGTCGTCGATCTATGATGCTTCCGACGGTCAACATTTCAGAATCTCCTACTGATGTCCTCATCATTTGTTCCAGTATGATGGTAAGCTTGTCCAAAGCAAGTAAGAACTCACAATATGTGATTGGGTGATCAAAATTGATATCTATGTCAAAACTCCTTCAGAACAATGTGCGGTTTGAGAACAAATTTAGTAAGAACTTGCAGGCTTAAGACATCTCCAATAAGAGTTGGTGTTGTTGACCTCATTATTTGAGGCAAATTTCCCCAAAATAATCCTAGTACCTAGCTCTTCATAGTCTAATATAGACATCGCTCCCATAGGATTCCCCTTAGGTGGACGCCTATTGATGTACAATTGACTCGACCCATATTCTGAGCTAAATTAAATCCGGTTCGACCCAACACCAATTTGATTTCAAGCATCAAAGTGTCTATACGTTGTTGAGTTTATTTGGTTCGATTCAAGTTTAATTTTGACTCGACACATTCGATAGACACTACATCATTCGTCTCACAATAAATTGAAATTAGATTGACGTAAATAGGAATAAATCGATTGATTTGCATTAATCTTAAAGTCAATTATAAACTAGATTCTCTCAATTAAACCCTCCAATTGTATCAAAATCTTTTAAATATTTTGCTATTTAAATTAATCAATTAAACTTAATTAAAATTTGTCTAAATTAATACTACAATTGATTTTTTCTCACATAAAATTTTATTCAAAATTTAAATTAAAACAAAAAACAGTTTTGAGAGTTAGAGCCGGTAAATCCACAATCTCCCCCCTCCCGATTTGTGCGACCCCAAAGATGAAATCCCCTATTCATTCACAAGAAACAAACCCTCCAGCCGTCCCTCTCTCTATTCGGAAAACCCCAACCCCGTCTCCCTCTCATTCGCAAAAAATTGAAGTCCATCTATCCCTTTGTTCGTAAGCGCGCCCCTCCCTCCCTCTCTATTTATCATGACACTATGGGCCAAAACCCTTCTCTTCCACTTCTCTCTCTCTCTCACGCGGCTGACCCGGACGAGAACCTCTGGTGATCTCTAGCCCTAGCCGGCCTCCTCTGTATATTTGTAAATCTTCTTCTTTTTTCCTTATTTTCTATGATTTTCCTAAGTTTGAGAGGTAAAGATGAGATAGTAAATGAAAGATTAAACAAAATAAGGGGTATAGTGAGTTCTAAGAAACTCATGAGTTAGAGAAAGATAAAAAAATTTTACTTCTGCATATATGTTATCTCCTCACATTTTGAAAAAAAGAAAAGGGTTGGAAAAAAGAACTTTGCATTGTTTTGTTTAAAAATATGTGTATGTTTATTGAATAGTGAAATGTATGAACTTTGTAAAATTTGTATATGTTAAAAAAAAAAGAGTTTTTCTTGTTAAATTAAGAAATGTGTGTATTTTAAGATATGAAATTTATAATTTTGTGAGAAGTGAAGTGTGATTTTTGAAAAGAGATGTACGTATATTTTGAAAAATGAAGTGTATGATTTTTGAAAAGTGATGAGTGTGTTTTGAAAAGTAAAGTATATTTTTTGGAAAATGAAATGGGAAATATATTTTGAAAAGTGAAGTGTGTGATTGTAGAGAAGTGTTTGGATTTTAAAAAAGTGAGATGTGTGTATGAAAAATGTGAATTAAATGAAGTGTATCGATTTTGAAAAGCAAAGTTTGTATTTTGAAAAATAATGTGTAGAAATGTACATATGTTGAGAGAATGAAGCGTATACATATTTAGAATTAAAATGTGTGAGTGTGTTAAAGAGGGAAGTGTATAAACATTGGAAAATTAGTTGTTTGGGTGATTATTAGAAAGTGAAAGATTTAAAGAAAGACTTAGTTTTCTTTCTCTTTTTTTTTTCTTCCCCCTTTTTATGCTTCGAGATAAATTATAAAAAATTATATAAAGTATCTTTGAAATCGAAAAACTTCAAAATCAAAGTCAACCAAGCTGATGTGCATGACCGAAAAAAGACATATTTTAATTTAATAGGTTTTTCAATTATTTATATTTTAATTATTAAACATGTTTTAACCACTATTCTACTTTCTTTGTTTAAATAAACTAAAAGGAATAGTGGTGATCAAATGGACAAGAGAACACAAGGAGATCATTATCCTCATTTGCACAAACTTTTAAAGAAAAAAAAGACCATTTTAGTTATGCAAACAAAAAAAATAGAATAATAGTTAAAGCATATTTAATAATTAGAATAGAAATAATTGAAAAATATTATTAAATCAAAACATACATTTTTTCGGGCTTGCTTACTAGCTCGGTTGACTTTGCTTTTGAAACTTTCAATTTCGAATGTACTTTATATATTTTTAAAATTTATCCTGAAATGCAATAAAGGGGAAGAAGAAGAAGAAAGGGAGAAAGAGAAAGAGAGCTAAACATTTTTTTTTAAATTTCAATTTCTAATAATCAACCAAATAACTTATTTTTCAACGTTTACAACTTCACTCTTCAACACACTCACACACCTTAATTCTCAATGTATATATGCTTCATTCTCCCAATTGCACATTTCTACACACTTTGTTTTTCAAAATCCACACTTTAGTTTTTAAAATTCATACACTTCACTTTACCTTTCAACACACACACACAATTCATATTTTTCATACACACCTCACTTTTTCAAAATTCAAACACTTCACTATAATCACATACTTCACCTTTCAAAATATACTTCTAATTTTATTTTTTTTAATATATACACTTCACTTTTCAAAGCACACACTCATCACTTTTTAAAAATTATACACTTCACTTTTCAAAATATATATACATTATTTTTAAAAAATCACACACTTTACTTCTCATAAAATCATACATTTTATCTCTTAAACTACACACATTTAACAACTTTATGCACAAAACATTTTTTTAATATGCACACACTACATAAAATTCATACACTTCACCTTTCAATACACACACATTTCATTTAAGCAAAATAATGCAAAGTTCATTTTTCTAACTCATTTCTTTTTCTAAAAATGTGAGGAGATAA
This sequence comes from Dendrobium huoshanense, assembly GCA_016618105.1. Taxonomy (NCBI): domain Eukaryota; kingdom Viridiplantae; phylum Streptophyta; class Magnoliopsida; order Asparagales; family Orchidaceae; genus Dendrobium; species Dendrobium huoshanense. The sequence continues at coordinate 60,336,415 of CM028357.1, forward strand.
CATATATGCATATATATAATTTATTTATCTTTCTCTGACTCATGAATTTCTTAAAAGCATGGATGAAATGAAGCATAAATGTGCTTATTCAGTAACTCTTTATTTGATCAAACTCATGTCATCCTTTAATAAATATTAACTCAAACATCTTTTATGCATTTGGAAAAATATAACATAATTTTCCCAAAATTTAGATATGAATATTTGTATTACTACTTATATGGCATAAATCACAAACAACGCAGATTTTATATATACAATTTTAATTCCAAATAATATAAATTACAACATAAAATCTTATTTATGTTTAATGAAACCATTCAAATTATAATTTTAGATTTGCACATTGAAAAAAAAAAACACAAATTGAAGTAAATATATTCATCTCATTCATATAACAAATCATGTTCAAAAAAAGAAAATAAAACTATATGTATCGCTTTAATCTTTTTTTGAAAAATAATGAAAATAATAAATCTCTCTTTGACGATTAATACGACGAAGGGAGAAATGAAGGTGAAGATGGAGAGAATGGAGAAGAATCAAGCCGGGGAAGATACATAGAACTCACCCTATCTTTTATTTTATTTAATCTTTCATTTGTCTTCTCATCCTTACCTCTCACAATTAAGAAAATAAAAAAGAAGAAGAAGAAGAAGATTTACAAATATGCAAGAGGAGGCCGGCTAGTGCTAGAAATCGATGGAGGTTCTTGTCCGGGACAGCCACGTAAGAGAGAGAGAGAGAGAGAGAGAGAGAGAGAGAGAGAGAGAGGAAGACAAGGGTTTAGAGCCTTGATGTCGTGCAAAATAGAGAGGCTAGGAGGAAGGGACGGACAGGCTCGCGAATAAAGGGACAGAGGGCTTAAGTTTTTTGTTGAATGAGAGGGGGACGGTGTTGGGGTTTTTCGAACAGAGTGAGGGACAGCTGGGGGGTTCGTTTCTTGCGAATGAATAGGGGATTACATCAAATATGTGATGTGACTTTTTGTATAAAATTTCTCTAAAACTTTCACAATTAAACTTGCTTGTGTGGGATAAAAGCATTTAGCTCGATATGAAACGGTTTAGGTTAAAACAAACAATACTCCAAAAATATGAGCTAAGTTATTATTCTCCATTACAAAGAGGGTTGTTCAAATAGGGAGGGGAGTGAGTTGGGACAAAGGCTTGAATAAGGCACGAGCTAGAATAGGGTTCTTAGAAAATAGAGGGCCAAAATAAAAATATCAAATTAGAAAAGAAAGAAATGTTATTGGATTATATATATAATTAGACCAAGTGAAGTTTCTTTCCACAATCAAGCAAGCTAGTCTAAGAATACTCTCAGAATGGGTGACCACTTGGATTGCTGCACCAAGAAGGATTAAAAAAAAAGGTTTAGCCTGATATGAGATGGATTGAGCCAAGGTGCACAATACCTCACATAATGTGATATGAATGTTTACAAATAGTATTAGAGCTAGATCTCCTCTGGTATAATGTGCAATTTGAAGGCAAATCAATCAGCACCCAGTGGGCATGTGACATCATAAATCTAAAGAGGCAATCCAAATAGGGGTGACTCCTAGCAATATTCTAAGAGAAAAGGAGATAAGAGTGAACCAAATCACACATAAAAAAGACTAAAAAAATTATCGGGCTATATAAATAAAAGTTTAAATTAAATATGGGAGATGTCTTTTTGGTATACTATATGAAATATCTTCAGGAACACCATTGTGTATTAATGTGAAAGCACGATCTAGATGGGTAGCCTCTTAAGAAACTACACAAAGAACAATAAGCTATGAGATTTAATACGATAAAGATAAGGTGGGTCAAAGCAGACAATCACTCACATAATTTTTATTGGCTCATTACAATATATGAATCGAATGCTCTATTTATTCTTTCAGTGATAGAAATTCAACTTAGTGTAGAAATTCAACAACCAAAGGAAAACTCCACTTTGTGTGCTAAGAATGTTACACGCAATAATTATGAAATCCATATCCACTTACCTCGTTTACTTGAGCGCAATTTGTAATGCGCTTGGCTCTACTAGCAAATTGGAGAGTTCCCTTGGTTTCCTCAATATGCACCTATCATAATTCAAGCTAATGTTAATAGGTTAATATGTGTGTATAGTAATTTGCATGATGTGATTTGTGAAAGATATGAAGAAGCACATTCAACATTCACCTCCTCAGGTGCCACCGTACAAATTATTGAAGTTTTGGCATTGCCACCAAGAGCAGGTTGAAGTATTCGAGTTAGTTTACTATCACGATAGGGAATATGTGCCCTGCACCATCAAAATGTTCTAATTTAGATATAAAATAGATTTTTCAACTTTATACAAATTAGGAGATGGATAAATTAATGGGTAGCTAATCAAATTAACAATTAGGAAATTTCCTAGATAGCATGCAAACAAACTTGAAACCAAGAGACAAACTTAAAACAATATTGTATGCAAAAAGTCCAACAATTAGCTCAATGGCGTAGCAACATATGTTGAATAAAATATAACAAACCAAAAAATCACAATTGCCCTGTATAATATTGAGACAGAGGAAAAGAAAAACATTAATTGCGTCATACAAAGAATACCTATGCTTTCCATTCTCACTTAGTTTGTTGATCACATTCCCAAGGATCATTAAGCTCTTGTTAATGTGCTTTCCCTCTTTCAAACGAACTCCACCAGCTCCTGTTTTAGCGATTCTTTCTGATCCAGCCAAATCTACCAAATTCTAAGCCAACAAGAATATATTTAGAGAAAAAAAAAAAGAAAGCTGTAAAAAAATACAAGAAAATTTTAAAGTTCTTAGGTTGAAGAGAAATCAATGTACGAACCAAAACAGAAACGCGTATAGCATCAACAGATGATGTGGAATCTTTGGCACTGCTTTCAATAACCTAAATTTACAGGTTACAGAAGATTCAACAAACGGATAAAGTAGCTTGAGGATAAATAAAGAAAAAAACTAAAGAAAAAAAGAAAGCATATAGTCATACCATCCTAAATATTGTATGCGATCTACTGCTTCTAACGTTCATATTTGTCTCACCAACATGTCGATTAGCTACATAGAGATATCTAGTTTCCCCTCAATGACCGCACTTAAAAGTTAAAACAATAATAATAAAGGCCAAAGGAACACAATTTAATTAATTATACCTTCACCAAGTTTGATGAGTTCAAGTACTTGATCAGCACTGTTCACTATTTCCTCCCGAAGACCAGCCACATAAACCCCACGCTACATACTCAGCAAAGATGTTCACTTTAAAATAAAGCACCACGCGTATCTTTTTAAAGAGTTAAAGCTTGAGAAACCCACCTCTAAGCTTTCATGTACTGGAAGCCTCTGGTTCCCCAATGAAAGCAGATCGTTGATCTCCTCATTGTAAATCTCCATATAAGAAACTCTAACTAGAAACTCGCGATCTGTAATCTGCAAGCACAACACCAGAGCGCCGAAGAAAGTGAGAAAAAATAAATCGATTCATAAGCTACTGAGTCTAATTACAAACCATATGAGTCGTATCGAAAATATCTCTCACGGCCTGCGGAATGATTCCAGGGTCAAGTTGAGAGCCATTCATAGTGAAAGTTTTGCCGCTGCTTGTCTGTCCGTAGGCAAAGGCAGTTCCTGAGAGGGAAGAGAAGAGATTATCGGATTCTAGGGTTTCTTGAAAACTAATATAAATAAGAAGAGCAGACTGCTTACCGTTGAATCCATTGATAGCCGCATGGATTATAGATTTGATTAGGATATCGTAGACAGATGCATTGGTGGAGCTCTGTTCAAATACATGATCTGATAATGATAGAGGGAGTGAGAACTGAAGTCAGGGTTTTAGGGAAGCCGAAGAGGAGGAATTACCGAAGGCGAAAGATATGCCAGAGATTGGAGTGCCGAGGGGTCTGTGAAGTGAGATTCGGTTGTCCTCAATCCTCCATTGGCGCTCTCCGGCAGCCTCTTCGGCGATAGATGGCCGGAATCGCACAGCTACTGAGATCTTCTCCATGTTAGCTCAGTTGACTACAGGTCAAGAGAGAGAGAGAGACAGAGAGAGAGAGAGAGAGAGAGAGAGAGAGAGAGAGAGATCGGGAGGCGGGCTCCCGTTTGAATTATGTGATCGTTCGTCACCGACGGTGAGGATAAGACGGTAGCCGGATCTGAGAGGTGAAAGGTCAGAAGTGCCACTAACTGATTAGCGAGCGACCACCAGTTCATAAGGTTGGTGCTTGGTTGGAATTTTGGATTTATTAATCAGATAGTCCAAAAACACAACAAATTCTTGATATAGCCTGCTAGTATTAGGCATAAGCTGTCATTCTCATAAGTTTCTTTTTCAATTTTATATATTTGTTAGGAACGTAATAACTCCTTTCTCATCATTAGAGCCTTAAGCATTTCAATCAGATTAGCTGATTCATATTATTACTGCACACCAATTACCTAGCTACACGCGTACAGTCTGTTATGATAAACTGCTATTTATACTAATGTAACCAGGATGAGTAACAACAATATTCATTTCCTCTTGTCCATTTCTTGTTCTCTGTTCTGTCTTTCCACTCACGCTCAGGTTCTTGCAGTTCAACATGGTATCAGACGTAGGACGGTCCTCCGGGCCATCTCCCACGGCCGCGCAATCTACGCCGGCGACGGCTGCTCCTTCTTCCCCACAAAACGACGATTCCACCGATCCAAATTTTCTTTACCCATCTCTAAAATTCATTCTTGCCCACCACAAAACTCTAGTTCCTCATCCTCTGTCGCCGGATAATTATCCGGTATGGCGCAATCAAATCTCAAAACTATTCAAAGCAAATGGCTTTGCTCAGTTTCTTGAACCACCACCGGCTCTCTCCTCATCTTCGGAACTTCAAGATTCGGTTAACTCTGATACAAAATCGCATAAATGGATCATCACCGATCAGAATCTTGCAGCTGCACTTTGCTCTACGATCTCAGCTCCGGTGATTCCTTTCGTGATGCATCTTGAATCAACCCAGGAGATTTGGGCGGCGCTTCAATCCCGTTTCCAATCTTCTAACCGATCGAAGGTAATTCAGCTCAAAAATGAGCTTCATAACATCTCCATGCGCAATCTATCAATGCAGGATTACTTGACGGATATCAAGAAACTCGTCGATCAAATAACCGCCGCCGGGTCTACCTTGGACACTGAGGACATCATCATCTACATTCTAAACGGTCTACCGCAATCCTATCAGTCCTTCAAGACGTCCATCCGCTACCTGCCATCTCCTCTGTCGCTAGATAGCTTCTACTCAATGCTTATCACTGAAGAGATTCATCTGCGTGCGGACAGCCAGCGATACTCGTCTCTTCCCGATCCAAACACTGCCCTCTATACCACACGCGGCAGAGGACGTCGTGGTCGCTTTCGATCCCAACCAACCAACACAAACTCCTCTAAAAATGGTTCAAAGCCGCTGCCTCAATGCCAAATCTGCACCAAACGCGGTCATACTGCCGACGTATGTTGGCATCGGCACAACGCCAATTACACTCTCCCGTCCGCTCAATCCTCTAGCACAAATGGACAAGCTCTTCTTGCCGCACCAGAGTCGCCCTCCACCGACTGGTATCTTGACTCCGGCGCTTCCTCGCATATGACTTACAACTCGGACAACATCAGCAACGCTTCGCACTACCGCGGCTCAGATCAAATAACTGTCGGGGACGGAAGATCCATTTCGATAGCTCACTCAGGCAACGGAATACTTCCCACCCCGGATCGTACGTTATCTCTATCCCGTCTTCTTCACATTCCCTCCATTTCTTATAATTTGATATCTGTCTCTAATCTCGTCCGCGATAACAACATTGAAATTATATTTGATTCTAACGGTTTCGTGTGTAAGGATTCGCAGACGCACAAGGTTCTGCTTCGCGGCCCCTGTAAGAACGGCTTGTATCCGATCTCGATCAAGAATCAAGAACCACAGAATCAAGCTCTCTCTGCAGCCCACTCACCTCAACCCAACTGGCATGCAAGACTTGGGCATCCTCATCATCGCATTCTCACTGCAATCTCCAACAGCAATCCTTCTCTACGGATTTCACCGACTTCTTTACATTGTGTCTCTTGTCTTTCTTGTAAAAGTCACAAGCTTGTATTCTCTACTTCTGACACTAGAACAAACGCTCCTCTTTCTCTTCTTCACTCCGATGTCTGGGGACCCTCTCCGGTCACCTCGCATCAGGGGCTTCGCTATTATCTTCTAATAACAGACGACTTTTCTCGTTTTAGCTGGATTTTTTCATTTACACTAAAATCTGAGGTCTCACGCATTTACATTAACTTCATTATTTCTATTGAAAGACTAACTGACAGGCATATCAAAGCAATTCGTACCGACGGTGGCCGGGAGTTCGTCAATCAAACCTTCGATGAATTTCTGCAGAACAGAGGCATACAACATCAACGCTCCTGCCCGTACACGCCCGAGCAGAACGGTCTCGCCGAGCGGAAGCATCGTCACATCGTTGACACGGCACGCACACTGCTCCACAACGCGTCTATGCCAACCACCTACTGACCGGATGCCGTCAACACCGCGGTTTACCTCATTAATCGAATGCCCACACCGACCACTAACAACGTCTCTCCTCTTGAGCTTATGTTTCAACGCATTCCAGATTACTCCCTTCTCCGCACATTCGGATGCGAATGTTTTCCTCTGCTCCCTGCTCACGTTCACAACAAACTCCAGCCAAATTCCATCCCATGTATTTTTCTCGGTTATCCTGATAATCAAAAGGGGTACAGGTGCCTCGACAGAAAAACCAACAAAATTATCATATCCCGTCACGTGAGATTCATAGAATCTTCTTTTCCCTTTACCAAATCAACCCAATCTCAGCAGTCGAATTCTACTATGGTTCCACCATCTCTGCTCACACCCGTGCTTGTAAACCCACCTTCACAGCATATCACCACCACTCTCAGTCAACCCGACTCTCATACCATATCTTCTCCCCAGACTGGCCCCCGACAGACTTCACCGCCTCGTTCACCGCTTACTACAAACTCCAGCACCGTTTCTCCAGAACGACCGGTTACCACACACCATATGATCACTCGGGCTCAAACGGGCACACTCAAACCTCTCAATCGACTCAACCTCATTCATAACGAAGCCATTTCTACCGATCCCACCAGCTACACAGAGGCAAATAAATCCTTCGAATGGCGTCAAGCAATGGCCGCTGAATTCTTCGCTCTGCAACGACAGGGTACCTGGCACCTCGTTCCCCCGCCCCCCAACACCCCAGTTCTGGGATGCAAATGGACGTTCAGAAGAAAATTTCACTCCGACGGCTCTGTAGCACGGTTCAAAGCTCGGCTGGTGGCGCTTGGAAATCAGCAGGAAACCGGGATTGACTATGTCGAAACATTCAGTCCAGTCGCAAAACTCCCTACAATACGCGTCCTCTTTACTGTGGCATTACACAATGACTGGAAGGTGCATCAGCTGGACGTCGACAATGCCTTCCTCCACGGCCATCTGGAGGACACGGTCTTTATGAAGCAACCCAAAGGCTTCGAGGACTCTCTTCATCCACATTATGTCTGCCATTTGCGGAAGGCTATCTACGGCTTGCGACAGGCCCCTCGTCAATGGTATACAACCTTCTCCACCTACCTCCTCAATCTCGGCTTTCAACACAGCAAGTCCGATCCTTCCCTCTTAACGATGTGCACTGATACCTACAAAATTTTTCTTCTGGTGTATGTTGACGACATACTCGTCACCGGCAATGACGACACTGCTATCACCGCATTTCTCAATAAACTCAACAACACCTTCGCCCTCAAACACCTAGGAGATGCAAATCATTTTCTCGGCATCAAAATACAAAAACAACCAGATAAGTATTTTTTATCTCAATATACATATGCTTCTTCCATTCTCCAGCAGTCTAAACTAACCCACTGCAATCCGGCAGCTAATCCGTCCTGCACCAAGCTTCCAACCGACGTGCCTATCGACCCTCTATTGAACGATCCCTCTCTATACCGGAAGCTCACTGGCGCGCTACAGTATCTAACCATTACCAGGCCAGACATCGCCTATGCCGTCAACAACCTTTCTCAACATATGCACGACCCACAGCCTATCCACTTTCATTTACTCAAGAAGCTGCTCCGGTACATCAAAGGAACAGCCCATTTTGGTCTTCCAATCTCCAAGTCGGATCTTCGACTACGAACCTACTCCGATGCTGACTGGGCGAGTGATCCGGTAACCCGCAAGTCTACCTCCGGTTACTGTTCGTTCCTCGGCAGCACACTGGTATCCTGGGTCGTCAAGAAGCAATCCACTGTCTCCCGCTCCTCCACCGAATCCGAGTATCGCGCTCTTGCCGCTGCCACCGCCGACACCATTTGGCTTAAACGGTTGCTAGCAGACTTTCACATCGAGCACAACCACTACGTCGAGCTACACTGTGACAACACGTCGGCGATCGCTCTCGCAAACAACCCAGTGTTCCACGCAAGAACAAAGCATATTGAGATTGATCACCGATTCTTGCGGGAGAATCTCAACAGCAATCACATTCGTCTTCTTCCCATCAAAACAGTAGATCAACTTGCCGATCTGTTGACGAAACCACTGTCCACACCGCGTTTCAAAATGCTCCGGGACAAACTCACGATCATCTCTGACCCCTTCGTTTGCGGGGGGCTATTAGAGCCTTAAGCATTTCAATCAGATTAGCTGATTCATATTATTACTGCACACCAATTACCTAGCTACACGCGTACAGTCTGTTATGATAAACTGCTATTTATACTAATGTAACCAGGATGAGTAACAACAAGATTCATTTCCTCTTGTCCATTTCTTGTTCTCTGTTCTGTCTTTCCACTCACGCTCAGGTTCTTGCAGTTCAACAAACCTTTAATTTTTTTTAATGGATGTTAAATTAAGTCAATTAATTTTTCATATTTACCTCAAACGAAACTTTTAACTTTATTTGGGACCATTTTCTTAAATATTTAAATTAATTTTTATTACAAAAAATTGAAGCATAAAAAATTAATAAAAAATTATCTAAAATCATTTAATATTACTGCATAATATATTTTTATTTGTTTTATATATTATAAAACTTTAAATTTTTTTTCCTCGTGATTTCATAATTGGCTATCTTGCATTAATATCTTGCATTTATAAAGTGCAGCTGATGTCTTTGGCACATAACACATTTCTTACTTCTACAGCTTCCGATTTCAAGTAAAGACTGGCACTATGTAGTAAACAATTTCATCAAGAGCATTCACACCTCCTGGTACAGTTTTGACTCAAGTGCATCTCAATTCTTCATTACACAAACTTTTAATAACAAGATCAGGACAGCTTTTTTATTGCTTCTTAAAGCAGCTTCCTAATACAAAAAAAAATGTATTAAAAAGTTGCTTTAAGAAGCAATAAAAAAGTCATCCCAAACGAAGCCCAAAAATGCAAAACTTCTGCTTTTATATGTTGATTAGGGGGCACCTTAAAAGGCTCTCTCTTATTTAAGATGGGAGTCGTATTTATTTTTTACTCATTAGATTAAAGTTGAATTAGATATACTTGTGATTAAATGCATAATTAATTATATTGGGCTTTTAAAAGTTATATCTAATTAAGCATGACATTTGATGCAAAGCACATTATTAGAAGTCATGACCACTATTAGCATATGTTGCTCTAATTGAGATTTCGTTTTGAGATGACTTTTTTATTATTTTTCAAAACAAATATTTAATACAAAAATTAAAATTTTTTACTAAAAATCTATTTTAAGAAGGAATAAAAAATTGTCCTAAACTAAGCCTGAGTTGGTCCCAATAACTTTTTTATGTTTGGTGTTTTTTATATAAGAAAATTAATCATATGCTCCAAACTCATTGTATTCTACTTTTTTCCTGTGCAGACCATTGTTCATGGCTAGTATGATTAAAATGTTCACTTTATCGACACAACTTTTGGCATGTAACAAAATAAAAAAATTGCATTAGGGCTTGTTGCGTCCTGAAAAATTCACGGTAGTAGAGAGTGATATAGTTTAGCGTCTTAATTTTGTACGAAGATCTAGCACACAAATATATAAGAGACTATAGTTATAGCGTTTATAAAAGACACCATAATTTTTACATGGAAAAACTTGAAAAGGGGGGAAACCACGGGGCCTGACCCAATTTGAATTAATCCACTAATGTTTGCAATTGATTACAAATGAGACTCTTCCTTATGAGGAAGGTCCTTGCTCGAAGTAGCAAATATACATCATATAGAGTGCATTATATGGTTGGAGTTGAAAGAATCAGTGTTGATATATTCGTTTGGGCAACATGACCAAAGTCGACAAGCGATGTAGACTGGAAGGACTATAATCGGATGACGGTGGTTGGAAGGACTGTAATCGGACGACTGAGGTTGAAAATATTGTAATCAGACGACGATGCTCGGAAGGACCGTAGTCGGCGAAAGGATTATAGTCGGCAGGCCACAATGGTCTGAAGAACCGCAGTTGACGATAGTCGTTAGAAGGACAGTAGTTGGGCGACGATGGTCAGAATGATTGTAATCAACAAGCAACGGTGGTCGGATGGATCATAGTCGGCCGGCGATGGAGTTCAGAAGGATCGTAGTCGGCGGGCGACAGGGGTCTGTAATTGGCAATGGCGGAAAGAATGACCGTAGTCGGGTGGCGATGGAGGTCGGGAGGATCGTAATTGGCGATGGCGGTCAGAAGGACCTTAGTCGGCGGGGGACGGAGGTAGGGAGGACCATAGTCGGAGGGAGTTGGAGGTCGGGAGGACCGTGGATGATTGACTAACGGGTGGAATTCTGATGACGATCAGAAAGAACTCTGGTGGTGGTCGACGAATGAGAAAAAGTTTGGTAATGGTCGGCGGACTGGAGGAAGTCCAGTGGTGGTCAAAAGACTGGCTGAAGTCCATTGGTGGTCGGTGGACTGACAGAAGTCGGACGGTGGTCGGCGGACTAGCAGAAGTTCGGCAGTGGTCGTCGAATGGGCGGAAGTCCGGCAGTGGTCGAAAGTTCATCGGCGTTGGTGTCACGACCCGACCCGAGACGAGACGGATCCCGTCCGCACCGGGCCGCGACGAAGAAGCAGACACTAACCAGGATCTAGCTTTGGAATTTGGTTCGGAACTGAATATTCCAAAGTATTTTAAACAAAACAGATAAACAAACTGTAATATCTCGTTCCCTTACTGTTCCTCTCTGATTTGGATTTTCCTCCCAGAATCGGCCAGGACGATGTTGAGATCGTCCAGGCCGATCAGTGCATGGAAAACAGCTGATTTCTGGTGTGTTTTCTGGAAGTATTTCTGCATAGATCGTCCAGGCCGATCGTGAGATCGTCCAGGACGATAGGTACTGTAGAAATGATCGGCCAGACAATAGCCCTGAGTGAGGTCCAGGACGATCTGGATTTGGTCGGATCGTCCCGGGACGATGTGAATATCGGTCTGGCCGATCAGTTCACTGATATAAGGAAATCAGCTCGTTTTGAGGAGAGAGAAAAGATTTTTTTATAAAATCAGAAATATCTGAGGAGAGAGAAAGAGAAAAGGAAAAAGAGAAAAGCTGGTTTTCGGAGACCGCGGAGCGCTTTTCGTCCGACGCTGCTGTTGGAGAAAGAGAAGATCTCGTGGTAAGGACTCCGAACCCTGTTTCTGTTTTCAAAGATGTTGTGTTTTGACCGAGTTGGGATCTGTTTTGTGTTTTTGTAGTCGACTTTTCGACATGATTTTGATTTGACACAACTTCCACCGCACAACTTCTAGTATGTTATAGATATGATTATTGTACACGATTTGACTGTATTCTACGAAGATTTTACCGGTCGGAATTGATTCTACGTGATTTTAATCGAATAGAAAATAATCGGGACGTGATTTGATTTGGTTTCTATAGGATAATAGTCTTGTATTGATGTTATAGATATTCTACTGTAATTTGGAAGAATTTGGATATTGTATCTTTTTGCAGGATTTTTGTATAAATTTGACCGACTACCGTTACGCTGCCCGATTTTCGTATGATTTCTGAATTGTCTGGAATTGATAGATTGAATCGATATGCATATGATTATTGATATGATTGCTTTAATATTGACTATTGAATTGTTTATTGATTGAATTGACTATTGATACTGATCACAAGTGGAACCTGGTTGAACATTGGTTGGAGATTGATATTGATACCTATACAGGATGGTGGGCCGACGGGCTTTCCTTTAAATATTGATTATTGATTATTGAAGGGAGACATAAGGAGTTTATTGATATGCCGACGGGCGAAAAGAGTGACGACTCTTATTGATTGAACCAATGTAAATTGATATCTACAACAGCAATATGGATTCTACAACAGCAACATAGCTAGTAGATTGTACTTGTTCAGTATATAGTATTGAATTGCATGTTTACTGTATTGATTTACTAATTTATTGCTTATTCGATTTCTGCTTTATTGATTTGATCGGATTTACTGTATCGTACGGATTCTATTGATTTCATCGATTGACTACTGAGCATTGATATGGACATAGATAGATATAGATATTGCATTGATAGCATGGACATGGACATCGTATAGATTCATTGTATTGCTGCCTATAGATTTTATAGATTCACTGTTTCTACTGTTCTACACCGTATTGACTGTTTCATAGATTCCTTGTCTCGTATCGCTTTTCTCATTTGACTTCATTGATTAGATCGTACCAATTTGACCGTATTGATTTAATTGACGGATATTGATTGAGTTGATTTATCGTATTGCCTGCCGCTGCATTGACTGGTTTTATTGACTATTGATTTCCGCTGCATAGACTCATTGACCATTGACTGATTCGGATTGATAGATTGACATGCATATTGATAGCATTGCCGTGCTTTGATTTCAGTTATAGGTATTAGGTGACCTGCTGGGCTTTGTAAAGCTCATTATATGTTGTTGATATTTTCAGGTCAGGGATCGGGAGCAGGAGATAGGAGTTGATTCAGAACGATAGGTTTTAGTTCTTTTGATCGATAGATGATTCTTTTGTACTCAGGACATGATAGATTTCTCTACTTGCATTGATAGTGTAGTTCCTGAGTATTGTATATGTTGTTTTGTGTTATGAATCGACTGAGATATTGATGTTTTAAATTTTATAGATGTTTGATAGATTGCTTAATGATGGTTTTAGATAACTCTGGTAAATTGTTTGGCTATTGATCGACATTCTTTCCAAGTTAGATCTCGGGGCATGACACAAACACAGAGCTACTAAAAACATCAAATGCAGCGGAACAAAACATCTATCATTTCTTTTCCTCAAAACAATCATCTACAAATACAGTACATGGCTTTTAGACAGAACAGAAAAGCCATGACTGTACAAAAATCAAAAGGTACCAAACAATATCTATACTGATCAGACTCTGAACTAATCCTGGACTTCCTTCCCTTTCCCAGAACCTGAAAGCCACCAGAAAGCAAGGGTGAGCTCAACGGCTCAGTAAAGCAACAAACCTCCAATCAAAATCCTCAGAATCGCAAAACCAACACAATCAGACAAATCCGTACATAAATCAGAACGGAATCGGACAGATATCAAATCAAACAGAACTGTATGGAAACAGAAGTCATATTAAATCCGAAACATAACGAATCAGACATATCAGATCAACAGAATCAGAATCGTACAGATCATATCAGAACAGAACAAAATCGTATCAGAATCATATATCAGATATTATATAATTCATAGCTAAATTCCCTGACACTGACTGAATCTCATAGGATCCAGGCCCCTTATGCCTCCCTTTGTGCTCACGGCACCAGAACAGATCAGATGTGCTTATAGCACCAGAATACATATATAGTGCATATAGCACCTAAACAGATTTCCTCGGATCCGGAACAGAACAGATATCAGATTTCATATTGAGCTCATTTCAGAATTCCCAGACACTAACTGAATCTCATAGGATCCAGGCCCCTTATAACTCCCTTTTTATAGCTTATACAGATAGCATATCAATTCAGAGAAAATCCGGACAAATCAGAAATTACCCAAAAATCGGGCAGCACAACGGCAGTATACAGAATTTACACAATTTTCCTGAAAATCAAAATTCACCAAATTCGCACAGAATACAGATATCAACATTTCAGAACATTTATTCTACTGCACAGATAATTTCCAATTTCACAGAAAAATCCAGTCGACTAAAAATACAGTCGAATCAAAAATACCCGGACAAAAATCTTTAAAATATAGTCAAAACGTGCACACCCGGCACGACAACGATATACAAAAAGTTACGCGGTAAAAACTGAACCGATCAAAAGATACGGACGAAAATCACAAACGAAAATCAATTCCGGACAGATAATACCGCCAAACTCGACGGTTCTGAAAATTGAGAAAGGTGGAATGTGTCTTACCTCGTGCACATCAATTTCCTCAACAGTCTCTTCGAACGAAAACGGCTCCGCGTCTTCCCGAAATCAATTTTTCCAAATTCCTCTTTTTCTCTCTCCTCAGAACAGAAAATCAGATATTTTTAAAAATATTTTCTCTCTCTTCAAATGAGCTGAATTCCCTTAAGTAATCTTCAGATCGGCCTGGCCGATCGCCAGATCGTCCCGGGACGATCCGACCAAAAGGATCGTTCTGGAATCCTCCCAGGGCTGTTGTCTGGCCGATATTTTCTACAGTACCAATTGGCCTGGCCGATGTCTCCAATCGGCCTGGACGATGCCTACAGAAAATCACCTGGAGCAAATCTGGGCAAATTCTGGAGCTTCATTTCAACTGATCGTCCCAGGACGATCCCAGATCGTCCTGGACGATACTGGAGCAGTTCATGCTATTACAATCTCCCCAACTCAGAAAAATGTCGTCCTCGACATTATCCAATCCAAACTCAGTTAAAACAAGTACGGGTACGACTGTCTCATGTCAGACTCCTTCTCCCAAGTCGCTTCACGTGCAGTCTGGTGCTTCCACTGGACTTTAACCATCGGAATCTGTTTATTTCTTAACTTTCGGACGTCGTACGCCAAAATCAACTCTGGCTCTTCCTTGTACGACAGATTCTCCTGAATCTCAACCTCATCAGTAGATACCTTCTTTCCAAAGTCGGATACCCACTTTCTCAGAGTGGATACGTGAAACACGTTATGCACATCAGGCATAGAATCAGAAAGCAATAACTTGTAAGCAGCTTTTCCAATCCTTTCCAAGATTTTAAAAGGTCCAACATACCTCGGACTAAGCTTGCTCACCTGACCAAATCTGCTCACACCTTTCATCGGGCTGACTTTGACATACACAAAGTCACCAACCTGAAACTCAACAAACCTATGCTTCTGATTGTAATACTTCTGCTGTCGATCTTGAGCAGCTTTCAATCTTTCTCTTATCAAACTGATCTTCTGAGCAGTTTCATCAGCAAAAGTGGCCCCCAAAGCCTATTTATCTCCGACCTCTGTCAGAGTCAAAGGAGTACGGCACTTCCTGCCATACAGAGCCTCGTACGGTGTCATACCGATACTGGACTGAAAACTGTTGTTATAAGCAAACTCAATCAGCGGGATATGGTCTTCCCAGCTTCCGCCAAAGTCCAGAACACAAAGTCTCAACAGGTCTTCCAGCACCTGAATAGTCCTCTCAGACTGTCCGTCGGTCTGAGGATGAAAGGCTGTACTGAAATGCAGTTTCGTACCCAAGCCTTGCTGAATGCCTTTCCAAAGTCTGGAAGTAAAACGTCCATCTCGACCAGAAACAATCACGCGAGGCACACCGTGCAATCTGACTATCTCCTTCACATATACCTGTGCCAAGCGATCAACTGAATCCGTCTGTCTGATCGGAAGAAAATGGGCGGACTTTGTCAATCGATCTACAACCACCCAAATGGCGTCATGCCCTTGTCTAGATCGAGGAAAACCCATCGCAAATTCCATCGTTACCTCCTCCAATTTCCACTCAGGGATAGGCAACGACTGCAACAATCCACCTGGTCGCTGATGCTCTGCCTTCACCAACTGACAGGCTTCGCATCTCGACACAAACTCTGCCACATCTTTCTTCATTCCAGGCCACCAAAACAACAGTTTCATATTGGCATACATCTTACCACTGCCTGGATGAACAGTGTAGCCTGAATGATGAGATTCATACAGAATCTCCTGCCTCAAATCTCCAAACACAGGTACCCACAACCTGTTCTTACAGAAAATAGTACCAGAATCAGAAATTCGAAGTTCAGGAGTCTTACTAGATCCAATCTGAGAGATCAACTTCGAATAATCCGAATCTGACTTCTGGGCTTCCTGAATCCTTGTTTCCAAAGAGGACTGAATACTCATCTGGGCTAACTCCAACCCACTAGAGGAAATCACCTCCAACTGCAATCGCTCCATATCACGAATCAGAAAGTCATCACAAGTAAGCTGAATACCTGATAATCCAGAAGACTTTCTGCTCAAAGCATCCGCTACCACATTTGCCTTCCCAGGCTGATACTGAATAGTCAAATCGTAGTCCTTGATCAACTCGAGCCACCTTCTCTGCCTCAAATTCAGATCCTTCTGAGTAAAAATGTACTTCAGGCTCTTATGATCAGTAAAAATCTCACATCTGACGCCATACAGGTATTGACGCCAAATCTTCAAAGCAAAAACTACTGCAGCTAACTCCAAATCATGTGTCGGGTAATTCTTCTCATATCAACTATCTCGAAGCATAAGCAATTACCTGACCATGCTGCATCAGGACACAACCCAGTCCTTTCAGTGAAGCATCACTGAACACCTGAAAACCTTCCGTACCTGACGGAAGTGCTAGTACTGGAGCTGAAGTCAAACAATCCTTCAATCTCTGAAAACTCGCCTCACACTCCGGTGTCCAAACAAAAGATACTGACTTCTGAGTCAGTCTCGTTAGAGGCGTCGAAATCTATGAAAATCCTTTCACAAACTTCCTATAATACCCGGCCATGCCCAAGAAACTACGTACCTCAAATACCGTAGTCGGCCTTGGCCAATCAGCAACTGCCTGAATCTTCTGGGGATCTACAGAAATGCCTTCTCCGCTAATCACATGCCCCAGAAATGAAATGCTCTTCAACCAGAATTTACACTTAGAGAACTTGGCATACAGCTGATGCCTCCTCAAAGTCTCCAACACAATCCTCAAATGTCTGGCATGATCATCCTCAGATGCAGAATATACCAGAATATCGTCAATGAAGACGATCACAAACTGATCTGAATACTCGGTTCATCAAATCCATGAAAATAGCAGGCGCGTTGGTTACCACAAAAGGCATAACCAAGAACTCGTAGTGCCCGTACCGAGTACTGAAAGTTGTCTTCACAACATCAACTTCCTTTACTCTCACCTGATAATATCCGGATCGCAAATCAATCTTCGAAAATACTGAAGATCCGGAAAGCTGATCAAACAAGTCGTCAATCCGAGGCAAAGGATACTTGTTATTGATCGTGACCTTGTTCAAATCTCTGTAATCAATACACATACGGAGTGTACCGTCCTTCTTCTTCACAAACAAAACAGGTGCTCCCCAGGGCGAAACACTATGACGCACAAAACCTCTATCAACCAACTCCTGAAGATGAACTTTCAACTCATAAAGTTCTTTCGGTGCCATCCTGTACGGAGCTTTTGATATCGGAGCGGTACCCGGAAAAATATCGATAGAGAACTCCACATCTCTATCCGGAGGTAACCCAATCAACTCCTCAGGAAAAACATCAACAAACTCCCGTACCACTGGGATCTCAGAAACAGAACCAACCTCTAGGTTCAGATCTCGCACCGAAGCCAAAAACACTGGGCATCCCTTCTTCCACATTCTGCTCACTTCCAACACAGAAACCAGACTGGAGAGAACACCTCGTAATCCCTGAAATACAACTCTCTCTCCAGCCATAAGCAAACTCACTTGCTTCTTCAGACAGTCTATCTGGGCTTCATACTGACTCAGCCAATCCATGCCCAGAATCACATCATACAAAGAAATCGGCAACCGAATCAAACTTGATTTCCACTTTTTGCTAGTAATCTCAATCTCACACAAACAAAACTATCGAGCAATCAAAGGATTCCCACCCGGTAAAATCACAGACAAAGAAACCGGTAAAACCATCGAATCCAAATGTAAAATCTTAAAATAGTGCTCGGACAGAAAAGAATGACTCGCTCCGGAGTCAAACAAAACACGACAGGGCTGATCAGAAATGTAAATCGTACCTGTCACAACATCGGGAGCATCTCGAGCCTCCTGCTGACTCAAGCTGTAAACTCGTGGCTGAACTGGAACAGGAGCTGAAGTAACAGAACTACTCTGCTCCCTCTGAATCGTAGATGGTCTCCATGGTGCAGAACTAGAACCACCACCTCTACCAGTAAATCCCTCAGGGCGTGGAGGAACAGTCATCGGTCTTTCTGCTGCTTAACCAACAGGTCTAAATAAGCCCTCAAATCGCTGATCAAATCCCATATGTGGACACTCTGCAATCCGATGTCCTGACTGACCACATCGAAAGCACAGACCAGCCATCCTGTAGCACTGGCCAAAGTGTCGTCGTCCACAGTTCTGGCACACAGGTGCCGAACTAACTGATCCAGAACTCGTCGTACTGGTAGCAGTACCAGACGACCCTCCGCTCCTCCTGGAATCTCCAGATCCAGAACCAGAAACGAATCTCCTCTTCCCAGAGGAACCACTGCCAGATGCCTCACCTCCAAATCTCTTCCTACTCGCAGTCCACCGCTGCTGAGTAGCCATCAGATCGTTCTCTATCAGACGAGCTTGCTCCACAAGCTCAGAGAAGTCAGTGATCCGGAATGGTATCAGGGGCTGCCTCAAAGTATCTCGTAATCCCCTCAGAAATCTGTAACACCTCTCAGCAGAAGTGCTAACCAGCTGCGGAGCGTACCTGGCTAATGCAGTAAACTCAGCCTCGTACTGCATCACCATTTTGCTCCCCTGAACAAGCCTCAGAAAATTCTCCTGCATCTGTTATCGTGCATAAGGGGGAACAAACCAGTCTCGAAATACCTCAGTGAACTCTTCCCAAGTAATCAAAGAGTTCAGTCTGCCCTGAAATCTGACTGCCTGCTGGCCTTCTCACCAGTGCTCAGCCTCTCCGTCCAACAGAAAAATAGCTAACGGTACCTTCCTGTCTGACGGACACTGCATTCCGTCAAAAGTCTTCTCCAACCTCCTCAGCCACTCCTCAGCAGCTCTGGGCTCAACAGCGCCCTCGAATCTCGGAGGTTTCAACCTCAGAAACAACTGCAAATGTCTGTCCAAGTCATCAGATCGGACAGTAGAAGCTCTGCTCTGAGTCTCGCTCATCATCTGAGCAACAAGTGAAGCAAACTGTGAAAGCGTATCAGCACTGACCACTGGGGCTGTACTCCCCACTGGTGCTGCCTGATCGACACTCTGCCCATCTGTCATGTCTGGGTCTGGCTGATCCATACAGAAAAATCCAGAAAATCCGGAAAACTATCATAAAAACAACACAATAAAAAGCCGAACAAACCAAAACTACCCCCCAGACAGACTCACTGATCACTTCCTATAGCTCTGTTTCACAAAATTCCCAAATTCCAAAACCATTGCTCTGATACCAAAAAAACTTGTCACGACCCGACCCGAGACGAGACGGATCCCGTCCGCACCGGGCCGCGACGAAGAAGCAGACACTAACCAGGATCTAGCTTTGGAATTTGGTTCGGAACTGAATCTTCCAAAATATTTTAAACAAAACAGATAAACAAACACAGAGCTACTAAAAACATCAAATACAGCGGAACAAAACATCTATCATTTCTTTTCCTCAAAACAATCATCTACAAATACAGTACATGGCTTTTAGACAGAAAGAAAGACAGAACAGAAAAGCCATGACTGTACAAAAATCAAAAGGTACCAAATAATACCTATACTGATCAGACTCTGAACTAATCCTGGACTTCCTTCCCTTTCCTAGAACCTGAAAGCCACCAGAAAGCAAGGGTGAGCTCAACAGCTCAGTAAAGCAACAAACCTCCAATCAAAATCCTCAGAATCGCAAAACCAACACAATCAGACAAATCCGTACATAAATCAGAACGGAATCGGACATATATCAAATCAAACAGAACTGTACGGAAACAGAAGTCATATTAAATCCGAAACAGAACGAATCAGACATATTAGATCAACAGAATCAGAATCATACAGATCATATCAGAATAGAACAAAATCGTATCAGAATCATATATCAGATATTATATAATTCATAGCTAAATTCCCTGACACTGACTGAATCTCATAGGATCCAGACCCCTTATGCCTCCCTTTGTGCTCACGGCACCAGAACAGATCAGATGTGCTTATAGCACCAGAATACATATATAGTGCATATAGCACCTAAACAGATTTCCTCGGATCCGGAACAGAACAGATATCAGATTTCATATTGAGCTCAATTCAGAATTCCCAGACACTAACTGAATCTCATAGGATCCAGGCCCCTTATAACTCCCTTTTTATAGCTTATACAGATAGCATATCAATTCAGAGAAAATCCGGACAAATCAGAAATTACCCAAAAATCGGGCAGCACAACGGCAGTATACAGAATTTACACAATTTTCCTGAAAATCAAAATTCACCAAATTCGCACAGAATACAGATATCAACATTTCAGAACATTTATTCTACTGCACAGATAATTTCCAATTTCACAGAAAAATCTAGTCGACTAAAAACACAGTCGAATCAAAAATATCCAGACAAAAATCTTCAAAATATAGTCAAAACGTGCACACCCGGCACGGCAACGATATACAAAAAGTTACGCGGTAAAAACTGAACCGATCAAAAGATACGGACGAAAATCACGAACGAAAATCAATTCCGGACAGATAATACCGCCAAACTCGACGGTTCTGAAAATTGAGAAAGGTGGAATGTGCCTTACCTCGTGCACAGCAATTTCCTCAACAGTCTCTTCGAACGAAAACGGCTCTGCGTCTTCCCGAAATCAACTTTTCCAAATTCCTCTTTTTCTCTCTCCTCAGAACAAAAAATCAGATATTTTTAAAAATATTTTCTCTCTCTTCAAATGAGCTGAATTCCCTTAAGTAATCTTCAGATCGGCCTGGCCGATCGCCAGATCGCCCCGGGACGATCCGACCAAAAGGATCGTCCTGGAATCCTCCCAGGGCTGTTGTCTGGCCGATATTTTCTACAGTACCAATCGGCCAGGCCGATGTCTCCAATCGGCCTGGACGATGCCTACAGAAAATCACCTGGAGCAAATCTGGACAAATTCTGGAGCTTCATTTCAACTGATCGTCCCAGGACGATCCCAGATCGTCCTGGACGATACTGGAGCAGTTCATGCTATTACAGTTGGTGACGGGGTGGTGCTTCAGCCTGAGAGCTCTCCCTTTTTTTTCTCATTTCTCCTCCTTCATGTGAAGAATGGAGGCCTATTTATAGTTTTTTTAGAGTAGCATGACTTGTAAATATGAGAAGGATCAAGGTCAAGATGGGAGTGATTAGAATGAATGGTCGATCTTGATTCCTACGATCATCTACCGTTCAATGGACCTTTGATTGTCTTAATGATATAAAAATATGATGATCTTAGGCTTGTTGGATTTGTCTCGTCGAGCCGCTCGATCCGATTACAAGCATGTCATGATTGCATACCTTTTAGTAACCCAAATTGTGGTTTGATCCTTACAAAAGTGCTTCGAGATTTTGATTTGGACTCATTTGGGCTCGGATTGGGTTGATTTTGGTGTCGTTGGGTTCATGTTTTCAAGACGTTCAATTTGGCTATAAGTTTTCTGAAATCGGAGCTTGGACCGTCCCAGATTTAATTTCAGAACCTTTCAACTCACTTTTGCTTCAAGATTCGTGCCCAATCATGATTAAATTTTTATGATATATTAGGACTAATTACTTAGTCTATATAATATTTTTAACTAACTAAATATGAAATTGAACTTAATACTCTGAAATGTTATCACATTAAGAAGAATTTTATATTTAAGTGTTCAATGTAGAGTGAAAGATGAGTTCCGACCACTAAAGTTTGATAATCCCAAAGTTTTTATATTTCAAAGCCCTAAAAAAAGTCATTAAACAATAATGTAATATAAAATTAAAAGATATACTTGACAGATCACCACCTTTGTACTATGCTCGAATAAAATATCACTCAATTTTGCCCCATATCAGGTGCCTCAAATAATTAGTACATGCTTAGACTCATTTGGGAAAGAGAGTTGCAATTATGCCATGTTGCATGGCTTATTATATAATACACTATCACCAACCATTTAATTGTCAAATATGTATGTGATAGCCATCCCCTTTTCTTTTCCTTATTTTCTTGTGGTAAAAATAAATATATTTCTATGGAAGAACTTAATCTTGCTTTACAAAAGGAAAAGAAGAGAGTATCTTCTATGAGTATAAAGTGGATTCAAGAGGTGCATGTTCTAAAGTTTAGGTGCATGTTACTTAGGGTTTACTTTATCAAATTTTGTTTAATTTTCTTGATATATAGTATACCTCTCTTTCTTCTTAGATAAGTTATCAAAACAAGCCATCTGAATTGACTGAATATGCTATTAATTTTACATCAAAGGATCGAATCATTTTATTATCATCTTAGATAAGTTATGTTTCTATGACTTGTATCTAATATTATATATTTTAAGGTCTCATATGCATATCAAGTGACATACTTGGTATCGAAAAAGAAAACTATACAATTATTTTAGTTATTTTGTCTTTTATTTAGGAAATTATTTTATGACACTTCTATGACAAAATTCTCATCATTGTCTTTATATATTTGTCATCTTCACCTATATATATATATATATATATATATATATATATATATATATATATATATATATATATATATATATATATATATATATATATATATATATATATATATATAAGGACTAATTTAGTTATCTTTAATGATCTTCTTGACTACCACATTTTTTATTTTTATTTCCACCTTCAACTTCTGTCATCTCCACCTCTACAAGAGGACTAATATGATCTTCTTTAATTATCTCTATGACCTTTGTATCGTGCCATATATTACTATCATCAAGCCATGTCATTTTCACCTCTGGGGAGGACCAATCTTACCATCTTAAATGCTCTCCTTCAGGTTTATGTGTTGTTTTAATACTACCTTTAGATTGTATTATCTCTATCTCTGAAGAAAGAATGATATGACTTTCTTTAATAGTTTTTATGATCTTTAGTTTCCACTTACTCTCTCCAGATAAAGTTGAGTTTATCTCTAAGAAAAATAACAAAGAAAATCATATTTATTTATCTCACATGCCTTATTAAAAAAAGTTGATGAATAAAAATACAAATTGGTACATGATGCCTTTAAAATAATTCTCTACATCTTAATCTAATTTTATTAGTGAAGAAATACAAGAAAACGATCGAACAATGGTAGTTAGATGAGGATAATTATAATCGAATTGTGGTGGTTCAATATGATGGTTATGCTGGAATGGGTGATGGTGGTGGTTGAGCAATAGCAACTTTATGACAGTGATCTGATTATAGTGGTTCAGTAGTGGTAGTCGGCAGCCCTAATGTAAAGATCATTTTTCTCTCAGGTTCGTCCGGGACGAAATTGGATCGTCCGGGACGATCGGTACAGGTTGTGCAGAAAAAAATATGTTTGACTGAATGGTTCGTCTGGACGAAATTGAGATCGTCTGGACGAAAAATTGTCAGAGCCCTTTCGTCTGAGGACGATAATTAATTTTCGTCTGGACAAAATTTTCCTGAGCATGGATCGTCCGGGACGAAGTACGATCGTCCGGGACGATCAGTCTGGATATATATAGAAATGAGATATTTTGAAGAGAGAGAAAAGCCCAGGAGAGAGAAAAAACGAAAGAAAAAGAAGGAAAAGTGATTTTTGGGCGACGTCGGTCTGTTTTCGTCCGTTGTGACAGTTGAAGATATTGCTGTACGCAAGGTAAGGCACATTCCGCCTTTCTCAATTTTCAGAACCGTCGTGTTTGGCGGTGTTTTCTGTCCGGATTTTATTTCCGTTAGTGATTTTCGTCCGTATCTTTTGATTGATTCAGTTTTTACCGTGTAACTTTCTGTATATTATTGACGTGCCGAGTGTGCACATTTTGGTTATTTTTTGAAGATTTTTGTCCGGGTATTTTTGATTCGACTGTGTTTTTAGTCGACTGGATGTTTCTGTGAAATTGAAAATTATATGTGCAGTAGAATAAATGTTCTGAAATGTTGTTATCTATATTCTATGCAATTTTGGTAAATTGTTATTTTCAGGAAAAATTGTGTAAATTCTGTATACTGTCGTTGTGCTGCCCGATTTTTGTCTGATTTCTGATTTGTCCGGATTTCTTCTGAATTGATAAGCTATCTGTATATGCTATAAAAAGGGAGTTATAAGGGGCCTGGATCCTATGAGATTCAGTTAGTGTCTGGGAAATCTGAAATGAGCTCAATATGAAATTCTATATCTGTTTTATTCCGGATCCGATGAATTCTGTTCTGGTGCTATAAGCACATCTGTTCTGGTGCCGTGAGCACAAAGGGAGGCATAAGGGGCCTGAATCCAATGAGATTCAGTCAGTGTCTGGGAAGGGAGGCATAAGGGGCCGGAATCCGTAGAGATTCCGTCAGTGTCAGGGCATTTAGCTATTAAGTAAATATCTGATTTCTTATTTGATCTGATTCTGATTTCCGTACGATATGAATCTGATTCCGATCTGTATGATATGATTCTGATATGATTCTGATACGATTTTATTCTGTTCCGATATGATCTGAACTTCTGATTTCTGTACGATTCCATTTCTGATTTGATCTGTTCCGTTCTGATCTGTTCGATTCTGTTCTGATTTCTGTACGGATTTGTCTGATGTGTTGGTTTTGAGATTTTGAGAATTTTGATTGGAGGTTTGTTGCTTTGCTGAGCTGTTGAGCTCACTCTTGTTTTCTGATGATTTTCAGGTTCTGGGAAAGGGAAGGAAGTCCAGGAATAGATTTCAGAGTCTGAGCAGTATAGGTATTGTTTTGTACCTTTTGCTTTTTGTACAGTCATGGCTTTTCTGTTCTGTCTTTCTTTCTGTCTAAAAGCCATGTACTGTATTTGTAGATGATTGTTTTGAGGAAAAGAAAAGATAGATGTTTTGTTCCGCTGTATTTGAAGATTCATAGTAGTTCTGTGTTTGTGTGTCTGTTTGAGTTAAATTATTTGGAAGATTCAGTTCTGAAGCAAATTCCAAAGCCAGATCCTGGTTAGATTTTCTGTCGCGGCCCGGTGCGAACGGTATCCGTCTCGTCTCGGGTCGGGTCGTGACACCTAATATGAGAATAGTGGTCTGAAAGTAGTGGTATGGCGATGATGATCCGATGGTTGAGCTCTCTCCAACTCCTTTTTTATGAAGAATGTGGATATATTTATATTTTTTTAGAGTATCATTGTGATAGATTTAGTAGAAATCTATAAACACTAAATCGAACAACCTCTACTCTATTGGATGATCTATATTAATAACCTTGAACCTAGGTCATTATTTCAACATTTGTGTGCCTTAATTACCTCGAAAGTCGAAATTGAGTGAGCAAAAGCTTGTTTGACTTGTCTCATTGAGATACTCAATTTGATTACAAATGGTTAATATTAAAATAAAATTTAGTCCTTAAATCAATATCATGAAATTTTTAGATGCACTTCAAGGGCTTGATCAAGACTCATATGAACTCGAATTGGATCACTTTTGATGTCATTTGAGTCGTCAAGTTTGAAAAGCTTAGTTCAACTTAACTATAATACCAATTTTTTGATGATTTAATTTATAATATTGATAGTTGTTCGCATTTCAAAATTATATATATTATATATGATACTTCCCTAATAATTTTTTTTTATTAATTCTATTATTTATATATGAGTATTATTAAATCAACATATTATATTTAGCATTAAGAGTAGTGTAATTCTATTTTTTCCAAGAAAAAAAAAAAAAAAATTGAATAAAAATATCATAAGAATTAATTTTGAAGCCTTATATAATATATAAATAATTTATATTATACTCTGAGATTTAAAACCATTTAAAATAATCCTAATAAAAAATATGATGAGAATATTCTGACATTATTAAAAAAAAAAAAATCAGTAACATATAAAAGCATTAGCTTTGTTCTCCCATTTCTTACTTTCACAAAAGGAATATTTAGCCCGATTTCAACGCTGAAACGTGGAAAGAATGGCTAATGCTGGAACCGGAGTGTTCTTTTTCTATTTTTATTTACTTTTATCACTGTTTTTTAAAGGAATTTTTTAGTCTATAAATTTTTTGAATTAAAAAAATTTATATTAAAAAATTATTTTAAAAAAATTATCACAAATAAAATCTTAAGAGCATACTTAAATTTTCATTAATTTAATAATATATTATGTTTTTATTTAATTTATTGCAAAATAAATATAATATATAATTCATTAAAATAAAATTCATTTTTATTAAAAAAAATGGATCAAAATATATTTTGACCCAATTTTTCTTTAGATATTCAAATCATAATTGAATATATGTCACATTAGTTTATTGGAGATCAGGTCTTCCGCTGAGTGACCGTCGAAGAAATTCCTCCCATCTTATTCGTACTCAAATCCCCTAACTAATTTTTTTTTAACTATATTAATAGTTTAATAATGTTATTAAACTTATTAGAGAGAGGGCAACATAATATTTCGCTAGTTTTTTTTCTTTAATTAATAAAAAGATGCTTTGGGAATATGATTGTCATCAATCACCACCAACTGTTCCATAATTGACATCACGTAATGATCGGTCATTAGTTCGATTTTGTTCTTATTAGCCATGTGTCAATTTACTTAATTATTGATTATTTTTCTTAATCACAATTAACACAATCCTGTAATGTTTTGTCCGTAGTCATTGACAAATTTGTTATATTATAATAAGAAACCAAACGTCACCGTCTTGCATTTTCAAACTTACTAAAAACTACCTTACTATTCTCTTTTTACATAACAACCCTTTTTCTCAAAAAAACATAAAAGATCTTAACGACGAGGCTTTTTGTCTCAGATACGAGCTATCATTTACGTCCTCCTCTTTCATAAATTTATAGGAGAGGGCTTTTTGGGTTTAAGTTGGCGATTAGCTTGTTCTTTATACGATTAACGACGAGAGATTGGGTTCTCCAACGGTGGCGCTTGATCCGAAACTACCGCAGATGGCGGCGGTCGTCAGCGAACTCAGCCGCTGAAACTGCCGGAAACGGATGACATGTTCGATTTCCGTGAGCCGGTTATACAGAACGGTCCACTCGGACAAAAGCCGGTCGTTTTCTCCCCTCAGGAGAAGGGAGTAGTGAACCAAGGCACCGAGGCGGTTCGTTAAATCCCGGTTTTCTGATTTCAGCCGGTTCAGATGACTCTGGAGGTTGTCGAGGTGTCGCTGTTTCCGCATCCTCGACCGTCGAGCGGACAAACGGTTCGATATCATCCTCCTTAACCGCCGCTCCTCTTCGGGCGTCTTGGCCGGGCCGGATGGTTCCGGCTTCACAGCCGGCCGAGGCTCCCATCCCTCGAGGGCTGCAAGGAATTCCATCGGTTCGACCGGTCTGGGTCAGGGGGTCTAATATAATTATGGGAAAAAAAAAGGGCACAAATCGAAACAATTTTAAGAAACTTAGGAAGCTAGAGAGAGCAGAGAAAGAAAAGGGAAGAAAGGAGGAGGAGGGGAGCGGTATTTAAAGAGAATTGTAAGGAGCGTGTGGAGCCCACTGTTGGGAGAATTGGATGACGTGGCGATTTATGAGGGTTGGAGTTGTCCCCGGATGAGTCAGGGGTGCACTAAGGGTGAACGGGTAGGTGTTTTTTGAGTTACTAATGGGTATGACCTGACCTCAGCGTTTTCGGCGTTTAGCTTAATCGCGAAGGAATGTATCCGAGCGGTGGACGTTGCAGTGTCTGGTTGGATGGGATGCCTGCGGGCTGCTATATGCTCATCATCTCATCTTCGGAGGCGCAGCCTCTCTCTCTGTTCCATGGGCCGGCCCGTCAGGATCCTTTTAGCTTTTCTTTATGGGAATGCTTTTTTTTTTTCCGTTGTTTTTTATAAGAGAATTTTGGCACACAACTCTTATTGGCCTATTGGTTGAGAACTTTGGTTTCCAATTAAGATGTTCAGGGTTCGAGTCTATGTGTATGCATTATGTGTGTGAGTTTGCCTTAAATGGCCTAAATGTCCAAAAATAAAAGGGAATTTTGGCGGCGTAACTAAATTTTTGATGAGTCTATCTGCAACTAGCTTGACTGGTGTAGGTCCCACAGTTATTTTCTTCTCACTTAAGAGGTCGTGCCACATAAGAGAAAAATCAAACATGAATTTAGAGTTCCCAATCATACTCGCCAACCAATCAAAATAAGGCAAACGGGTATTTATGGAAGTGTTGAATGCCCAAGTGGCAAATATATTAAAAAGAAATAGACAAAACAAACACCTTTGCTCACTCGAGATTATCACATGAGAGGAAAAACATGACTTAACAAGCAAAATGTCACCTAAAGGAGTTAAAAAAAAAAAAAAGAGAGAGCAATTAAAAAGTAATACTCAATTCAACCCTAAAGTAAGGCATGTTAATTTAAAAGGAAACTATCTCAACCTATTGTTGCCACCACTCTTATCATTTTCATGCTAATCACAATGATCGTCGCAACTGTTAATGATCATATTTATTATTATATAAATAAATTTATATAAAATTAAATAAATAAAGATAAATATTTAATTCTATGTCAAAATACTAAAAAATAATTTAAGTGATCACAAATAGTTTTTTTTTTTTTTTTGGGAAAACCCGGGGCTTGAAGCCCATATATTAAGAAACTAAAAGGGAATTACATTTGATCTGTAAAAGAAAAAGCTAACTACCAAAAGAAGCAAAATTTACACACAGACAGTGGCAAAAACAAAATTTGATAATTGGCAAAAGAAAGACTCAGAAGGAGCACAGTCTCATTCATCAAAATAATCTGTAAATTGTGACTGAAGACCAGGCGGTTGCACCAGTTGCCAAAGACAAAACCTGCATTAGTAGAATTGGCCATCGCAGCACAACCGGCCTGCCTACGATGAATCCCAAAAACGAGCCAGGTTGCCGCATGGGCCCTCCATAGCTCGGAGAGACAGGCATTGCTCATCATTGTATATTGGACTAAAAGGCTCACCACCTCATTTTATAAGCTACCTGAATGGCAGCTTTTACAGCAAAAAGAGCTCCTGAGGTCCCATAAATATCTTTATAAATTTGTATTTTATATGTAAATTTATTTTATGTATTAGAAGAATTTATGTTCCGCATATTATAATAACTATTTTGTTAATTAAATAAAAATTCTCTTTAGTTGTTTATTTTTATCGTAAAATTTATAACAAATATAATAATATTCTTATATTTTCATGAATTTTAATTATATAATTTTATCTATTTAAATAAAATAAATTATCACATTCTATATTTTGAAGCATAATTTTACAAGAATTAGATTAGCATACTCCATTAATGTGTGTTATCATGATTTAGGAATCGTTTGAAATTACTTAATTTTGATTTTATTTTTTTATATTTTAATATGCTATAAAATTTTATTTGATATCCTAAATAGTTTTTATTTTTATTTTTATTGAATATTATTTAAGATCGTGAATGCAAAAAATGATGATGGCTAAGAGTGTTAATTGTTGACGTTGCTCGATAACCTGACCTGAACTTGACTTAGAAATTCAGGCTCAGGTTGACCCTTTTGAAAAATCGGGCCGGATCCAGATCAATCTGTTAACTTGACTTTGACTCAATTTGTCACAAAAGGAAAACCCGTTTGATATCGGGCGTAGTGGTAGATATCGGCCGGGATGACCCTTGAGAAAGCTTTCGGTGGCGGATGCGTTGTCGTGTAATATGCCTGCCATGTAGTGGTGGATATTGGCCTTGAGAACCAGGAATAAGATACACTGGTTGGTCTCCACCAGCAAACAAGGTGAAACTCCCAACGGCGATGCCACGCCGATCTGCCCAGTAAGCAAATCAGAATATGTAAATGGGGTTTCATTGTTGTCGTTTCGATGCACATTCGACGGTGGATGAAACTGGTTCTCTATGATATGTAGCCTTAGGATCTCTTGAACAAGCATCTCGCTCCTCCCATACGGGTCCAGGCAAGCCTTGCGGCACTATTTGGGAAACTTAACCCATTTGCAACAGGGTTTACTTTACAGGTCGAGTTGGGTCAACCCGACAACTTGCATGGGTCAAATCCTAATTGGGAAACCTGACCCAACCCGTTGACACATTTGTAAAATCAGTTCGAGTTTAGGTTGATCCTTTTGACCTGGATTGGACTAAACCCGACTCATTGACCTTTTTAGACACCCTTAATGAGGACGTTGAATTATATTAGGTTGTTTTCATTTAAAATAAATATATATATATATATATATATATATATATATATATATATATATATATATATATATATATATATATATATATATATATATATATATATATATATATATATATATATATATCTTAATGATTATTTTTAGCCATTTAAAAAATAAGCTGATTTGTTTACAAGAATAAAAATATTTTATAAAAATTAATATGTCAACAATAATCACCTTGATCAGACATTAATCTCGATGCATATTTAAACTAAAAACTTTCAAAAATAAATTTGGAATCATCCAAACTTTGATATGCAACCTTATAGTCAAACTGAACATCTCAATAAGGCAAACCCAATGACACCAAAATCAGACCAATCTGAGTTCAATGGGCTTGAACCAAGGGATTGGAGCATATTTTGAAGTTTCAAAATATTAATTGGGTAATCAAATAATCTCCAAATATGACATGCTTATAATCGAATTGAGGCTTGACGAGACGAATCCAACGATCCAATATAACTTAATTTTGATATTATTAAGACATTTAAATGCTTGACAAAAGCTATATGATTGAAGGAATTAATAAGGATAGTTCAATAAAGCACTCCAACTTTGTCTTTGATTTTATCTATATTTACAGAGCATGTCACTTCCAAAAACCTACAAATAGACCTTCATTATTCACATGAGGACAAG
This sequence comes from Dendrobium huoshanense, assembly GCA_016618105.1. Classification (NCBI taxonomy): domain Eukaryota; kingdom Viridiplantae; phylum Streptophyta; class Magnoliopsida; order Asparagales; family Orchidaceae; genus Dendrobium; species Dendrobium huoshanense. The sequence goes on from CM028357.1 coordinate 60,367,724, forward strand.
AGGAATGAAGAGAAACAGAGTTATAGAGAGAAATCCTTAATATTTTCCAGCCATCGTTGTAAACGATCAACATCAGCTATCACTATCAATAACCATCATCGTCATCGATAGTGGAGGAGCTGAATTTTGTCTATAAGGGGCACAAATTTTTTATTTTAAAAAAATCCTCATCCTTTTTCATCCAGTCTTGAGACGAAATTTGTTGATCTTAAATTTTTTTTTTAAACAAATTATTATTAAAATGATAAATTTATATAAGTAAAAGAATAGTTACAATTGAGAATATTTGCTCTTCATGTTTTCAATTCTTGCTAACTACAATTTCTCTCTTTAAGTCTTCATATTTTGAAATCATTGTACAATCCTTTTATTATCAATACTACTAAAGATATCTTTTTTAATATATATAATCAAATAATCATTCATCCATAAGTCTCCCATAATATTATGTAAATAATTTGTTACAATCTTCATAGTTGAGAATGCTCATGTTACAACAAATGATAAAATCAGTGCAAAGTTTGTAAGTAGAAATATATACTAAAGGATAAATTATATTTTTCTTAGTCTCCACAAGTTTTTAGCAAGTTTTTCAAGTCCTTTCAAATTCATAAATACAACAATAAATCTCATATCAATAGTAAAATTATCAAATTGGTTTATATATATATATATATACTACGAATAAAACTTGGTCATGCTTATCAATCTTGTCTTATCAAAAAATTGAAAATGAATCACATGTATTCAAGCATGTCACACATATAAGTAGCTATGTATTTATTTCATCAAATATATCATTGAGCTCTTGAAATTGCATATTAATTACAATATAAAACAGTTCAACTTGATAATGATGTCTATTTGTGATTACTTTAATTTTTTTTTTTCATGATCATCCTCTCATTATAAACTACCATTCATATTTGAAATAATTATATTTTTTTCCTCACAAAATAAAAAAACATATTTTAGCAAAATGTCCAAACTATCGTCTCTCATATTTTAGAGTATTTACTTAAATACTTTTATCAAACTCATAATATTTATGATGACTTGATCCTTTTTTGAAGCACCTGTGATAACTCATTTGTATCCTCCAACATAGTCTTCATCATATGCAAATTGAAAATAAATTCCAAGCTTTATATAGAATCAAGAAAGGCTTATGCTTTACCTTCTTACTCACTTCTTGAACCATCTTTATTATTATCTTAAAAATATTAATGATAAATCCAAACATAAATATTAAATTGATAAATGATCCCTATGTGTGAACCCCAACGTGTATCTCCAATACATTGAACTTCCTGAATCACCTCTATCTCTAGATGCTTCGCCAATATGTAGTTGTTCAATGATCTTGTTATATTGTTGTAGCCATAGTATTTTTCTTCTCTTACATGAACATCTATTAATATTTATGAAATTAGAAATTATATTGAAAAGTAAAGTAATTTTGACATGATTTTTTGCCACAACAACTAGTGCAAAATAATGTATGTAAAATGTTAAAAATAGCAACAGTATGTGTTATTTCTTTTTGAGTTTTTGGAGCAATGAATTTATTATTTCAAGAGACATCATCCAGAACAAATTGGTTTATATCTTCATTGTGGCATGCCATAAATCATAGGAGTTCACTAAAAATTTTCTTGGTTCTCAGAATTTTTTAAATTCATCATGACCACAAAAAGTTAAACCTTGATATAAAAGAATGCATACACAATCTATACTGATCTTAATTATCTCTGCGATTTTGATCGGAAGGAATTTGAAAAGCAATTCTCATATCAAGACCCTAATTCATTAAAACTTCGCATTTATGCCAAGCAAAATTATGAGTGTTGTTAACTTGACCTATATAAACATGAAATCTATCTTTCGTTTTCCAATTCTTGAATTCTTTTGTGTCAAAACTATCACCGTTAGCTTGCTCTTTGAGTATAAGTTTGAACATCATGGAGAGATATTTCAAGCGATCTTTAAATTCAAAAACATCAAATAATATGGATGAAAATAGTAATAAGCTTGAAGAGAAAATAGAAAAATGCATTCGAGTGGATGTTGATTTACCAAAAAATTTGAAATTAAGTGTGAAAAATCATCAATCTTATCTAGGACTACGAATTCCTATAACTGACGTTAATCCTAACATTCGAGAAGAAGTTCGGAAAACATTTTTACAAAGAGGTCATTTCATCCTCGCAGTCATCATTTTTCGAAAAGTAAATGTGAGATGAAAGATAGACGCTTTAATTTACACTAAAGGAAAATCGTGTGTTACCGCCGGACATAATTCGTCGGAAAATGCTCAAAATCCGCCGGATATAATTTATTTGATTAATTTAATTTAATACTATTTAAATTTATTTATTTTAATAATGAATATTAATTATTATTTAATTAACTTGATTTAATAATACATAATTTAAATAATTTTATTTGATAATAAGTTATTAAATTATTTAACTTAATTTAATGAAATAATTAATTATAAATATTTAGTATATCATTTTTTAGAAAAAAAATTAATTTTGGTCAGAAATTCGGTCGGAAATAAATTCGCAGAAAAATGAATAAAAATAAGATTTCTTCTAAAATAAGGATTAGCTTTTCAAGGACATGATGAGTCTTGTACATAAAAAAATGATTTTTTTTTTATTTTTTTAATAATAAAAAATAGGATAATTTTCTTGAACGAGTGCATTTCTAGCATAACATAACAAAGACATAAATAATGTGGTGCTAAAAAATACAAATGAAAATTTAAAATTAATTGTATGTGATATTCATAAAGATATTACAAGAGCTTTCGCTATTGCAACCACAAACTTCATATCTGAGGAGATTTGTGATACATTTTCTCAATTTTAATTGATGAATTGCATGACACATCAGCTTCAATTAGCATTAGTGGCAGTTGCGAAAAATCCTGTTCAAATTGCTTTGTTATTTACTATAATTACGAGTGTGATGAATATTGTTGGTGTTTTTTGTAAACATCATGATCAGCTCCGAGACCTACAACGTGAGAAGACATTAAATGCATCACATAGTGAAAACTTTTTACTGGGCGAGCCTTACATCAAGAAATAACCCTTGGTGTATAGGTGATACACAATGAGGTTCACATCATAAATTAATTATAATGTTATTAATCACAAATGGTGTATGTGTTATTAGAATCATTACAGACATTTGAATTTTCTTTTTGCCTACATCTGCCTACATCAGATGAAAGATGTACTTGATACCACTAATTAATTAACACAAGCTTTATAGAGAGTATAACAAGATATTATAGATGCTATGTCTTTAATTGGTGCACATATGTAAAGTGAGACTATATGATATGAGAGATAACAAGTGAGATAACTTCATCAGTAATGTAACTTCATTTTGTGAGCAGTAGAAAATAAATTTTCCACATATTGATGATAAATGGGTTGCTTTGTGTTCGACCTTGCCATAGAGCACAAGATGTAACAAATTTATATCATTTTCGAGTTTGAAATTTCTACACAATGCTTGCTATGCAATATCAAGAGTTGAACAATTATTTTACATAAATAAATACCAAACTGTTTTTGTCTATTGCATGTTAGAATCATAATAATGGATTTTATGCATTCAACAAAGTTAAGTTGATTAGAATGACATAGTTTTATCCAACTTATTTTAGTATTTTTTTAGGTGTTTATTAAAAATCAAATTAATACTTATATTATGGATATGTGATCTGATGATCGGTTCTCTTCATTAAAAGATGTAGGAAGCCTTGTTGAGAAAATGATCTAAAGTAGGAAATATATTATATATCATGTTATTTTTAGACTATTGGAATTCACATTGGTATTACCTGTAGCTATAGCAGGCGTCGAAAGTACATTTTCTGTCATGAATATTATAAAAATTGATAGCAAAATAGGATTCAAGATCAATGGATGAATGATTTATTAATTGCTAGTACTGAAAAAAATTATAATCTATTTACTACCTAATATTTAATATTATACATATTTTAGAAATAATTGAATTCTTTTTTTGAAACTGTCACCAAAGCCGGATAAAAAAAGTTGAGGAAAAATTTTAATATAATAATTTTGACCCCTCTATAAATTTTATGGCTCCGCCACTTCTCCCATCACAATCCACGGCTCCAATATAATAGTATCACATTTATAAATTGCTTACAAAAAAAAAAAAAAGATTTAAATGGGCAATAGTCAGCTTAATTCAATAGCAAGTATTTTAATTTTATTTATAAAGCAATATTATGATCAATCATACAGTAAAACTTACAATGTAAATCTTTGGCTTCCAACATTATTTAGCCTCAAACTTTGGCCTCAACCTGTAAGTTTTAATAAAAAATAATAGCATAAAAATAAGATATTTATTTATTTGTTGATGGAGAGAAAGTGACTAAAAATAGAATGAATCATTCATATGTTGCCCCCGAGAGAGAGAGAAAGACTAAGGCTTCGTTTGTTTTTTTAGTGCTTTTATAAAAGACAGTTTTAAAAAATATTAGTTCAGAAAATAGAGTTTTCAAATGGAGAAGCATATATAAAAAGCTTTCTCAAAACTGCTGAAAAATGAAAAAAAATGAATTATTGGAAACGTGATTTGACGAACAAAAAAAAAAAAAAAATCCTCCATTTCCAAACCAAGAAGGCAAAAAACGCTCAAACAAACAAAGCCCAAGAATTATGATGCTTCCAAGTTCCGAGCGGATTGTGGAGTGCGGAGGACGATCAAGGCTCTCGGGAATGAAGCTTGGGCTTTTAATACGGGTGTCAATTCAGGTCAACGGATTGGGTTCGAGTCGAATCTGGCTTGACCCGATCATAAACAGGTTGACATTAACCCGACCCAATTTTGCAAACGGGTTAGACTTGTTAACCTGGACCCGACCCATGCAGGTTACCTTGTAGACCCGACCCGACCCGCGAGCAAGAATTTACGCGCAGTCGCGAACAGCGAAGCAGGTCCGTAGATTTACCCTCTGAGGCTCAGCACAATGGGTCTCGACTGGCGGTAGCCGGCAAGCGAGGCTAGGTTGGCCATTGGCCACGCGACGACGCAAACTCGCAAATGCCAATGCGGGCTCCGGCGACTCAGGTGGTGCCGGTGCGGTCCTCGCGTGCGGGATTGACGTCGTAGGCGACCTGTAGGCTAGGCGTCGTAGGCACTAGGCAACCAGCATACGTGTCTTGCGGGGACAGCTGGCCTGACGCGATCATGTTGACACGGATGGCTGGCCAGGCGACGATGCATAGATGTGACATTCCTCGATTCCCTCCCATGCGGGAAAAATGAAAACGAGCTGAGGCGTATGCAGGTCGTCTTGGGTGGGTTACCAGGTTGATTCGGACCCGACCCTTTTTTTAAATGGGTTGAAAATTAAAACCCGACCCGTTTGTTAAACGGGTCGACCCTGACCTCGATTTTTTGGGTCGGGTTCGGGTTGGGTTGCTGGTTCGTGTCAATAATTGACACTCATAGCTTCCAAGTTAAGAGGGAAGGCGGGATGTGAAATTTGAAGCATCTTTAGGTGCACTTTCAAAAATTTTTGATACACATATGGTAGGCAATTTGGTAGGATTTATTAAGTCAGTGGGGACCTGTGCCCCCATGGCCTCTAGCATGCATCCGCTATTGGCCACTAACGATCGGCAATAGAAATCACCTCTATCTTTAAAATGTTGGCAAGATTTGACCCTGTTGTTGGGTATATTTGTTTTTATGTGAACATCTATTTCTAAAATTTCTATTGAAAAAATTAAGACATATTGTTGGGTAGACCTTTCAATTTCGGGTTACCGGTCGGGTTCGGGTCGAATCCGAAACTAACCTGGCACTATTCGGGTTCGGGTCAACCCGACCCGTTTTTTAAAACTGGACGATTTTTTGGACCCGAACCTGACCAGCTTCGGGTCAACCCGACCCGACCCGCGAATACAATGCTTGCAGCCGGCGAAGCAAACCCGACATCGGCGAAAGCAGCCGGCGACGTGATCTCGTCCTCGGGATGCAACTCACGACGCGACGCGCCGACGCCGGTGCGGGTGTGGGTGCAGCGACATGCAGGTGCGCGACGTGCCGGAGTGCTGGACTGCTGGAGCGGGTGCGGCGATGTGCGGGCCTTGCGGCGACACCGTCCTCGGAACGCAACTCACGACGCGACGCATGGGGCAGCCAGGGCAGCGAGCAGGAGCGCATGGGGAAGTGAGCGGGGCAGGCAGGCAGAGGCCAGCGGGGCTGGCGGGCAGCAGGGAGCGCGGGGCAGGGAAATTCGAATTTTTTTAAAATAAACGGGTTTTCGGGTTGACCCGACAACCCGTCGGGTCAACCCAAACCCGACCGTTTTTGCAAACAGGTCTGTTTTTCGGACCCGAACCCGACCCGCTTTGGGTTCGGGTCAACCCAAACACGAAAATTCCGAGTCGGGTTTTCGGGTCGGGTCCAATATTGACAGGTTTGTTGTTGGGTATAGATTGTTCCTATGTGGATGCTTGATCTTTGTACTCTTTTTTTTATTCAACACTGAAGTGATACATAGTGAATTTTACAATAGGGTTATATCTCATGGTTTTTCCCCTTTCAAATTTCTATATAAAAATTTTTTTGATCCTCCTACTTTCATCTGTAAGTGTTGAATCTTTATACACTGCTAAAATTTAAAACACATATCATACCACTCAATTTTTCTAGCTTGCAACATAAGTAAAAATAATAATTAATCCCAAATAGCCTCTTAATTTTTCATGTTCCATGTTTTGTGTATATTTTTTGATAGTCATGGTTAATAATTTCTCATTTAATTAACTTGTTTATATTCAAAATTATTCAACTGAAAAGAATTACCAACATTAAAATAACAGCATGTAGATTTCTGAAAATTAAGTAAGAAAAAAAAAAAGCTATATCATAATATTATACCATTAATAAAATGTAAAAATATTCAAAAGTAGAAGATATTTGAAAAGAACGAGTTTTCATTTGATTATTTTGAATAGATTTAGGCACTCCTTAACTCAAAGTCAATCTTAGCGAAATTTGGCTCTTTAATTGATTTATTGAGTTTGATTTGAACTTAGTTAAAGTCAAAAGCTAATTTTAGTTTTATCAGCATATCTTATTCATTTATGATTCCCAATTTTGTATCTTATATTGAGATTACACCACAAATCTATAATTTAAGAAAAAAATTCATTGGCTCCCTCTCATGTACAATATATCTTGTTCAAGCTAATATGAATTAGTCTATAACTAGACAACCCTTTTTACATCACACACACCAATACTATATCATACATGTAATGTATATATATCATATGTGCATCGTATGCAATTTATTATTGTTGCGTTCTGGAGTATTCGCGGCGGTAGAGAAATATAAAGATTAACCTCTTAGTCTTGTACAAAAATCTGGCACGCAATTAGATACGATAGAGGATGTGTAGCATTTATAAGACACCTAGATTTTTACATGGAAATCCCTTGAAAAGGGTAGAAAACCACGGGGCCTAGCCCAGTTTGAATGAATCCTCTAGTATTGCAGATGATTACAAATGATGCCCTTTCTTGGGGTAAGGCCTTAACTTGATGTACATCTTATAGAGTAAATTACATGATAAGAATACAAAGAATCACTGGTGATGTATTTGTTTGGTTCGAAGGACTGTAGTCAGTGGGCGACATAAGTCGGAAGAATCGTAGTCAGCGAGCAACGAAGGTCAAAAGTATTGTAGTCGATGGAGGACATAAGTCAGAAGGATGGCGTCATGTAGAAATCTAGCAATGGACAGAAATCCAGCATCAGATAGGTGTCCGGCAAAAGTCTGACAACATGCAGAAGTCCAGAGTCAGGCAGAAATTTGATGACGAGCGGAGATTCGGCATCAGGTAGAAGTCCGACGTTAGTCGGTGGCCGAGGAGAACTCCGGCGTTAGATGATATTCGAGCAAAACTCTGACATAACTTGGAGATCGGGCAGAGTTTCGACGTCACTTGGAGATCAGGCGGACTTTCGGCATCACTTGAAAGTCGGGCGGAATTCCAGCGTCCTGTGGAAGTCTGGCAGAATTCCGGCGTCACTTGGAAGTCGGGCAGAATTCCGGCGTCCCGTGGAAGACGGGTAGAATTCCTGCATCACTTGGAAGTCGGGCGGAATTTCGGCGTCTCGTGGAAGTCGGGCGGAATTCCGGCGTCACTTGGAAGTCGGTCGGAATTCTGGTGTCACTTAGAAGTCGGGCGAAATTCCGGCGTCCCATGGAAGTCGGGCAGAATTCCGGCGATGGTTGAGGAGGAGTCTCTTCCCTCCTATCATTCTCTTCTTCTTTTCTTCTTCTTCTTGCTTGGATCTTGGCTTAGGGCCCTCCTTGAGAGAAATGAGGGGCTGTTTATATATATTATGGAGTGGCATGACCTGTAAATAGGTGAGAGATAAGGGCTAAATAGTGAGTGGTCGGATGGACGACCGATATTGAATCCCTTGATCGTGTATTGTTCGTCAGACATTTGAAGGTCTTAATGATGTCGGAATTCGGCGATCTTGGGCTCGTTGGATTTGTCCTGTCGAGCTGCTCGATTCGATTATAAGAACGTAATGTTTGAAAACTGTTGGGTAACTCAAATTATGGTTCGAACTTTCCAAAAGTGCTCCAGATCCTTGATTTGGACTCATTTGAGCTCAGATTGAGTCGAATTTGGTGTCGTTGGGTTTGTATTTCATAGACGTTCAATACGACTATAAGTTTGCTAAAATCATACTTGAGACGGTCACAGAATAATTTTTAAAGTTTCCAAATTGATTTGTGCCTCAAGATTCGTGCCCGATCAAGATAATTTTATGATGACGTATCAATCATATAAATCATTTTAGCAGTATGCTATCAATATGCATTTCCTATCAGTGAACGTGCCACAAGATGCATTTCCTATCAGTGAACGTGCCACAAGATGCATGCTATTTCAGGTGAGCTATATCATATCCATGTCATGTTAGACTTGATGGAGGTAGATGGATAATTTCTAATGCATTCATATTTGTTTTTATTTTTGCTAGTTTAGTTAAAATATTGTACCTGTAAAACTACCATGTTTGATGATCATATCAAAATGTGAAGAATAATCATATTCTATTATATATACCAAAAGTTATAGAATAGAAGTTTATTAAATTATGAGATAATGTATTTTAACCAGATTCAAAAAAGATAGAATACAAAGCTCAAAATTATTGGAAAAAAAAAAAACCAAAAGATTTGGGGTACCTATCACAATTAGAACAATTTTCACAATTGGAAGAATATGCCAAATGCTCTGAAGCTCAAATTCTCTCTCTTATCCCTCTCCCTTTTCTCCTCTCTCCGGACAATTGAGTGACGAGATGGCGTGATTATGATAAATCAAAATGAATATAAATATTTATTTATATAAAAACTCTCATTTTTGGTCCAATACTGTGGCGCCCCTCTTCCCATCATTACATCGCTCTCTTTGATTACCCAAACGAAAGAGACCAACACCAAGATGCCCAACTCCAATACTACTACTCCCGCATAGCCAGAACTTATTAGATATGCTAGAGTCGCTTTGCTTGCAAGCACAATGTTGCGATGCTCCTACAAAGATTTTTCAGGCATGTAGGGATTTTTGTAAGGATCATTTGCATGTTATTAATGGGTCTTTAAGCATGCAAGAATTTTGGATCTTTATAATATATATGACCAAGTATATAGTATTCATCCTGTATACTCATAAAATGCTTTCTCTAGTGTTTCAAAAGTAACTACCAAGTCATGACAAGGGCACTCACCCCTTGTAAGAGTTCTTTTAGGAGTTCCCCTGGAACAAGTGGAAGAACCCACTCAAAGTAGTAGATAGGCTCAACTCATTCGGGCCTACCAAGTAGATTGACTAGCATGGAGCGAATTGGGATCCCCAATCAAACCATCACTCGTAGTTACCTCCCTCATTAGCTCTCTCCTAGACCATTTCAGTACACCCAATTTAGCTACATAAAATTATTTATGGAACTTGCACCAAATACAAGCTATAATCGTCCGACATGAAGCTCATCATTTCCACAAAATCTTAGTTAGATTCCTCTTAAGGAAGTCAAAGATCGCCAACATTGAACATCAATCTTGCCCAATAATTCACCTTGTCTCATTCATAGATTCACATGGAGGTTATTTGTACCCAACGAGTTCGCCCACAGAGAGAGTTTGCCGCCATCAAGATTACCTATAGTGAGTTCATTCATTGACTTCTTTCCCTCCATTCTATCAAGTGTCAACATGTGTCAAAAACTTCTTTCTTCCTCTTTTAGGTTTTGTTTGGGACGACTTTCTAATTGCTTCTTAAAGGCTTAATTTCGTTGTTTTTTTTGCACCGTCCAATAATGAAACTTGCTCACCTCAACAACAACCTTAGATTATTGTATTTGTTTCTAGAATTTTGAATAAATTTAATTATAAATTTATATATTAATATATGACCTTATGATAAGAGTCTAAACTAACAAAGAACCAGTGGGAGGGTCAAGTGGGCTTAGATTCCTTCACTACATAGCAAGTCTAGTTTTGGTAGGGTCCGCGATAGGGGTCTGAGAAGGACTAGCCCAGATGCGGAGGGCCCCATCAGAGCCGCCCATTTTTACTTGGTCGATGATCCTCGTTAATACATTGCTAAGAGACGTGTTGGAGGAGAACTTCTAAGAATTTGCCATCTGTCAATTTTTCATTGGAAGTTGATATCTATAGGTACTGCATTTATTGACTTGGAGGAGGACCTTCTCCTCGCGCCCATTCTGCATGTTTTAAATGATTTATTTTTTCATCTCATTATTTACAAAATTATATAATTAAAATTAGGGTCGGTAGATTTTGAATAATTAGGAAAAATTAATTAATAGTTACAATATTTTTAGACTTTTTGAAAATTGTTTAATATTTGTTTAAGATTGATTAATATCTTAAAATTTCATTAAGACTTTTTAATTACTAATGATAAATAATGTGATGATATTTATTGATTAACGAGATTAGCTCCATTCAGTGTGGGGCTGAGGAATTGATTGCTGCGGCTGATTATGTAGATTTTTGGACTAATTCATGAAATGATTGGTCCATAATGAGCATGAACAAGTTGAGAAACACTCGGCAGAATTAAGTCAAAAAAGCTGAGCTGTCATCAAATAAAAATACTAAAATTTTATTTATATTTTTATGCTTATTAATTAAACAGATATTAAAAGATATTTAATAAATAAAAAATATAAAAGAAATAAATGATTTTTCAATATAGTTTTATTAAGGGGCTGTTTGGTTGCCTGAATTAGGAGTGTAAAGCAAACTAATTACATGTATTTACTAAATTTAGATGTTTGGTTAATTTTGAGCGGAACAAAAGGTATTCATCGGATGCGTTAAGAGTGTATTAAAGAGGCTGTTTTGCGGGAATTAGAAACCCGCTCGATACGAGCGGGTTAGAAATTCATCAGAAGAAAAGCAGCTTCGTCGTGCTGTTCGGCTTCAATCGAGAGGAGAAAAACGTCGTGCTGTTCGGCTTCAATCGAGAAGAGGCTTCTTCGCCAACGTCGTCCTGTTCGGCTTCAATCGCTCTCGAGTTTTCGCCAAGCTTCGTCTTACTGTTGGGCTTCAATCGAGAGGAGAAAAGTGAAGCTTCGTCATGCTGTTCGGCTTCAATCGAGAGGAGAAAAACGAATCTTCACTCGAGTCGGAACCTTTGCCGATCTCGCGGTCTCGAAGCCTTCCATCTCGAGTCGGAGAAATGGGGCGTCAACGTCCAGCCCTACTCAGGCAGCCCGGCTAATTTCGCAGCATATACCGCGCTACTTAATCCCATGATCGGATCATGGGGCTCGATCTGCCCTCAGGCGGCCATCTCACTCATGGATACTGCACATCCGATGGGAAGAAGATCTCTGCCACTTCGATCTACTTCGAGAGCTTGCCTTATAAGGCGAATTCCACGACGTGATTCATTGGTTGTGTTTTTTTTTTTAAAGTATTGTTTCTCGTTTATCTTTTGTTTGTTTATTTGTTTGGATTTGGTGATGTGAATCTGCTTGGATCTTGTTGTGTGGGGCAAATGAAGCTTTCGGTTATTGAGTTTTATAAACGGTTTAGGAAATCTATGATACGAATTTGGGTTTTATTGATTAGAATATTATATTTGTTTTGTTTTTGGAAAGCTTGATCTAGTTTGGTTCCTTCGGTTCAGATTCAAAATTCCCCTTCAATGATTTAGCAGCACTACTGAGCTGATTGAATGCTATTTATCCTTAAATGAAACAACTTAACTTAGATGCTATATTTTGAAATGGATATAAAAAAATTGGAATAAGCTAAAAATTTGATTCCGTTTAGATACAGTTTACACTACTTTGATGAGTTGTGAAACTTTGTGGTGGTCACTTATGCAATGAATGCCAAGTTAATAATCCATTTGCTCAGTCACAAATTGTGAGAATTCAAATTGGCAGCTTAACAGTCCATTCTCTATTGCCTATAACTTCTCTTGAAAGAATTAAACAAGGTTCAGCAATCTCTCAATTTCAGCAACATCCTGGATTTCATCAACTTTTTGTATTTCATTAACAACAAGAAAATGAGGGTAAAGTTTCTTTGAAGGATGCACTTATCTTACTTTATCAACATCTCAATTTATGACAAACTGAAAGAATCATGGTTGGTGAAATCATCCTATCTTCTCTTGAAAGAATCAGAACTAGGTTCATCAACCTCTCAATTTTCAGCAACATCCTGCTTTTCACCAACCTTCTGTATTTCATTAACAACATGAAAATGATGGTTAGCAAAATCTCAGGGATGGAGAAATCATCCTAACTTGACCTGGATGATCAAAACTAGTTTCTGCAACCTCTCAATTTTTAGCAACATGATACAACGGTTTTTTATTTAATTTTTGTACTAAAAAGCTGTTTTAGAAAGCAAGAAGAAAGCTAGCCCAAACAAAATTTAAATAATTGGTGATTACTTTTATAAATGCACTAGTAATAATGACAAAAAAATATTACAAATGCACTGTTATTACTTTACTTTGGATATATCTAACCAAACAAGGGAAACATTTCTCCTGCGTTTACTTTACATACAACCAAACAGCCTCAAAGTATTTGGAATGCACTGCATTTACTTTACACTGCATTTACTTTACATTGCGTTTGCTTTGCAGGCAACCAAACAGCCCCTAAGTCAATTCAGAATTAAATGAATTTGAATTCGATGTTAGAGCTATGTAACAAAACCATGAGGAAAAATAGGTTGGAGAGAAAGATGGTTTATGACAATAGTAGTCAATAAGGAAGAAGATTTTCTTTAAAAAAAAAATTTAGCTATAATCTTTTGAGTTCTCACTTGTACCTCATCTTAGGTTTCATTTGAGATGATTTTTTTACTGCTTCTTAAAGCTGAACAATTTTTTAATAGAAAAATTAAAAAAATTTGTAAAAAAAATTGATTTAAGAAACAATAAAAGTAATCATCCCAACCAAATTCTTGGTAATGTAAATCATGTTTCAAATGCAGACTTCCATAATTTTCTCTTCATTGTTTATATGTTTGTCTTTATTATGAATGAATATGTCTCTAATATATATTTCTCCAGAAACATTAATTATTACAGACATGCATATGTGAGAATTGTGTTAATTATATTCCAAAAAAGAAGATCAAATGATCTACATAAAAATATTTAGTATAAATATTATCCAAATTTATATATAACGGGATAGATAAAACTTAAGAATTCATTATGTAAATACCATAATGATTAAGTTCAGACATATTAATCACGAAAAAGTTTGATATTTATTGTGGCAGACAATATTACATAAAAATCTAATTATCGGTGGAATCTGAGCTTCTTACAGCAAAAGCAGTGTAGAGAGGACAAAAAAATTAGGCGAAGGTATTTGATTAAACAGTTATCTATATATTATAGTTTCTTAAAATAAATCTAATAAAATCGCCTACAAAAGTATTAATTTTAAAAGAAAAAAAAAACACCATTTGAGATTATTTATGACTTTAATCCAAAGAGATGTATAATAGATTGTTTATTCTTGTTTTTCTCATATTATTTATATATCAATGGAATGTATATATAGAATGGATTGTTTGATTATAGGAATGGGCTGTGCAGTTTGGCAAAAAGTAGAAAAGGCAACTGTGTTATTTGTTTCGAAGCACTTGGGATTTTGCATGTGGTCACAAAAGAATAAATGATCGTTGTCAATCACTATGTAGTTATCCGTTGTCTTGTCATTGGGAGAGATTATTCTGTGCGGATGACAAACTCAACTCTACGCTCGGATACAGCTCTACGTCCAGAGGCGAGTCAGGTGTAACCACATCAGCAGTTTGAAGTATGATACCGAGCAGGGGTGACATAACAAATTCTAATTGATCTCTGAACCGCATTCAACATCCGCACAGAATAAATTGCGACTATGAAAACACTGTTTTGCACGAATTTTTATTAGATCCGGTGTCCTAACGTAGCTCTACATTCGGATGCCAGTAAAATGGTGCCACGTGCTCTTACTCTTTACCGCGTGGCCCGACGACCCGACCGAACTGGACCCGTGATTGCTATGTATTAGCTGATTTGTGCAGATCGGGGTATTGTTAGGTATTGCTAGAAATTGCTCGGTAATAACGAGAAATACTATTCTATCAAGACCAATACCTAACAATACCGAGCAATACCTCGGTTTGTTGGGTATTGCTAGGTATTGATCTTGATAGAGCAGTATTTCTCGTTATTGTCAAGCAATACCTAGCAATACCTGAACATAGCAATATTGAGTTTTGGTTCGGGTCGGTTTGTCAGACTGCGCGGTAAAGAGTAAGTACGTGGCGACATGTTATTGGCCTATGGATGTAGAGCTACATCTGGTGTCCGGACCTAATAATTGTTTTGCACCTATTTTTTCAGTCGCAAAAATAACTAAATTTATGTAGTCATCACCATTATGTTGCTTGGTTGTAAATTTGGTGATAATTTGATGCCTACACCAACTGGCAACTACATTCCTAGATGTGTTCTGTGCATCTGATTTGCTCATACTTTAGATGAATGATGATGCCTATACCACCTGCCTCCTACAGATAATATAAGATACCCGTTCTGGCTGAATGATTCTTCTACCCTAATATGTCAACAGGTTACCTGCCTTCTCTCTCATTTATCATTGGAAAAGATAATTTGACCCCTCTTGTGTGGCGTCTCTTTTGTCTAAAGCCAATATATCTCTGTATCACTTTTTGTATTTGAGAAACCTTTCTTTTTTGACGCGTGGCCTTCAATCAATATATCTCATAACTTAGGCTTTTACTCTCTCTTTCTACATAAATAAACCAGAAAAAGAGGACCAAAATATACTTTATCCGACAAAAGCAAGGCCATAGACCCAGCTGACAAAGTACATGGCTAAACAGCTTCAAGTATTTTCATCCAGGTGGAAAGTTTGATGGAGATTATTTGCCAAAACAAGATTTCAGAACTCACTAAAGCAAATACTAAGCTCTGTGTTCATAACATAGTTTCTAAATTATACTCAAATGCTTCAGATAAGTGCCACATGTCATTCAAAGATCACGTGCCATTATAAATAGAATAAAAATAAAAGAAAACTGAGGAGACAATGACGAGAACCAGATTACAATATGCCTTTTATCTTTCAAAAGCATTAAAGGAAAAATAAAGAAAAAGAAGCTTTTTACCTTCACTTACTTTTCAAGAATTTGTATAGCCACAAATATACACATCTATTTTTTTTATTATGTAAATATAACTGATGCAATGAGGTCGAAACACAACAAATCCCAACAAATTTTAAAAAATAAAAATAACAGAGCGAACTGAAGCAGCACAAAGTAGAAAAGTAGAAGCTATGTACATGTAATATTCTAAAAGAATGCTTTCGAATAGAAATGCTCTCATACAAAGGGAATGATGACGCTCAAGGCATTTCAACTGTGTCATAATTTTACTGGAGAGCTTGCCTGTAAGAAAAAAATATATTTTTCAAACATTTTTTCACGACTTTCCCACAATTCATAATTAAATTTGCAAGCAGCTGCAATCATATCAAACAGATCTTTCGAGAACTCGTACAAAGAATTATGACAATATTCTATAACATCTACTAATTCTCAAAACCGGTTATAGCTGGAAGAATCAACAATTAAAAGAATAAAAGAAAATCCACCATTGGGTCATCATAACCCTTTTAAGAATGGCTAAAAGGTAATGACAGTAACAAAAAGAAAGAAAACTACTATGAGAATGATGATATCACCTAAAGACGTTCTCATAAATTAATACCCATACTACTATTAATTCTATAGGAAAGTCCAAACAGTATCTGTTTCTTTATTATTCTTAAACTGATTCAAATGCACCGACACCGTCCACGCAGGATCAGCTCGTGTGAAACAGGCGGAGAAGTCCGCCTCTCCTGTACGCAGGAGCCGACCACTCGGTCTTCACATAATCAATTTGGAAGGATTTCTTAGGGAGTTAGGAGGAAAATTTGAATGTAGGGACTGATTAGAAATTTTCTTTTGATTTGTATGCATTAAATAATTTGTTTTCCTAGGGTTAGGGCATCTTGAATTTGGCTGAAATTTGAGATCTCTTAGAATTGAGTTTTCCTTTGGGCTCTAGCGGCGTCTAGAGATTTTGGGAGAGATTGATCCTCCTCTCGAATTGAGGATCAACTGTATCTTGCTAGTTTCTATTTCATCAAATAATACAAATTTTCTACTGTTTTCTTCGTTTTGTGCAGATTTTTGTGGAGAAAGCTTGTTGTTTTCCGAAGATGGATAGGAAATACTCGAGATCTACACGTTTCCTATCAGTTTTGCAACTAGGGAAAATATAGCATGAATAGTACTCAATCTTACAACAGGAAAAAATGCTACCCCGTAATTTATCCATAAGTGAAGCCTTGGGCTTCTCTTTATTTATATTTGTCAATTTTTGTTGGGTTTATATTTTACAGTAAAAATCCACTAACTTCAACCACTACATTCTTTTCTGGACAATTTGTAATGTCCTAGGTGGCATTTTCCATGAGAGATCTCATTTCTTCAACAAAAGCCTTTTTTTCATTATGATTTTTTAAGAGCTTCTTATACATTTCAATGTATTACAATGCTATCAATCTTAGTAGTACATGCTTAAATTGTGGAGATGGTTTAGATTATGTGATGTAGGGTCTATAGAATTTTTCTAGTAAAACTAGCAATTTAATTGGTGTCCACTTAAGGTGGTGGTGGAAAGATTGTTTGAGCGATGGTGAAACAAGTATTTAACATTTGGATGAATCTAGTTTTGAAACTTCTAGGCAAATTTTCCTTTAGGAAAATGGGGAGGAGCACCCGATTAAAATTTTTGGATGTTAGGGAACCAAGGATAGTGTTTTTATGAATTTTCTATCAATGGCTAAGGAGTTGAGGGGAGTTAGTATTTTAAGCATGTACTACTCATAACATAAAATTATCTCTTTCTATTGAGTTTTAACTAGGGTATCTAAGGGTCATTGGGTAATTAAGCCCCGGTAAAGTCATGTAGATATGAGGGAATATTTGGGAGAGTTTTGAAGTAGTTGAATATGTTTTTGGATTGAGAGAAGCTAGGTTTGAGGCTATGTAAAGGAGTGGGAATTATATTGGGAAACAGATGAAAAAGTGTGAGAAAAGATAGCTAAGGACTCATCAAAATCCTAAGGGATCAGCCACCTAACTTTATTAGAGAGCATAGCACCCACCAGCCTCCCCATAAGAAATTTGTAAAAGCTAAAATAACTTTAATTCAATAAAATTTCAATCCATATGACCTATGAAGGTAATAATCCATGCAACATGAAAAAAAAATATTAGTTAAAAAAATGAATAAAATTTCAGACTGTGCCACATGCATGTTTCAAAATTTATATCATAAATTTTAAAGTGCTCTTGGAGCAAGTGCATATTCATTGGTTTGTTTAACAAACAGTTAAATAGTTATATCCCACCCAATTGCATTGATAAGCTCACATATCTTAAATTAATTAATTACTACCTGCATAAATAAACCATTTATGATCTTAAAATGGCAAAATTTGTTTTGGGAACACACTCGTATACTATAAGCTCCTCAGAGAACTAACTAATAAAAGTAAAGATAGTAGTTAACCACCGCTGAAGAACAATCAAGTAACCTACAAATCTTTTTACGTACATTTTTGAAATAAAAGCACTTTGTCATTAAATAAGAGCAAAAGTTTAAAAAAGCATGACAAAAAAAAAGGATTTTAGTTTTATGGTTGGCCTTAGTAGAACTTTTAAAAATGGAAATATGGTGGTAGAGGAATTAATTTGAAAGTTTCAATTTTAACAACTTGTGTAATAATACCAACTGAAAATAAAAAATGACAGCTATCCTTTTAAAGTGCACAATAGACAATTTAAAATCTCCTAATTCAAGTGTTCCTGAGCGGATTTCTTTACTTTGGCAAGCTAATGAGTAGTAAAGGTGCAAAGAAAAATGGATCATATCAGTAGGATGATAGCAAAAATATTATCAGGAAAATGATAAAGCATTTCCTCACAGCACATGCCCATCAGATATAGGCAAGAAGAACGAATACCGCGAATTATTCCTTTCAAAATACAGGCAAGTAACTTAACATCGCATCTAACTATAGCCATCAGCACAAGAAATTAAAAAGAGCTTTGAAAATCGAACATAAACATTCAGTAAACCAGTCAATATCAAATTTACAAGGAACTCACCTTAAACAAAAGGTCGTGAGCAATGAACTCCCACGGCAATGATATGGACATTAGGCAGCACTTCAGGGGCAAAAGCTCTTTATCAGGCTTCTTCATTGTAGAGGCAGCAGTACAAGCTTGTTTCGCTAACACAGATGCAGCAGAAGCTGCTTTGACAATGTTGCCAAGCCCAAAACTCCGTTTTGAAATTTGAAGTGGTGAATGGGGACCAAAAATCTGTTGACTTTGATCTACATACAATAAGACCATGTCTAAATATAATGTGAAATCTTGATTCAGTAGTTTTATAACTCCAGCAAAAACTAAATAAATTCCAAAGCACAAGTCCATATTATTTCAACAAAGACATTATATGAGTGCTAAAGGAAGTCAACTTGCGAGGCAGGGGCTGCCAGCATGTTATTTCATTTGAACTCATGCATGATAATGTCAGCACAAGTTATTATTTTATTGCTAAACAGGCACTAAGTTCTTTAAAAACCGCATGAAGGCATAGTCATTTAATAACTTTCAGTTCTCAAGTTCATATGAGGCCTTCCAGGAATCATCAGCTCTACATAACAGCTGTATGATGCAGATTACCAGGTACTTCAAATAACTGTATAATGCATCCCAGTTAACTTATAACCAGCCTAAAGCTGAGCTGAATATAACCATCAAAATAGGAGACGAACAGTAGATATCAACCAATGCGCTAATAGCTCTAACCAGCCTAAAGCCAATTGTAACGGTCAAAACAGAATATGATCATTAGAGATCAATCAATGCATTGATAGCTTTATATAAGCTGGAGTATATGAACATTGCGGAATAAAACCTTTAAGAAATTTTTTGAAATTCAATCAAATATCTCTTCTGTTAATTATGAAAAAGAGGTAAACAACAATATATCTAAAAACCTGTGATTCCAGAAACAGCCACTTCCACTTCCCCACGCCCACCTGGACCCCTCATGTAGAGGCGATCTGTTTTAGATGAAGTACTGCCAAGAGATAAAATGCTACCAAAGGATGTCCTTCCAGCTGCAGGTTTTTTAACATTTTAGAATTTTAGGTTAACATTATTATCAAGATTTCATAAAAAAGAATTAATTAAAATAATGACTTGAATGATTAACACAAGGATGACACAAATGTAATGATTATGTGTAAATGATCTTGAAATCATGTTTGCAAGACGGATATCGAAGAATACTTGAAGATAGCTAGCTTTAATCAATCAAACTCATGGAACTCAAGCACTACTTCAGAACATCACTAGCCTACATTGCAACTAAATACCCAATTTACAAATTAAACAGTCCATAATTCCTCAAGGAGACTACAGAAAATCAATGGAATATAAAGGTAAAACCCAGCATCAAAACAAGAAAAAATATGCTTTTTATTATATTTTTTTGCATATTCTAGTGCGCTAAAAGAACTATTTAAATTTGTAGAAACTTCATACATCAACCAAAACAATGCTGAATTGGAGCAGCCACAGAGTGTTTCCAATACTTTTCATGCAAACAAGACCCCTGCGGTGCATTGTAATTTCCAATACTGATAGCATTTTTCTGTCGACCATGGACCATCAAAAATCCAAACTCAAATCCGCAAGTCTTTTAATTAAAAAAAACATGTGCTGCAAAATTTATTTGTGATAAGCTTCAAACTCAGTCATGAAAGACTTAAGGTGCCAAAAATTTTTTTTGAGTAAACTAGTACATGCCACTTGATCAGTCCATCACAGTACTTGGAAAGGCACATGGTCTTTCTTCCGCCATCTTGCTATGCATGCAAATATTGGCATTTCAGAACTTATTAAAATGAGAAATAACGCAACTAAGCTTTGGTCTTAAAACCATGAGACAAAATGTTCCACAAAGAGGTCAAGCCCAAAAATACACTAAGGTAGCAAATTTTATTAGACAAAATGAGCGGCCAACTCCCAAAAATACCCTAAGGTAAGAGGCGAGGCACCCACCTTTCACACGAGGCACTAATTTCTTAAGAAACGTTACATATGCAATGCTAACAAGCAAATTCTTATATAACTAAAAATTAACAATACCAACATATTCGACACAATAAGGATTGGAAAATTTGACGGGTTCATGAGAGATGCATTGAGGGGAATATAACCTACATCAGATAATTAATTGTGACAAAATTGGGCTACTACTCTAATCCCTTGGAACTCAACTAAGAAGATTGATTATTCTCTCCAATTGAAGTGTTAACAAATTTGGGCTCCATTTTACATGAAGCGGTTGATGTAACATGAGGTGATTCCAGGACTTGTATTAAGAAATTTAACAAGAGATTATTCAAGTAACATAATTGCAAATGAAATCTCGTTCTCAATTCAAACTTTTCGGAAATCTAATTGTTAACTATGGCTAGGCAATCACTTACACGTAAATTAGCAAGACCAAGAAAAATAACGACGTTAGTAACGTAAAGCAAATGAGATGATCAACAAAAATCCCAAGGTTAACAAAGTGATTGTCTCACCTTGAGGCCACTCTCATTTACCTACCACTAGGCTTGTTGGGAGAAGAAGAGCCACACGATGGACGAGATCACTCCTAGGGCGACGGCACCGTAGATCCGTAGGGAGGGAGAGGTCGGCGCAATGTGTGGAGGTCTTGCAAAGCGACGTCCTTTGACGATCCAAGTGTACACCGAAAAGTGATCGTCAACGGTCTCTATCAAGGTGGGCACGATCCGGGCCAAATACTCCTCGACGGTGTCGTCGAAGTCGAATCCAACGTCAAAGAAAGGGGACCGGAGGATGTCGACTCGTCCTTGATCGTCGTATTCAAATCCGAAGTTCCATTCGGGTACTTCCATACCTCATTGAAAGTGGAGGGAGGGGTGCTTCACCGGAATCTCCAAGGAGGAGCTAGGGGCCGGCGGGTTGCAAGCAAGGGGAGGCCGGTGGTGGGATTAGGATGAGAGGAAGGGAAAGATCTTGATAAAACTGAAATTAGTTTCAGTTTTAAAAGATTAGGAGGGAAATATGATTAGGGATTTGAATTTCAATTCAATGCAATTAAGGCCTTAATTGAAATTTAATGGAAGGGAGAGGAGGAGGGAGCCGGCGGAAGAGAGGGTGGGGGGCAAAGAAATAAAACTGAAGTTTTATTTCAGTTTTTGTGGTAAGAAGAGGGAGGGAAATTAGGAGAATTCAAATTGATTCAAATTAGGGGAGGAGTAATTAACTCCTTAATGGGGGGCTCAAAGAGAGGGGGCCGGCGGGTCAATAGGAGAGAGAGGGGGTTGAGGGATGAGGTGGATTAGTATTTCTCTTGGATTGATGACATGGCAATAAGAAAAGAAAAACTCCAAATTAAATTTAATTTGAAATTGATTAAGTCATGAAAACTTTCCTAATTTGGAATTCCAAATTTGGAAAGAATTTAAAATTTGAATTTTCAAATTTCAAATGCCCATGCGGAGTTGGATTGGATTTGGCCGGAAGGAGGAAGGGGCGGCGGGAGGTGGTCGGATGTGTTGGTGGGGACGGCCGGCGGTGGGGAAGAAATTGGGGCCGGCGGCTAAGGCTTGGGGAAGAGAAAATTAAGAGCTTTTAGAGAGAAAACTTACTCAACAAATCCAAAATAATTTGGAGAACTCACCAAGAGATCTCCTCCAAAGAACTCACTAAGAGATCTTTTGTGCACTCACAAAGAGAACAAGTGGGAATAATTTCATTCATCATCAATAATCCCAATACAATCAAACAAGCCTTTATATATAGGCTTACATGAGAAAATAAAAGAACAAAGTCACAAATGCCCTTGGGGCTACAATAAGCAAACATCCCTCATAGGGGTACAAACGGAAAAACATGAAATAACTAATAATAAAAGAAAAGAACTAAAGCATCATAGGTAAAGACTCTGAATCAGGGCCGTCGATCGTCGTCCTCGGCGATGGTACACATGGCGAAATCTGATGCCCTCATCAGCGGTACTTTAAACTCATTCCAAAGAGATGGAAACTAGGTTGTATGTAGGGGCATTATCACATCTTTAGAGGGAATCAATCATGGTGAATTTGTTGAAGGGAACATGAGAAATCTGATTAGGCTGTTAGTTTAGCTTCATCCCAAAGTAATTTAACCACATTTCAGACGATGTAGGAGCCGATCATTTTAAAGGACATTTTGACATTGTAGAGACATCTTGGTTTTAGGGGCATGTTTAAGGAAGCTAGTCGTGTCCAACTCATAAGGATGATGAGGGATTCGACTTTAATGTTAGTTTAAACTCACCCAACAAGAATAGTATAACATATTCAATATGAGCTAGGAGTAAAACATTTTTTGTTGCATTTCAGTTTAATACGTTGAGAAATGCTTAAGATTGTTAGCATTGTATACCACATCAAAGGTGACGAAGCATCCAATTGGGGTGCCATTAACCTTGTCTTAGAAGAGCTAAGAGTTGATCATTGGGGTTGACGTAGCAAATGTGTGATTCACATACCTTTAAGTAACTTTGGAAAATCAAAACACAAAATTGAATTGAACTTCGATACTATGGCAAAAATAGGTGATACTTTGAAAATATCCAAATTTTGGCATAATAGAATTTACGCTTAAGATATTTATAAAGAGATAAGACCAATCACTAAATTTCAAATTTTCCAATAAAATTTAAACATACTATAATTTTTTTAACTCAAAAAATAGCCTTGAAAGATGTAGTTACCAACTTGCCATGATTAAACCATAAGGAAGTTGGACTTGAAAGTTTTATAATGATTATTACTGATAAAAGTTAGCTTTCATAAGAATATAGGAAATTTCAAAAAAATAATAAGACTTTTTGAAAATTCATTAACAATTTAACAGTTTCATATATGGGATTTTGAGAAAATCTGCAAGTTACAGATATTGAACATTGGGCGGAAGTTTTTAAATAGAGGTAGAGCTTATTGAAAATAGCCTATTCACTAACTTTCACAATTTTTGAAGTTCTATATGATTTTTGGTGAATTAAAGTTGGGGCGTGACACTGCATTTAAAAGCATATTGCACGAATAGTGAATTTTTAGCTTATTTTGGGATCTGGAGTTCATCAAGACTAACGAGGCTCATGTGATGCATTTGTAGAGCTTTCATAAGTGAAGCTTGGGATTTACCATTTTTGGAATAACTAATATTGGCTACTTGCATTAAAGATTTAATTATTATATTAAGCTTTAAGTTATTATACTTAGACCCATTATTTGACCACTCCAAACGATGAAACCTCAGCCCCCAGAAACAAAATGCTAATACAGAGAGATAGCTTATTGGATTGAATAAATACATTTATTATTGTAGAGATTGATATCTTGTTTAAATGGGTGGAATCATGAGAGCTTGAGTGGTGATCAAGTTGAAAAAGTTGTCATGCCATCACATTGCCCCATTTTAATTATATTTTTCTGTCTACGACTTGGGAAGGATTATCTTTTGTATCTTGTCTACATTTTAGCTAGGAAGCATTCCACACAACAAGTTTCAACGAAGTTTAACAAAATTTCATTGAGGAGGTTAATACTTGCACAAAAAAGTACAGATTCCGCTCATCATCTTGTTCCAAAGTTCATTTAAACAATTATTGCCCTTTTTTAGTTTCTAGAAATGAGTTTTAGTAATTATACCCCTTGTACTGATGAAATTTTGATAACATAATGTCTTAGAAAACTCTAATTTTCACTTAAAATTTACACAAAGCTTTGTCATAGCCCCATGTTAGGGGGGCGATGAAAAAGTCTATTCTCCTATGCCCTGCCTGCTCGCACA
This sequence comes from Dendrobium huoshanense, assembly GCA_016618105.1. Classification (NCBI taxonomy): domain Eukaryota; kingdom Viridiplantae; phylum Streptophyta; class Magnoliopsida; order Asparagales; family Orchidaceae; genus Dendrobium; species Dendrobium huoshanense. The sequence continues at coordinate 60,392,353 of CM028357.1, forward strand.
TCAACAGTTTTGTGTTAGGAGCATAGCACAAAGGTATATCCGACCCACCACATAGATACCTACACTTAAAGACAACTCCAAGTTCTCTTTTTCAAGACTTGATCGTTCCTAAATTTATACAGGTTTCTTAAGTTATTTCCAATGCATAGATAGCTACATTATGGGGCAGAGGTCGACCATATCTCTACATGATCATCTACGAACAATGATGAGCTTGCGATTAGACACCGTAATATCGCATAGTCTAGGATCATACTTCCACACATAACTATGCTTCAGTGACCAAGAGCTTAGCGGGCTTTCAACAAAGCTTTTGTCACAGAGGTGTCGAGCGCTTTATCCTCTCCACTAAAGATTTGGTATTAAAAGTTCCCCTCCACTAAAGATTTGGTATTATTTGGTACTAAAAGTTCCCCTAGGAGCTTAGGTGGTTGGTTAGGCCCCAAAAGGAAGTAAAATAAATTTTTTTTGGCTTGGAGTTTTATCAACATCAGTTCAAATTTGAAAACGAAAAGGTTTACTGCTTGCCATGAACTAGTGACTAGTTGGCATCAATTAGCAAAGAGTTACTAATAATTCATCTCTCTCTGTCACTACAGAGTAGGTTTACCAGAATTTAATACTCAACGGTGACCTAGATATTCTAACAATTCTATGTTGTCATCAGCATAATCGAGTAGCCGGTTATATACAGAGTGACAGGCTACAAACTTTGTCAAATATGGGTTTTTGTCCGAGAGGATTCAAGGTTACCAAGCAATTCTATTCGATGCAAAGAAGTAGGATTGGAGTTCAATTCACAGTTGTGAATTTTTTTAATTGGAATGTTGATAGGAAGAGCAATCTATATTTTTAAAATTAGATTCAAAACTAAAATCAAGCTGGATTTGTTATCATCTTTTAAGATTTTAATTTAAAATTAAATTAAGCTATATTATGCCAAGCATTTCTATTAATCAAGGGAATGAGGAGTTTATAAATAGTTGTCCTGAAACTGTTAGGAAATACTTGAAGATCCCAAGTAAACCCCAACAATGTTGACGAAACAATGAGAAAACTTCATCAATTTGCTGGAAAACTAGAGAAAACAATACTTTTATTCCAAGAATCAAACTAACAGAAGAAGAAAAACAAATTACAATTGATCCTCAATTCTAGAGGAGGATCGATCTCTCCCAATCCCTAGACGAAGCTAGGGCCCAAGAACCAAAGGCACCAAATCAGCCACAATAATCATGCATAACCCTAACCTTAATCCCTTCTTCCTACTTAAAGCAAACAATTAAACATCTAAGCCAAAAAATAAATAAATAAATAAACAAAAATACAATTAAACATCTAAGCCCAAATTATCACTTAGACCTAGCCGCCACATCCTTTGCCTCCAAATCTATTTGAATTTGAATTCATGAGTGGGCCCTATTCCCTCTTGTATACGTTAGCCAGTCCTTGACCTTGGGCCGGCTGGACCTTTCCAACAGGGACTGGTCTAACAATACCCTTCTCCCAAAGAATCACCTTGTCCTCAAGGTGAAAGCAGGGGAATTGATGTTTCATCCTCTCATAAGGCTCCCACATGGCATCGCAGTCTGATAGGCTCTTCCATTTGATCAGGACTTTCTTATTTCCTCCATCTCCCTAGTGAACCCCCATCAACTCTAAGAGTTTCAATACCACCTCAAAGTCTTCTGTCAACGTCACTGGTAGCTCAGAACTCGCTACATGATCCCGAATTGCCCTCCTCAGTCGTGATACATGAAAAACAGGATGTATGGTTGCTGTCGATGGCAATTTCAGCCGGTATGTCACAGCTCCAAGCCTCCAATCCTCTCTAATATCTCCAATGGCCCAAAATACCTTGGTGCAAGCTTCTAATTTCTCCTGTTGGCAACGGTCTTTTGTCTGTAAGGTCGGAGCTTTAAGAACACCCTTTCCCTACCTCAAATTGGATATCATTCCTATGTTCATCAACCCATCTCTTCATAATTTGTTGGGCCCTCAGTAAATGCCTTTTCAATTCTTTCAACACCCAGTCCCTTTCCTTCAAATACTCTACTACAAAACTATGTCCAAAATGCACCAGTGAGGAGGATCCCTTCCATACAACACTTTGAATAGGGTCTTCTGAGAAGCAAAATGACAAGAAGTGTTGTACCAATACTCTGCCCATGTCAACCACTTGGCCCACAACTTGGGTATCTCTGACACAAAGCATTGTAGGTATGTTTCCAAGCTCCTATTGACCACCTTTGTTTGACCATCTATCTACTGGTGGTAGGAAGTACTCATCTTCAATACTATCCCCTGTAGTCTGAATAATTCCCTCCATAAATGGCTGAGGATCACCTTATCCCTGTCCAATGCTTTAGACTATGGTACTCCATGCAGTTTGACCACCTCCCTGATGAAGGCTTATGCCACTGTTACTGTTGTGTATGGATGTCGGAGGGGAATGAAATGGGCATACTTGCTCAACTTGTCTACCACCACCAGAATTACTGTGAACCCTTCTGATCTGGGTAATCCATCTATAAAATTCATGGATACCTCCAATGTTTAAAATTGCGTATTCGGGTATTGAGGCGTTTTTCATTCGTGAGGCGAGGCGTAAGCCTCAAGGCGTTTTGAGGCGTAAGCCTCAAAATCAAAAAATTGGGAAAATATAAAATGATAAATTTGTTATATACTAATGAGTGAAATAAAAATATAAAAAGCATAAGATATGAAGCATAAGATATTGTTGACCCCTACAGCAAAACAAAAAAAAAAAAAAGAAAATCAAATCCTACCTGCCCTGCCGAACCACGTCGCTCCCCACGTCGCGCACGACTTCCTCCCACGTCGCTGGCAGATCGACGTCTCTTCACGCACGATCGATTTCGGCGTTAAAATGAAGCCGAGCTCCCATTCGCGCTGGCCCTTCTCCGATCGTTGGCTCTCGCGATCCCGCTCCCTCTCTTTCTTCCTTCGGCTCTTCGAGGCTGTTCGACCGCACTCCTTTGACGACTTCTCCTTCCAGTCGGATCGGAAGGTGCGACATTTTGATCGGAAGCAAGACAGGAGCTCGAGGGCTGTGAGAGTAACTTTCTCCCTATCGCGTGCGGTTCCCCCCTCCTTCCTCCGACGTTGCTCCTTCCTATGCGATCGGAAGTCACGACATTTTGAGCGGGATCAACAACGAGAGCTCGTCGTTTCTCTAGCTCCTTCAGGGTTGTTCGGCTTGGCTCCTTCTCCAGCATTCCCATCCCGTAGGACCGGAAGCTACAACATTTCGATCGGGAGTGAGAACAGGAGCTCGCAAGCCGTGAAGGTAACTTTCTCCCATTCGCGGTCTTCTTCGGCCAAATCCCGTAAATCCCCAAACCGAGAGCAAGGGGGAGGATTTAATTAATATTTATTAATATTAATTATATTTAATTATTATTTAATTATAATTATAATTAATTATTTTATTATAATTAATTAATAATTAGTAATTAATTATCCATTATAATTATTCAGTTAATTATAATTAATTTCGATTAATTATAATTAGTTACTAAATAATTATAATTATAATTAATTAAATAATTATGATTAATTATAATTAATAATTAATTGTAAATTATAATTAATTAATTATTATTATAATTGATATAAAAAATGCTTGCTCCTCTGCCTCGGTCTCCGTGCCCTTGACGACCGTCGCCGATCTGCCGGTCCACCGGCCCCGAAGGTATAACCCTCTGAACTCAGGCTTCCGTCCTCGACGTGTACGACGGACCGGAAAACCGCCTATACACGCCTTTATTGCGCGTGGTGGGATGGGACCCCGGTCCGATGCCTACGACGAGGCGAACAGTCACCTCTCCTCTCGCTTTCTTACCTCATCATGCGTGGCGAGTCAGTGGTCTACCCATGCACGCCTTTATTGAGCGTGGTGGGAGGGGCAACTGACGCGACACCTACGATAAGGTAAGCGAGCAACCTTCGCCCTCTTATCTCGACTAACGTGTCGGGCCGGCGGTCTACCTATGCACGCCTTTATTGAGCGTGGTAGGAGGGGCAACCAGCACGACACCTGTGTTGAGGTAAGCGAGCGACCCACGCCTTCATGTCTCGACATGCGTGTCGGACCGGCAAACCACCTAAGCACGCCTTTAGTGGCCGTGGTAGGAGGAAAACCGGTTCGACGCACATTGCGAGGCCAGGCGAGCCTGGTGTACTCTTTTCTTTGCACGGCCGGAATGATTTATAAGTACCCCCGGGCGGGGGGAAAGCAACTGCTCTTCTTCTTGTAACAGGTACCGTCAAAGACCCCATACACGCCTTTATTGCGCGTGGTGGGAAGAAAAATCACGGCCGCGGTGTCCTCGAAAGAGGGCACCTACCATACACGCCTTTATTGCGCGTGGTGGGAAAGGCCCAGTTTTCTCGTAGTTTTCCCCTAAACGGGGGAGACGCCGGGAGGCTGCCAAAATTTCGGGTGAAGACAGACCGTACTTGGACTTGATTTGCACATCCAATGGACAAAAAATGAGACTCATACTTGGACCTGTTTGAAATCAAAAGAACAAAATATTTGGACCAAACAAGAAAGAGCAGTGGACTTTTGAACCTGATTGAACATGTGCAGAGGATCAGAACCAAAATTCAAATGATTTCTAAAAGGCCATATTCAAATAAAAAAAATGAAATCAAATTTGAACCAAATTCAAGTCAATCTGAACATGAAATTGGACATATAAAGACTCCAGAGGACTTTGAACAAAAAGAAAATGAACATCCAAATGAACTTGCAAAGAATTTCAAAGGACCCTGAACAATCAGTTTGAGTTTGAACGGAGTCAGAAATCAAGAGGGGAACAAGGAATCCAGATAAGAATTGCACTTGATCTGGCCAAAGAACTTAAATCCGTTCTTGAACTCATGTTATACAACATCAAGTCAGAGTTGTGGATTCAATGAACTCGAGTCTAAATGAGACTTAACTCGGATTCAAACACATGCAACGAACAGATCTTGAATCACACAAAAGGGAACTCAAATTACAAGACATCTGTGCGGTCAACAGTGACTCAATGTCAGATGAAATACACTGATCTTAGTAAACAAATGTGACTAAGGCATACTACAAGATCTCAATACGTGGACTCCTACGACGATCTCTACACAATGCCTGTTGATTGAGAAGGCAATATGGGAGACCAATAATGGAAGGACCGTCCCCTAAAGCAGATGCAATCGTCAAGCCACCTGAGATTGGTGAAAGGTGGAAAGGGAAAAATTGACGACGACTCCCCTACGAGTACTCCTAAGAACTCGTAGTGGCTTCAACGGGTGTCCCTCCCATGTATACTGTTGAAATCTCCTACGACAATCCCTACAACGCCTGTTGATTGAGATGGCGATATAGGAGACCAATGATGTAGGACCCACTTCTACAAACAAATGCAGCCCGACAAAACCCACCTGAGATTGGTGAAAGGTGGTTTCAATGCAAGAGCAAGGGTTCTCCTACGAATACTACTAGAAGGTCGTAGCGGATACAACCGATCTCCAGCAAATGAATACTTGTGGATAACAACAGTGTGTCGCAAGTACAATGAACCACTGTGGGCACAAGTATAAATATCTCCTACGACAATTTCTACAACTGTCTGTTGACTGAGAAGGCAATACTGGGGATCAGCAATCAAAGACCCGTCCTCTATAAACAAATCCAGACATCAAACCACCTGAGATTGGTGAGAGGTGGGCACAATACTAATGTCAATGGGTCTCCTACAAATACCTTCAGGAGGTCGTAGTGAGTATAACGGTCCCCTGCAAATGGCTACAAACAACTTGTGGATAATAACAGTGGATATATCGTAAGCACGATAAATCACTGTGGGCACAAGTATGAATATCACCTATGACAACGGTGATCAAGATCTTCAAGTATTTCGGGTACAATAGCAACCCGATGTACGAAAAACTCTACTACACTAAAGATCTTGAAAGAGATCTTCTCAAAGTAAAGCGACAATCAGTGGATTTCAAAGTTCAAAAAGATCCTTCCCCGGTGAATGAGAAAGGGGGAGTCAATATCAAGTCCAATACTCCAAAGTTCAGAAAGACCCATCCCCGGTGATTGAGAAAGGGGGAGTCAACATCAAAATGCAACGCCACCGGATCTGCAACACATATACAAGCAGACATAAGGCGTCTACAACCTACAACGCTACGCCATCGGATCTGCAACACATATACAAGCAGACAGAAGGCGTCTATTCCAAGAATACCCCCGCACGTGCACTTTAATTTGTATACACATAGATACACTAAGGGGGAAAATACAATCTCAACCCGCATGGGCCCCGGCGAGCGTGTTATTGGTACACACGTGACGTCTAGGGATGCTGCGCGGGGAAACAAGTGAATTCAAGTTCGAATCCGATCCTTCTATACGGATCAATAGAAGTCGACAAGATTCGAACTACCTAATAAAATACGCGGTTATAGCGACCGGTGTATTTGTCTAAATACATTCTTTTTAGGCCTTAAAAGCCTAAAATCAAGAGAATTCACTAAACAAAAGGCACAAAGCCTACGAGAAACCCGATCCCCTATCGATAAGTTGATAGGGTCGACAAGGTTCAATCAAATGGAAATGACCCCTAATCACCCCGATGATGGCCGTGTTGATTGCTTATTTCAACCGGAGGGGTCCACAAAATATTTCAAAATGCCCTCAAACTTCTACAAAATCCAAATATTTTTCAAGTGACCTGAAGGTCACCCCGATGATGGCCGTGTTGAATGATGATCTCAACCGGAGGGGTTAATTTCAGGCATTCTCAAATGCCTCCCAAAAAGTCCAATCAAAATCTCAAAAACCCAAAATCCCAAAAATATTCAAAAAATCCCAAAAATATTTAAATATGAAATAAATCCATCAACGCACTTAAAGCAAAAATCATCCGCCCTCCGCAAAAGTTTGTCGAGGCGGACAAATATGAAATATTACTTCAGCTCACAAAGAGCGAAATGCCTAGTCGAAAATATCACTAGGATTCATTCTCAAACAATCTCTTGCCAGTAAGGACGTGGTACGTGTCCTCTAACCGGCAGTTTCGCCGCCAAATGGCACTGCAGGTAAACGGTTATGACCCGGGGCCCTCTGAACCGAGTGGTTTTGCCATCAAATGGCACCACAGATAGCGGTTATGACCAGAGTCAATACGCTCCTTAATGGCGTTAAATCCTTGAGATATGAATCAATAGGATATGATTGATAAGGCACAAAGCCCTCTGTTAGCTAAGGTGGATTCAAATTTGTCCCCTTAGACAAACATTCAATCCCGGTCTACAAGGTTCCCTTGGACGAAGCAACCCATGGCTGCCGACAAGGATCCTTCTGTCAGGTTGGGTCGACTACCTCCTCTGACTAAGTAGACCAGGGACCACGATGGCCCGGGACGACGGAACCATGGGATCTTGATCGGGTCTATCATCCATTCCCCCACCATCCGCTTTAAGTGCAAGATGGTGCAATTTCTATTTTAAATATTAAATCTTTCCAAACATCCAAACTTTCCAAATTTTCCAAAAACCCAAATTCCAAATTAAATTTCTACAAATACCTAAATCCATTGCTGCTACTATATGCCAGATAACACGTATACTCTACGTATCTGATCGACGACTAGCCTTAATCGAAAGTTCTCTCTCGTGATCGGGAGGGGTAATTAACTATAGGGGCTTGCGCCTATAGGAAACCAGAACTCAGATCATAAAGTCCTCACAAAATGAGGGCGAAATCTTTGGGTAGTGTCTTATCTACAAACCCATCTGCCTTCCAAAATTTACCTCGGAACTTAGTTCGTTAAAACTCCCTCGCCGAATAAGAAAAGCGAGCGGAGGCCGGGGCCGAATTTTCGGAGCCCACAGATATGAAGTGAAATCAAAATATCTCAATAATAAGACAACATGAAATATAGTTCAACTCAAAATTCTATCTTTCTGAAATCCCAGTATTCTTTTCATTAACACATAATTCTGATTTCCAAAAATAAATAACAATGACATATCACATAAGAACTCATAAGTCATCAGCACTGTCATCACTAAGGGATTCTTCATTTGAATCATTATTATGGTGAACTGCTCTATCCCCTTCCTCCTCTCCTATAGAGTCCAATGTCGGGCATTTACTTCAAGATTTATGTAAGTTTTAATATATATAGCGTGAGGCGTAAGCCTCATGCCAGTGAGGCGAGGCGGGCCTCAATGCGGGCCTCAACCAAGTTGAGGCGCAAGCCTCATAAAAAAAATTTGAGGCGTAAGCATCGAGACGTTTTTTACTGGAATTGCGCAAAGGCGGGCCTCAAGGTGAGCCTCATATTATGCAATTTTAAACCATGGATACCTCCCACACTCGACCTGGTGTAGTAATCCTCCTGGGGACATGGCCATATACTTATTCGTCTAACAAATCTCACATGGAACTCCTGGAGCAGGCGTGGAATATGTACTGATGTCATAGGTATCACAAATCTCCCCTAGTATGAAGCCTCTCACCCTCCAATGAATACCTTAAGTGGCTACTCCCCTTCTTCAACAAATCATCCCTAATCTTCCCCAACTCCTCATCCCGTGCACTCTCCTTCTTAATGGCCTCTCAATCCAGCATCAGTGATGTCGACATTGCCATCGCCTGTAACTCCCCCATACATCTGGATAAGACATCAGCCGTCTTATTCTCCATTCCTGGCCTATACTGGATTTCAAAATCATATCTTAGCAACATGGACAACCATCTTTGGTGCTCCTCAGTCACCATCCTCTGCTCCAACAAGTAACAGGCTCCTCTGGTCTGCCGGACGATGAAATGCTGACCTAATAAGTAGGACCGCCACTTCTGGATGGATAACACAATGACCATTAACTCCCTCTCATGGGCTGCTTTCAGTTTGGCCCTAACTGTCAATATATGGTTGAAATAGGCAATGAGTCGACGATTCTACATGAGCACTGCTCACAATCTATATCCTGAGGTATCTGTCTCCACTATGAATACCTGAGTGAAGTCTGCTAAGGCCAAGACCGGTACAGTAGTCATGACCTTCTTCAAGCTCTCAAATGTTGTTGTGGCTGCTTATCCCCACAAGAAACCATCCTTCTTCAGTTGTTCTGTTAGTGGCCATGTGATGGTGTTGTACCCCTTCACGAACCTCCTGTAGTATCCCGTCAGTTCTCGGAATCCCCTCAACTCCTTGAGATATTTCAGCACTGGGTACATCAACATAACTTCTATTTTGGTCTGATCTACTGTCACCCCCTCCTCAGAGATTATATACCCTAAGTACTCCACACTGGCCTGGGCAAAACAACATTTCGTCAGATTGGCCCTAAATTGGTGCTCCTGTAACACCACTAAGGCCCTCCTCAAGTGCTTCGAGTGCTCCTCTGATCTGCTATAAATTAGGATATCATCAAAAAACACTAACACAAACTGCTTGAGATAGGGCCTGAAGACCTTGTTCATGAGGGATTGGAAAGTGGTTGGGATGTTAGTGAGGCTAAAAGGCATCACTAGAAATTCATAATGCCCTTTATGAGTTTTGACGGTAGTTTTTGGCCCATCCTCCCTTTTCATCCTGATCTAATGATACCCTGCCTTCAGATCTATTTTAGTGAAGATAACTGCCCCAATTAACCCATCCAACAGTTCCTCTATAACTGGGATGGAAAACTTGTTTGACACAGTTTTCTTATTCACTGCCCTATAGTCCATATAGAACCTCCAACTTCCATCTTTCTTTTTAACCAGTAACACTGGGCTAGAAAAAGGACTAACACAGGGCCTAATAATCCCCTCCATTGTTTAAAATTGCGCAATATGAGGCTCACCTTGAGGCCCGCACCTTAGTGCAATTTCTGTGAAAAATGCCTCGAGGCTAACGCCTCAAACTTTTTTTATGAGGCACGCCTTGAGGCCTCGCCTCACTGGCTTGAGGCATACACCTCGCTCTATTTAGGTATATTTTTTATTTAAAATTTAGCTAAATCCTATAAAAAATCCTTAAAAAAAATCATGCCCTCTTGTGCTCCAATGCAACAACAACTTCCTCTCAAGTGCCTCGACCTTCCATCCCACCGCCTAGGATAACTTGAAATCCGCACGTCGCTACCATCTCCTCTAAAAATTTAAGTATTACTCTTAATTTTTGTTGATGATAAACATTTATGAAAGAGAAAGATGGCTGAAATAAATAAAGAAAAGTAAATTTGAAGGTATTGGACACTAAAGGATGAGGGAAGGGAGAGGCCAATTTGTTTTGACAACTTAAATAGAAATCCCCTTAGTAATGATAATACAGATTATTTCTTATTTGTTGATAATTATTTAAAATTTCTTTAGTAATTAAATATATATAAGTAGAAAACTGAGAAAAAAGCAATTTAGAGCTAAACTTGTGATACACTTATGCAATTTATATATTTTTCTGTTGTTTTCTTCATGTAATATTTGGATTTCAATTCTATTTCACATAATTTCTTACTTACTACTTTATATTTTGTGTAATTTTTTATTTCATATGTATGTAAATTTGTTACTTTATAGTTCAATAGAAAGTTAATATGCCATCTTTTATCATATTATTTTGGTATTATATAACACTTTAACTTTTATTTTTACTTTACGCAATTTTTAAATTTTGAGGCTTATGCCTCAAAACGCCTTGAGGTTTACGCCTCACCTCATAAACGAAAAACGCCTCAATACCCAATTACACAATTTTAAATCTTGATCACTGCTTCCAGCATCTCTCTAATCAATTTCTCAATCTCATTCCTCTGAAACTGAGGATAGCGATAGGGCCTGACATTGATAGGTGACACACCTTCCTTCAAGATGATAGCATGTCATTACTCTTTTGGTGGTGGAAATCCCTAAGGTGGATGAAAAACCACAATGAATTGTTGAATAAATGATTGTACTTAAAGAGGAAATTTTGCTCTCTCCTCTAGTCTGATCCCCTCCGGCCTATTTAGTTCCACCAAATAACCTTCCCCCGCCTCTTGTATACCCTTCACCATGGTTTTAAGTGATACCAAGGCTTTGGAGAGTCCTTCATCTCCCCTTATCACTCTTCTCCCTTCCACCACCAGCTCCAACGCCAATGCTTTCCAGTTGACCTTGGACTCCCCCAAGGTCTGCAGTCACTTCATCTACTAGTAATAGCATGAGAACATATTTTAGTTAGTTTGGCGGATTCATTTTTTGTTCTATTCATATAAATTATTTGGTACTGACTTATTTAACATTCCATATTTTGATAAAAAAATTTGACACGTCAGAAGTCTTAAATCTAATTTGTGAAAATTAATTTACATTGCTCGTTAATTTTAAATATTGATAATTTATCACTGAAATTTTTAAATTATTTTAATCATTTCATTATCACTTAGTTTAATTTTGGTATTACTTTTTTTTTTCATTTAGATAAAGAAAAAAGTTGAATTAATTGGTGACCTGCAATATATGAATCCTTACTTTTTTTTTGCATAAAATTATACCATGCATCATATTAATTGTATTAGCGAACTCTAATCCCTAGCCTTCCTGCGTCATTCTATCTAGAAGCTTTGTGTTTTGAGAGTGTTGATATTAATGAATATGTAAAATAGATCAATCAAATTCCATGGAGTAAAAATCATTTGATGCTTTGGTTGGAATTTGAATTCTGTGACATGCGAAGGTTACTGCATGCATCAATATTATACCATACCAATCCCCATTTTCACCCGAATAGCTCCAAATTTGCAAAATCCACAGCCCTACCTATTCATATATGTAACTGGCCAAGTGTTCAAAACGAGTATTTTAATAAAGAAAGCAAAAGGATGTGGAACAATGAGAAAAAAGAAATAACCTTTAAGATGATTTTTTGTAGATTGACGAGTCAAAAACAAGTATCGCAGTAGTCTTTTTGAACAAACTTGAATGAGATAAGTTCTCAAAGATCGCCAAACAAGTCTAAAAAGCATAATTGTTTATACTAAATCATTCTTGATATAAAAAAATCTGACAAAAAAAGGAACAACTTTTTAAGAAAAGTGGCTTCTCGAAATGATATGTATTGTAAGGATTATGAATAGAAAATTTCAGAGGATTGAAATAGTTAAGGAACCATCGCAAAAAGAACTGAAATTATTATATATAATACACAAGAAAGAAATCCTTTTGATTTAAAGAGAATAGTGTTCATGTCCCAAGAATTTTGAAAAATGTGCCAAAAGAAAAAAACTTGTCAAATAGAAAAATGACATCCAAAAGGAAACTTCCTCATAATCAGATAAATATTTGTAAAAACAAGAAAAAACAAAACAAACTCCAAAAAGGAGCTACCGTGAAGATTATTCGGAGCAATATTCTAAGGACTGGAGCTATTGGATGGAAATTCAGATTAAGATAGCTCTAATGCTTACCAATATAATTAATGATCAATATCAGCCTGCTCCCAGTAATTCAACGTAGGGCTAATACATCCATCCTGAATTGTTATTCCTAGAAAGAGCTGTTCATTTTGAATTCTGATTTAGCTAGATCTTCAAAAGGTATAGCTTCTAACAAGTTTTGCTAAGGCCAACCCTTTTTCTTTAAAAACTCAATTGCATAAAGCTAGATGGCTGAAAAATGGAAGTCCTTTTATTCTCTATCACCCAGACTACAATTTCTCATTTTCAACAAACTAATGAATCTATCATCTGAGTAAATATTAGATTATATCAACAGTATGAAATTTATTGCAACCTTTGCCTTATCCTAAATTTGCATAGATAGTTCATTGTACAGAAAAAGGATGTTAATCCACATAATTTTTTCTTTGCAGTTTTAATTTGAATATAGCATGATGCAGATTGAGTCCAGAAAAGTAAGCCAACCTTCATATGCTTCTAGTACCATCTGATAGCTGACAAATCCAGAAAAAAGAGTAAGCTGCGGTGAACAACAAGATCACATGTCAATGGAACTTCTAAAAATTATTCATCAAATACAAGTTCCAAGAAATATATGCTAAGATCCTCAGAAACAATATAATGTAGATTGAACAGCAAACTAATATAGAAATGACCATTAACCAATATGAAGGAAACAACTATAAGAACATGATCATAGGCAGTGACTTACACGGACATCAGGCTACAAAAGAAAAAAAACTCTTAAGAGGGCTCCCAAGTTGGAGCGGGCATAATTTTGAATGCTTCTACACTTGAGCTGAATAGAACACCATGTTGCAAAGCCATTTGGCATGTTCCTCCTTTATTAATCTAAGAAATTAACAATTCTGAAAAAACTTTGGACAGAACACGCACACAAATTGGACAAAACTGAACTCATTTTCCTAATCAATCTGATTTTTAATTCGCTCAATCTCATTCTCCCTTTATCACTTTCTAGTAATATATTTGTACTTAGTATCACCCATTGGTAAACATTGTGATTGGCAATAGGATTATAAGTATCAAATTATATAGCTATTTTATGAGGTATAAAATACTACTTTTATGGAAGGAATTTGCATTCTAGTCTCTTTTCTTTTGGCTTTTCACAGATTCTATGTATATCTCACATGGTTGCCTATGTTTTCTTCCGTGATTGTGATGTGATGCGAAGGGCGGAGTTACACAAGATCTTTAAAGAAAATCAAATTTTAGCTCCACGAATTATATAATTATGCCTCAAAGTTAAGTCAATAAAAAAATTCGCGATGTTCAATTTGCTAGGCAAAGAAACTACAACAAGAGGGCTAGACCATTTAAGCAAAAAGCGAAAGAAAACATAACACAACGGCTAGTACATAAAATTCCCACAATTAATATAAAGTTGTTCACACCTTGAGTCCTTTAACGCTCTCTTCCTACGGAGACTAAGTTGAGCGGCGGAAGATTGTCCAAGCTAGCATGGAGGTTGCCACTAAGATGGAAACGCCAAGGAACGTTGCCGTGGAAGGAGATCTCGGAGGTGGAGGAGGCACGGTAGATCGACCTTTGATAAGCCAAGTGTAGACGGAGAAGTGTTCGTCGATGGAGTCTATGAGCGTCGGCACGATGCGGCTCAAATAGTCTTCGACGGTATCGTCGAAGTCAAATCCGACGTCAAAGAACTGTGATCGGAGGATGTCGACTCTTCCGTTGCGGTCGTATTCAAACCCGTAGTTCCACTCGGGCTCGTCCATGCATGCTTGCAAGTTAAGCCGGGTGGTCGCCGCGAGAGAGGCCTCCCAAGGAAGGGAGAGAGGGGGCGGCGGCTTGGAGAGGGAGAGGATGGCCGACGGTAGAGCAAGGGTGAGGGGGCGGGCTTGGTTGAGAACAAAACTGAAGTTTAATTTCAGTTTTGTGAAATTGGGAGGGAGGGATTGAGAGATTTGAATTTTCAATTAATGTAATTGATGCATTAATTTAAAATTTCAAATAAGGAGAGATTATGGGGCTGATTTTGTGGAGCATTTAAATTAATTTGGGGAGAGAGAAGAGCTAATTAAGGGCCGGCCATAAGTAGTGGGGAGAGAGCAATTAATAGCAATTAAGTGGGCCCTCTAGGAAGAACTCACGGTGGTAAAAAAAAAAAATCTGAAATCTGATTTCAGATTTGCTTAGTTAAGAAAGTTTCCTAACTTGTAGTCGGCCATGGATCCGTTGGAATCCATCAGAATAAAATAAAATAAAAGAGGCTACTTTCCTAATTGAGCCGCTGTAGATTAGGAAAGTATTTGGGCATTTGAAATTGATTTTTAATTCACGGTGTCTGGAGCTGGCGGGCTGGCGTGAAACAGGCATGGAGGAAGGAGTGGGGGCGGCAGGAGTTGGGTAGCGGGAGAGCCATTGGCCAGCGGCCAATTTCCTGGCCGGATAAAACAGAGCCGGTAATAAGAGGAATTAGGAGAGGATTTCAGGGCCTGAAAAAAAAAAAAAAACTGAAAACAGTGGAGAAAACTTGGAAGCTTCTAACCTCACACCTCTTCTTCAAGATATCAAAGAGAGATTGTAACGATGCCGGAACTCACACAGAGATCCACGGAATTCCCCACAAGAACTCACAAAGAGAACTAGGGAAATGACGAACTCACAAAGAGATCAAAGTAGAAAATTTTTATCCAATCATTCATTAAAAAAAAATTTCATACAAGATACAATGGCCATATAAATAGGCCCCAAAGAAAATAAAGTGCAAAAGTCTAAAATGCCCCTTGGGGCTACAAAAGCAACTACTACCCTCAGGGGTAAAATGGGAAACTACGAAAATAAAAACATAATATGAAAACTGATGGTACAAGAAAAATCAAAAATAAAGGCTAGCAATCAATGCCGTCGATCTCCATGGTCGTCTCTGATAGGCAGGCCGAAATCTCCTATCGATGACCTCATCATTCTCCCCGGGTGGGAGAGAACTCGACCCCGTCGAGTGCGTGCTACGAAAGCTCTCATATAACTCCAGCAGGTCCGGGTCCAATCTCTGTAGCTCCTCTCGATCGATCCACGTGTCCTCTGTCTCCGGAGTTCCTTCCCAATGGACCAAGTACCGTTGGCGACCTCCATCTTTTGTGGAAATAATCTCATCATCCAGAATGGTTTCAATCTTTTTCGCTCTAGGTAAGTGGGGTAAATTGGGGAGTGGAGGAAGGCTAGGGATCTCACCAGGTGGGGTCACACAAGGCTCATTATGAAGTGGATTGTTGGGGTTAAAATCAGGACCCTCAAAGGCTACTATATCCTCAATATTAAAAGTGGGATTCATATTAAACCCTTCCGGGAGTTCCAGCACATAAGCATTATTGTTAACCTTCGCAAGTATTTTAAAGGGCCCGGCACTTCTCGCATGTAATTTCTTTACGGACCCAGGAGGAAAGCGCTCCGGGCGGATCCGTACCATCACAAAATCTCCCACCTTGAATTCTTTGAATCTCCTTTTCTTATCAGCATGAATTTTATAATCAGTATTGCTTTGTTCAATTTTCTTTTTAATTTCATTGTGTAACTCATGCAGATGAGATGCGAATGCAAATGCAGACTCAGATGTTCTAGTCCTAGGACTCATGGGAACTAGGTCAATGGGCTGATTTGGCTGAAATCCATACACAATCTCTGCAGGGCTGAGGCCAGTGGTTCGGTTTATAGAGTTGTTGTAAGCAAATTCGGCTATAGGAAGCTTTGAGTCCCAATCCCTAAGGTTTTCTCCTACCAAAGTCCTTAAAAGATTCCCTAGACTTCTATTGACAACCTCAGTTTGGCCATCGGTTTGGGGGTGAAATGCAGTGGAAAATTGGAGCTTAGTCCCCATTTTGTGCCAAAGGGTTTTCCAGAAATAGCTGGTAAACTTAACATCCCTATCGGACACGATTGTCTTAGGAAGGCCATGGAGTCTAACGATTTCTTCAAAGTAAAGCTTAGCGATTCGGGAAGCATCGAAAGTTTTGGAGCATGGAAGGAAATGCGCCATTTTAGAAAATTGGTCTACGACCACAAAGACGGAATCATGTTTCCTAGTGGTTTTGGGTAGACCCAGGACGAAGTCCATACTTACATCTTGCCACGGGCGACTCAGTACGGGGAGTGGGGAGTAGAGTCCCGTGTTCTGCTTTCGCTGCTTGGCTAGTTGGCAAATGTGACATCGCTTTAAAAGTCTCCCGACATCGCGCTTGAGACTGGGCCAATAAAAACGGTTTTCTAACGCCGCAATAGTTTTTGCCTGCCCGAAGTGGCCAGCTAAACCTCCTGCATGTAATTCCCAAACAAGATATTCACGAAGGGAGGTTTGGGGAATACAGAGTTTTTGGGCTTTGAATAGGTACCCATTCTCTACTACAAAATCATCCGTCAAGTGTCCACATCCCGAGGTCAGAAGGGAATAGGTATCGTTAAAGTCCGGGCAGTCCTTATAGTCTTCCTTAAGGCGTTCAAATCCGATAACTTCCGTCCTCATCTCTTGAGTGATCATCAGTCTCCTACTAAGGGCATCCGCAGCTTTATTCTCACTTCCTGCTTTGTGTCTAATCGTGTATGTGTACTCCTGCAGGAACTCGACCCAACGACCATGGCGGGCGTTGAGCTTCTTCTGCGAGTTTATATACCTCAAGGCTTCATGATCAGAGAATATCACAAATTCTTGGGGCAGCAAGTAATGTCTCCAGTATCTAAGGGACTGGATGACCGCATAAAATTCCTTATCATAGGTTGAATACCGCTGACGGATGTCATTTAATTTCTCGCTAAAATACGCCACGGGGTGTCCTTCTTGAGACAAAACTCCTCCAATACCGATCCCTGATGCATCACAAGTCACTTCAAAAACTTTGGAAAAATCAAGGAGACGCATAACAGGGGCTTCAACCATTTTCTTCTTAATGTCCTCGAAAGCCTTAGTGGCAGCTAACGTCCAGTGAAATTCACCTTTCTTGAGGCAGTCGGTTATGGGTGCCACTATCGTGCTAAAGTTTCTAATAAACCTCCTATAGAATGTGGCCAATCCGTGAAAACTTCGAACATCTCTGATATTCTTAGGTTCAGGCCACTCATTGATCGCTCTAACTTTCTCGGGGTCGGCTGAAATTCCACGAGATGAGATTATGAATCCGAGAAAGGTAACACTATCAGTGAGAAACACACACTTCTGAGGGTTCGCATATAACTGCTCTTTCCTTAAAATCTCGCATACTTGTCTCAGGTGTCCCAAATGTTGGTCTACGGATTTGCTATAGATTAGGATATCATCAAAGTAGACGACTACGAATTTTCCGAGGAAGGGTCGTAGGACTTGGGTCATAATCCGCATGAAAGTGCTAGGAGCGTTGCTAAGACCAAAAGGCATGACCATCCATTCATACAATTCGTCTTTTGTCTTGAATGCCGTTTTCCATTCATCCCCTGGGCGAATCCTAATCTGATGATATCCACTCTTAAGATCCACTTTGGAGAACAGTGTTGCCCCAGTCATCATATCGAGCATGTCGTCTAGTCGGGGAATTGGAAAGTGATACTTAATGGTAATCTTGTTGATAGCGCGGCTATCAACACACATCCTCCAGGAGCCGTCTTTCTTTGGAGTTAGGAGGGCAGGAACGGCACATGGGCTAAGGCTTTCTTTAATAAATCCTCGTTGTAGAAGTTCCTCTACTTGCCTTTTTAGCTCAGCGTGCTCTGTTGGATTCATCCGGTAGTGAGAGAGGTTAGGCAGGGATGCTCCAGGAACCAAGTCTATGACATGTTGAATGTCTCTGAGGGGAGGAAGTTGGTCAGGTAACTCCTCGGGGAAGATATCAGCGAATTGCTCTAGCAGGGGTCTTACTTCGTCAGGGACTTGCCCTTCGTGATCATCATCCACTTCCCTAGCTACCAGGGCGTACATGGGTGTTCCGTGGTGAATCTCAATGTCCATTTCTTTTGCAGTTAAGAAGTGTAGGCTCTTATTAGGCTTAGGTGGAATAACCTTAGTTTCGCTCTTATCGGGTCGGGGCTGTGAGGGGATCAACTTAATCTTCTTCCCGTTGTGTTCGAACACGCAGGTGTTCGTCCTCCCATAAATGTGGACATCATTGTCAAACAGCCAAGGGCGGCCAAGAATAATCTGACCCACATCCATAGTCAACACGTCACACCAAATCTTCTCCTGATATCCATTGAATCCGAGTGGTATAAGGCTCCTATCTTTAATTTTCATTGAAGTTGAGTTAATCCAAGCGACCTTATACGGATTTGGATGAGGTGTGGCCTTAAGGTTGAGCTTAGAGATCATCGCTGATGAGACAGCGTTGATACAGCTTCCACTATCGACAATGACCTTACAGTTCTTATCCCCGATCTTGGTAAAGGTATGGAAAATGGCTGTTCTTCTCCAATGATCACTCGGCTTGGGTTGGGACAGCGCACATCTAACGACTTGCAGGGTGACGGGTTCATCCTCCGTAAAAGAATCTTCCTCTTCATCCACATGGTGAACTACGTCAGTATCGGGCTCTTCCTCGTTGTCATCGACCTCTTCAATTATGGTGACCTTATAGGGGCTGGAACATTGTGAGGCAATGTGCCCATACCCATGACACCGATAACATTTGGTTCCAGAATTGGGTTTTTGGGTGTCTCGTTCTGGTGCTTTACCCTTAAGGTCGGAACGCTGAGGGGCTGAGCTAGCAGTGGGTCGACTAATGGTCGAGTTTGAGGGTCGGTTTTGAGGCTGGCTGGTGGAAGAGCGATAAGGGTTGGGTCGGGAGTCGAACTGCCTAGTGTGGGAATGGGTTTTGGACTCTTCTAGGTCAAGTACTAGGCTGCAAGCGGCCTCTAGGGTGTTTATTCCCCTAGCAAACAGTTCGGTGCGAAGATCTTCCCGAAGGCCAGCTCTAAACATAGACAGAATTTGTGTTGGGGTAGCAGATTCCTCGCCGTTACAACGAATCAGGAAATCGTCGAAGGCGGAGATGTAATCTTTAACTGACTTGCTCCCCTGAGTTAGTCGATTCCACTTATCCAAGAGCTTAGGGTAGTAGGACGGTGGTAGGTATTTCCTCCTAAGTTCCTGCTTCATGGTTCTCCAATCGCTTATTGGGTGTTCTCCTCGAGATTCACGCATGTTCTCCAGATTGGTCCAGTAAAGGTTGGCTCGTCCGGTGAGCTTCATTTCAGCGAATCTGACTTTCTTCGCTTCAGAGATGTTATACCATTTAAAATAGCTATCCATTGATTTGAGCCAGTCTAGGAAAACTTGGGGATCAAGTGTTCCATCATAAGTCGGGGCGTCGATCCTAATGTTTTTCAAAAGCTGAGCGCCATTGTCTCTCCAAGGATTGTCGTGCTCTACGGGCTCTTGATGGGGTCTAGGATTGTGACGATAATGGTCTTGAAAGTGTCCTGGTTCGCGAGGTTGTTCGCGATCGGGTCGGTTGTCGTCACCATAAGGTGAGTGAGGTCGGGAAGGCGTGTAGATCGCATGGTTTCTCATCCGTTCAATATTATCTAGACGGTCACTCGTATGGCGCCTAAAATCGGCTAAATCCGTTTGGGTGTTGCGGATTTGTTGAGTAACCGATCCCAATTGCCCAACTATGAGGTCTAAAGTTGCTTGCAAGTGTTCCGGGTCCATTGGTGAAGGTTGGCGGTTGCTAGGGAATGCAATGGGGAGGCAAACAACACTTAGACACTAGGGTAGGGTGTTCCTAGCGCTTAAATAAATTGCTGGTCGGCTGTGGACAGCAACTTTCAGCTAGGAGTTAAGTTGTCTAGAGGTTAGGAGTTGGTTTGAAACTCTGGACAGCAACCTTGGACAGCTAACGGAATACTAGAAGCCTCTAACGGGTGCAGGTTTTGAGAGGGCAGCAACCTTACACAGCTAGGAAAATAAAAGACAGCAAACGGTTATATGTTTGGACCTCCTAACAGCGAGAACAGCTGCAGAAATTGTGAAATCAGCAGGGTTTAAACACGGTGTAACTGTCTTAGTCACTTAAGAACGCATTAAACAAGAAAGTCACACTATAATGCTAGCTAGGATGTCCTAATTCAGCTATATGCTTGCTGGAGAAACCAAAAACAGTAGCAAAACAGTGAAGAGAAATTATCTAAACAGTGATATGCATGTATTCTTTGAACTATCGCATGGAACTACACCCTAGGATGCTTTCTATGCATGTCAAAGCATGGTAACCATGCTCAGATACCAAAATGATGTGATGCGAAGGGAGGAGTTACACAAGATCTTTAAAGAAAATCAAATTTTAGCTCCACGAATTATATAATTATGCCTCAAAGTTAAGTCAATAAAAAAATTCGCGATGTTCAATTTGCTAGGCAAAGAAACTACAACAAGAGGGCTAGACCATTTAAGCAAAAAGCGAAAGAAAACATAACACAACGGCTAGTAAATAAAATTCCCACAATTAATATAAAGTTGTTCACACCTTGAGTCCTTTAACGCTCTCTTCCTACGGAGACTAAGTTGAGCGGCGGAAGATTGTCCAAGCTAGCATGGAGGTTGCCACTAAGATGGAAGCGCCAAGGAACGTTGCCGTGGAAGGAGATCTCGGAGGTGGAGGAGGCACGGTAGATCGACCTTTGATAAGCCAAGTGTAGACGGAGAAGTGTTCGTCGATGGAGTCTATGAGCGTCGGCACGATGCGGCTCAAATAGTCTTCGACGGTATCGTCGAAGTCAAATCCGACGTCAAAGAACTGTGATCGGAGGATGTCGACTCTTCCGTTGCGGTCGTATTCAAACCCGTAGTTCCACTCGGGCTCGTCCATGCATGCTTGCAAGTTAAGCCGGGTGGTCGCCGCGAGAGAGGCCTCCCAAGGAAGGGAGAGAGGGGGCGGCGGCTTGGAGAGGGAGAGGATGGTCGGCGGTAGAGCAAGGGTGAGGGGGCGGGCTTGGTTGAGAACAAAACTGAAGTTTAATTTCAGTTTTGTGAAATTGGGAGGGAGGGATTGAGAGATTTGAATTTTCAATTAATGTAATTGATGCATTAATTTAAAATTTCAAATAAGGAGAGATTATGGGGCTGATTTTGTGGAGCATTTAAATTAATTTGGGGAGAGAGAAGAGCTAATTAAGGGCCGGCCATAAGTAGTGGGGAGAGAGCAATTAGTAGCAATTAAGTGGGCCCTCTAGGAAGAACTCACGGTGGTAAAAAAAAAATCTGAAATCTGATTTCAGATTTGCTTAGTTAAGAAAGTTTCCTAACTTGTAGTGGGCCATGGATCCGTTGGAATCCATCAGAATAAAATAAAATAAAAGAGGCTACTTTCCTAATTGAGCCGCTGTAGATTAGGAAAGTATTTGGGCATTTGAAATTGATTTTCAATTCACGGTGTCTGGAGCTGGCGGGCTGGCGTGAAACAGGCATGGAGGAGGGAGTGGGGGCGGCAGGAGTTGGGTAGCGGGAGAGCCATTGGCCAGCGGCCAATTTCCTGGCCGGATAAAACAGAGCCGGTAATAAGAGGAATTAGGAGAGGATTTCAGGGCCTGAAAAAAAAAACTGAAAACAGTGGAGAAAACTTGGAAGCTTCTAACCTCACACCTCTTCTTCAAGATATCAAAGAGAGATTGTAACGATGCCGGAACTCACACAGAGATCCACGGAATTCCCCTCAAGAACTCACAAAGAGAACTAGGGAAATGGCGAACTCACAAAGAGATCAAAGTAGAAAATTTTTATCCAATCATTCATTAAAAAAAAATTTCATACAAGATACAATGGCCATATAAATAGGCCCCAAAGAAAATAAAGTGCAAAAGTCTAAAATGCCCCTTGGGGCTACAAAAGCAACTACTACCCTCAGGGGTAAAATGGGAAACTACGAAAATAAAAACATAATATGAAAACTGATGATACAATAAAAATCAAAAATAAAGGCTAGCAATCACGGCCGTCGATCTCCGTGGTCGTCTCTGATAGGCGCGCCGAAATCTCCTATCGATGACCTCATCAGATTGTTTAATTGGTCAAATATTCAAATTCATTGGTGGACCTTCCCTCAGGATATAAGCCCAAACTTTCCAAAAATCGAGATGTGTCTGCACTCTAAGAACCAACTATTCACATGTGTGCCCCGAAAATTCGGCCCCGGCCTCCGCTCGCTTTTCTTATTCGGCGAGGGAGTTTTAACGAACTAAGTTCCGAGGTAAATTTTGGAAGGCAGATGGGTTTGTAGATAAGACACTACCCAGAGATTTCGCCCTCATTTTGTGAGGACTTTATGATCTGAGTTCTGGTTTCCTATAGGCGCAAGCCCCTATAGTTAATTACCCCTCTCAATCATGAGAGAGAACTTTCGATTAAGGCTAGTCGTCGATCAGATACGTAGAAAATACGTGTTATCTGGCATATAGTAGCAGCAATGAGTTTGAAATGTTGGAAAATGGTTGGAAATTGAAGAGTTGGGTTTGGAAGATTTGAAGATTTGGATTGAGATATTTAGGAAAATTTTATATTTAAAAATAGAAATTTCACCATCTAGCACTTAAAACGGATGGTGGGGGAATGGATGATAGACCCGATCAAGATCCCATGGTTCCGTCGTTCCGGGCCATCATGGTCCCTGGTCTACTTAGTCAGAGGAGGTAGTCGACCCAATCTGACAGAAGGATCCTTGTCGGCAGCCATGGGTTGCTTCGTCCAAGGGAACCTTATAGACCTGGGTTGGATGTTTGTCTAAGGGGATAAATTTAAATCCACCTTAGCTAACAGAGGGCTTTGTGCCCTATCGATCATATCCTATTGATTCATATCTCAAGGATTTAACGCCATTAAGTAACGTATTGGCTCTGGCCATAACCGCTATCTGTGGTGCCATTTGGCGGCAAAACCACTCGGTTCAGAGGGCCCCGGGTCATAACCGTTTACCTGCAGTGCCATTTGGCGGCGAAACTGCCGGTTGGAGGACACGTACCACGTCCTTATTGGCAAGAGATTGTTTGAGAATGAATCCTAGTGATATTTTCGACTAGGCATTTCGCTCTTTGTGAGCTAGAGTTTATTTGAATTTGTCCACCTCGGCAAACTGTTGCGGAGGGCGGATGGATTTTGCTTTAAGTTTTTTTTAATGGTTGGATTTCATATTTTAAATATTTTTGGATTTTGGGATTTTGAGATTTTTGTGGAGTTTTGGGTATTTGGGTGGAGCTATGGAATATTTGAAATGGAATTTGGGAGATAATTGAAAATATTTGGAAACCCCTCCGGTTGAGATATGCATTCAACACGGCCGTCATCAGGGTGTTTGGGGGTCATCTCTTTTTATGGATTGAACCTTGTCAACTCTGTCGGGTTGTCGACAGAGGATCGGGTTTTGTAGGCTTCGTGCATTTATTAGTGAATTCATATTGTTGTAGGCCTTGATGTCATAATATGAATGTTTTAAAGCAAATATACCGGTCGCCACAACTTTATATTTGCTTAATGGTTCGAATCTTGTCGACTTCTATTGACCCGTATAGAAGGATTGGTTTCGAACCTAAATTCACTTGTCAACCCGCGCAGCATCCCTAGACGTCACGTGTGTACCAATAACACGCTCGCCGGGGCCCATGCGAGTTTTATAATTATTTTTACCCCTTTTAGTGTACCTATGTGTATACAATTTATAGTGCACGTGTAGGGGTATTGAAGTATTTGTAGTTGTGCAGATAAATATCCTTTTGAGTACACAACGTTGTATTTGAGAACTTGTACACGCCTTCTATCCGCTAGTACGAGTGTTGCGGGTCCGGTGGCGTGGCGTAGCAGCTTCTCAGTTAAGTTGTTCGCTACTTCGTACAGGTAGATTGTCGTGCACTATTTGTTGATTTTTGTAGGCGGGTCATAGTGCACTAACTAATCTCCTGCCTCGTTCGTAAATGTCTGTATTCATTGTAGTTGTTATAGACATGGTCCCTTTATTCGTGGTCAGCTCTATTTACATATAAGTCTTCTAGAACCGATCCCAGGCTTTTGCATTTGCTACTGTTCCTCTACATTTTCTCGTATGTAGCATTTAGTGTAGATGATATATAGGTCTTTGACAGCATCATTGAAGCTTTCTACTTGTGGGGAGAGAACTGTATTTGCTTGCATGATTGATTGTGGGCGAGTTTGAGAGACTTCAATGTATTCTTGGCATATTCCTAATAATCATCAGGAGTCTTCCCTTCCACTTGTAGTTTGGATATTGCATTTATGGAAGATTCCTATAATGAACCATATAGACTTATTTATTTCATTGATGTATTGTGTTTTGCTTGAAGGTGGAATGCCACATTTGTTCGTGTGCTTTCTAGTGCTTCAGTCATGAGTATATCACCACACACTACTACTATCATCCATGAATAAATCATTGTATTCAGTGAAGCTCTTTTATAGCTTGGTGTATTTGCTCGCAATAGTTCGTTGTAGGTTCATTGATCTTCATTGTCTTCCACAATCATCCACAAATATTCATAAGATTCCTATATCTTCTTGTGAATGATTTGTTGTATGTGTAATAGGTTCGCATCCTCACTTGTAGGTGCATTATTCTTTCTACCATAAGTCTTCAGCATATGTTTGCATGTGAATGATCATAATCATTACATATTCTTTGTATGTGCTCATTAATGAGTCATCAAACTCATTAAGAGCTTGCATTATTCCTTATGAATGAATCAACAATTCATCCCTTTTTTAAATATAAGTCTCCAAATGATCAAATTCATTGACTAACATTCATAGCTCCCACTTTGGACTTTTAACTTAAATCATTAATTCAATGTCCATTTGAGCTTGAGTTCAAAGTTCACAAGTCTAGCTTGAGTCCAAAGTCCCCTGCGGTTCGAGTTCAAGTTCACTTTTGTTCGTTCATATTGTTCAAGTCATGTTCTAGTTCTTTGTTCAACTCATTTGAGTTCAAGTAGTCCCCTGCTATCTTGTAGAGTTCAAGTCCGAATGCACAAGTTCAAGTTCAATCTTATTTTACTTGGGTTCAATTCTTTATTAAGCCATTTTGAATCTTGTCCAAAGTCCAAGTACAAATCCTTCATTGTTCTTCTGAGTTCAATCCAGTCCATGCTCCAAATTGTTTAAGTCCTTGAATTTTCAATCCAAATTTCAGCAGCCTCCCGGCGTCTCTCCCGTTTAGGGGAAAACTACGGAAAACTGGGCCTTTCCCACCACGCTAAGAAAAGCATGCATGGTAGATGCCCTCTTTCGAGGACACCGCGGCCGTGTAATTTTTCGATCCCCCACCACGCTAAGAAAAGCGTGCATGAGTATTTTTTTTGTTTGTAAAAAAAGTATTTTTTTTAATTTTGAAAATATTTTGCAAGAAAGAAAATTATTTCCCCGCAAGCGGGTACTTATGGGTATCCCCGCTTCGTCGTGCGCATCGCACCGGGATCCCTTCCCACCACGCTAAGAAAAACGTGCATAGGCGGGGTTTCCAAGGCGATACGAACTTCGAAGAAGGAATTTGGATGATTACCCGCTTCGTCGCAAGCGTCGGGACGCACTCCCTCCCACCACGCTAAGAAAATCGTGCATAGGTGGTCGTTTTGTCTCGACGAATGCGTTGAAACGAGTTCTCGGAGTTTTAAGGTTTAGAAGTTATACCTTGGCGGTCGTCGACGCGGATCGAGGGAGAGAAGCATTTTTTTTGTTTTATTTTCATTATTATTATAATTATTTAGTAGTAATAATAATTAATTAGAATAAATTAGGTTTAATTAATTATAATTAATATATGTTTAATTAATAATTAATTATTAATATAATCAAACATAATTAAATCAAATTAATTATGATTAATTAATGATGAATAATAATTAATTATTATTTAAAGATAATTAATTATAACTAATTTTGATTAATTAAAATTAATTTACAATTAATTAATTAATAACCATAATTAATTTCGATTAATCATAATTAACTTTAATTAATTATGATTGATCAAATATTAATTATAATTAATATAATTAATTGTAATTAAATTCAATTAATTAATACTAATTTATAATTTAAACTAATTAATTATTATTTAAAATAAATAATATATATATATATATATATATATATATATATATATATATATATATATATATATATATATATATATGTAAAAAGAATCCTCTCCCCCTTTTTTCTCTGGTTCGGCTAGGATAGGCCGAAGAAACGCGCAAGGGGGAGGAAGTTACCTTCACGGTTAGCGAGCTCCTATCGTTAGCTTCCGATCCGACAAGAGGAGGAGTCGGTTTGGTCTCGGCAAGAGGAGGAGGTCGGGTAGAGCAGTTCGGCGGGCACCCGTGAGTGAGGTAAGGATTTGATCTCTCTCTCTCTCTCTCTCTCTCTCTGAATCAAGTGGATCGGACGAGTGAGGAGAAGGGGTCGACGGGCTCGGGGAAGGTGGACGTCGGGCTAGAGAGGGAGATCGGGATAGGGGGTGCGAAGTCAGGCTCGGGAGAAGGAGTTCGGTCGTATGCTTGGGCTCGGTCGGCTTTGACAGACGGACAGGGATCGAGGGAGGTAGAGCTGGGTTCGATCTGGATCGAGAGGAGAAGCAGTGTATGGGGGTCGGAGCTGAGGGAGTATCGTGGGAGAGAGCAGTTCGTGTGAGGGGTTCGGTCGTGTGGAAGCAGCAGCCGAAGCCTTCATCTCCTTCGGTATTTAACGTCGCGAAAGGCGTCTAGTTGGCACGCGATTTGGGCAGAGTTTCCGGAGAAGCGACGCAACGGCGCCGAGCTACAGGATTTTACGGGATTTTTGGACAGAACCTCGGCGAGATTTCGGCGGGTTTTGTGGCTGGATTCGAGTATCCAACGGACAAGGTATGATTTTTTAGTCTCTCTTTTCTTTGTTTTCCTTTGGATTTAGTATACAGGTTAACATCACAAAAACCAAGAAAAATCTTTGTGCTCAGGATCTTTATTTGAGCCAATTTTATTCCAACCAGGAATTGAGATAAACTCAAGGCTTCCTAGTCGAGTCAATTCATGGATGCACCAAAATACCCTCTACCATATATCTTTATGAACTCGTTAGTAAGGCATAAAAACAACCTTGAATCAAATATCTAATATGA
Organism: Dendrobium huoshanense; assembly: GCA_016618105.1. Lineage (NCBI taxonomy): Eukaryota > Viridiplantae > Streptophyta > Magnoliopsida > Asparagales > Orchidaceae > Dendrobium > Dendrobium huoshanense. Next base: position 60,419,898 of record CM028357.1, read on the forward strand.
AATATAGCTTCAAAAGATTGTCATACAACACTCTAAATCATATGCAATCAATATGCTCTGAGGTGCTCTTCTTTCCTAAATAAATTCAGAATCCAATCTTATTGTTGAATTGGTCTCACTTTAAGTCTCTGATCCAACATCAAGTCTAGTGTATTGAACATCAGTGATCCGTAAATACACTTATAAATCACCGATAATAATACTAGTCTCCTTGAAGTAATTTAATTTAGTTTTGAACCATTGAATCTCATTAAAAGAAAGTGCCCTCAAGTATACTCTCCTCTCCAATCAACTCAGACTATCTTGTAAGAGGAAAATTGCATTTACTAATCACAATCCCTGGATGAAAAAGCATCAAAACCCTTTATCATTCATAGATTGGGTCCACCAAGTTAACTTGGAATTACAAAATCATGGTATTATGATTGGGTTGTGGGATAAAGGCTTGATGTTGTTGTTGTTGTTGTTGTTGGTATTATGATTGGGTTGATCATAGATCTCCGAGCCTAACCGCAAATTAAAAAACTAATACAAAGTGCATGTGATATCCATGATCGAGAGTACTGTCAGGTATCTAATATGAGATGTAATTAACCATAAGAGTTGCGCTCATGAGACACATTGATCCTCGATCGAATATAAACCCTAAATAGAACTTCATCTAGCTAGATGAAATCTCTGTAAAAGTTAAATGATGTGCATATTGCTCAACATAATACAATAAAAATCATAGCTCATGCTAGTACACCATCCAGCCTCTCCAAGACCCACCACACCTCGTGACCACAAATTAAAAAATCAAGCCCCGCCTTCATGTGCAATGCTACCACAAAAACTATATTTTTCTCATAGATACCCACCCAAACTCGCACACACAAACTAAAAATCAAACCAACCTCCATGTGCATTACTCGTACCAGAACCCTTATCATAAGTATGTGGTCAGAAGTAGAAATTTCACATAAAAACTTTAGGATATTGAACATTTATATTTACCACCATTATTTCAGCTTCCTACTAGTTTTATCAATCCTTCGCAAACAAGTGGCATTCTCACATTATTGTGGCCTAGTCGGCCTGTCTTTTAGGACGAAACCAAGTAATCCTGGGATATGCTCAGTGACGTGACCATAAAGCATGCAAGCTGTGAGACTCAAATTAAACATACAAATGACATGCAAAGATAGGACGGGCTTGGTTTGACACAATAGGGAACACAAGACTATACATGACAATATAAAACATGATCCCACAAGACTATACAAAGCATAAATATACACAACAAAAATTAAATAAACAATCATTTACATGAAATCTAGTAGCCCAAGCATTTAATTAAACCTATTTAAGAGGGAGAGAGAAGTATATCCCAGTGGGGTCGCTAGAAAAATCTATGGGCCATCCATTATGGACATAATCGGGTTTCCTAGAGCAACTCGTAGGAGTTTGCATCTGCTGCGTATTATCTACACCTCCGCTCACAATAGATTGATGTATTTGTCGGCTATTGAACAATTGCCAACTGCAAGGGCATTGTAATATTGGACGCTTGTTGTTGATTACCCATTGTAGACATGCTATTGGGCCTGCAACCCGTCATTTCCAACAGGTGTTTGCATTTGTTTCATGCCTTTCGCCTATGCTCATGGACAACATTTTGAGGATAAAATGGGTCTCCTGCAGCGGCTCGTAGGTATTTACATTCGTCGTAGACATGTGGCATTTTGCTCGCAGATGATGTTTTGTGTGTATAGCGGGTCTCCTACAAGGGCCTGTGGACACTTGCGTTTAATGCATATCATCCGATGTTTGCTTGCATATAGCATGTAGTGTGTATAACGAGACTCTTACAACCCCGTAGACCTTTACACTTCACTACGTATCATATGCCCTTGCTTGTAGGGAGACGGTGCATTTGACTGATGTTGGACAATTGTTGGTCATGGAGGTGCTATAATGTCTTTGCTACAACAACTGGTAGGTACCTCGAATGTGTTGCGGACATGCTGTCTTTTCCTGCATGAGGATCAGTGTATTTGACTATCGTTGAATGATTGTTGAAAACGAGGGTGCTGCGACAACTCGTAAGTGCCTTGCATACATTAGTTGTATATCCTCTATGTTTTGCTTGTGAACATCATTATGTTCGTTACACTCATCTTTTCAATTAGTGTTTACAAAGAGCCTTTCAATCATCATTGCTTGCAGGTAGATGAACGCACTCGTTAATGAACTAATGTTGATTGTTGGATGGGTTATACTCATTGTTGATATCCTCCACATACGTTCATCGGCAACTCAACATGCTCATTGTGTGTTGACTTTCAACATTCGTAAGCAACTGTTGGATTTCTCCACGAGTTGCCTGTCATTGACTGGAGAGAAATCATAATACTCGTTGTCTATGGCATGGCGTATACTTGTGAATAACTTCTTAGATACATCATGACAAATAAAATCACTAATAAGGTTTTTTGTGATTTATTTGTAATTAGACCACATCTCTCTCTTGATTGTCGTTGACCATTACATGCGAGCAATTATACTTGGGGCCTTATTCACCACAAGCCCTTATTCATTCAAGTAATTTTGCATTGTTCTTGCATTTAATTTTTCATTTGTTTGCATTGGTGAACTAGTATTTTGCTTGTGTATTTCAATGTTCGTGGGAATTGTAGCATGCGTCTCGCAAGCTGGTTGATCTTGGCCGCAGAGAGATTATTATGTTCACATCCTATTGCTTGTTGGCAGATGAATGTACCTATTTAAATGTCATTGACTATATATAGGCTTCATTCATTTCAAGCTCATTGAATATGTCAAACTGTTGCGCTCATTGCACGTCAAATCACCCTACTTATAAGAGCAAATGTACTTGATTGCATAACTTATATGAGTGCTACACACCAACAAATCATCTGAAGGAGACTTATAAAGTGTCAAGGACTCTGCAATCAGATTACGAATTCACTTCAACTTCACTACTTGTGAACGAGTCACGTTGAAAATCATGAGCCCTTCACCATTCCTCAAAAGCAGCTTGTGATTTATACAGTGCATTTGCTGGTAGATGCTTGGATTCTAATCAACACGATAATTCCTCGATATTTGTTATAAATTCCATGTTATTACTCACGAGCATATCACAACATTTTCATTTGATCTTGCGGGCAAACAGTGTTTGGAATTTCGTCCGACATAAGTTTTCTATTTGTTTATTTATTGATCGTTTGAGTGCTTTGAACCATTACTTAGCATTCACACTTTCAATTTCATTGTGCATTTGTTAGTTTTAATGACTGGTTCCTGTCATTTTATTAAGTTTGATTTCTTTTTGTACATTCGAGTTTGCAAGTTTAAGTCCCCTGTTGTTCAAACTGGATTCAAGTTTAATTCATCGTTAACTTAATTCTCCTGCATTCAATCAAGTTCAAATCAAGTCCTCTATTTAGTCCAAATTTCGGCAACCTCCCAGCATCTTTCCCAATTAGAAAAAATCAGAGAGTCATAGTATTTACCTCCATGCTACGTGAGCGCTTTAGATAGGTGTCAGACAACACCACGGCCGCATTTCTTCAATCCCCGCTAGGCTACGAGAGCACTTAAGGGTCTTCGGGGTACCTATTTGAAAACACGTAATTTTCTTTCCCCCGCACGCTACATGAGCGATTAAGGGTACTTCATTTCGCCCTCGTCACACTACGCAAGCGATTCGAAGCATACTTGCCTCGTCACAAGCGTCGCAATGGGTTCCCTCCCACCATGCTACGTGAGCGTGTAGGGTGGTCTGCCGACTCGTCGCAAATGTAGAACGTAGGCTTTTTGAGTTTAAAAATTATACATGCGCGATGTCGACAGCGATGGGATGGAGGCACGAAAATCGGGACAAACTTTTTTTTTAATTCTGATTTTCTTTTCTTCTTTTTTTTTTTAAATCTCCTTTTTTTACATATACATGCATACACACACACCTTCAGTCGTGGATTTCAGTTGCTATGAGTCAATTTCAGCTTAAAACAGGGAAGAGGAGTTTGGCTGCAGTGTGAGAACTGATGACGGGTCGAAGGACTGGAGTTGGCTACAATCACATGAGAGAGGGCCTGACCTGAGAGGGGTCTTTGTGTAGCTCTGTTTTGGCTCATACGGGAGGACGACAAAGGAAGCTTGGAGCTTGAGAAGCTTCGTTGCTTGTGTGGGAGAAAGGAGGAAATGTTGAAGAAAATCCGACGTCTGAGGCTTTGGTCTCGTTTTAGCATCTAGCAGACTGATCGCAGAAGTGAGATTTGAGTGGGAATCACGCATGCGGGGCATGGGCGACTGCATTCGGTGCCCCATTTGTAGAGCCATATGATGTGACACTGTAGCAGGTGACAGGATTTCTAAAGGATTTGTGCAGGGTTCGTGCAAGTATGGCAAAGGTGTTTTATATAAAAAAATTTTACTTGATTTTTTTTGTTTTGATATGCTGTGGAGGTCAACAATTATCATTAGCACAATATTATCACAATTTTATATATATATATATATATATATATATATATATATATATATATATATATATATATATATATGTGTGTGTGTGTGTGTGGACATACATGCCTACATTTGTGCCAACCATAAACTTGCTGCAGTAAAATAAACTTTCATTGAATGATCTCAAATTAATTCAAAGGTTAAGGTTGCCCATGCATTTATATGGCTAAGGCTCATATTATTAAAGAAAACTAGTCGTATAGAGTCTATAGACTGAGTGTATATCTAATCAATGACTAAATGTAAGGCCATTGACATAAAATTTGTCGAAAAAAGGCTACCAAGATCATTATATTACAGTGTAGCCAATTTTAAGCCCACTACCCAATCCATCAAAGGACGTTGATGCATAAATAGCAACAAATACTCATGAAATACTGGAAAACCAAAAAAATTGTGCATGGAGTAAGAATACTTGAGGTATGCATATTCAAACCTTAGGAAGCATGCCTTTATCAGAATTACAATCTTTGGGAGAGCAATAAGAGTTAGTTTCATGTACAGATGAGTTATCAGGAAAAGCTGCTCCACCATGTGCATTAAGCAGCACACAATAGCAATGATCTGATTCTGACAAAACCTAGGAAAGTTAATTATGTTAAATAATTTATTTCTCAATTTATTGGCAAGTATTTCAAAACTTTAAACAGGAAAAGAATGTCAAGATCAACATCAAGTAATTAATAAAATAATGAATAAAATCATGTCAAAATACAGTTCAGAATCTGCAGACAACTAGCAACAAAACACAAAAACATGTGCGGAATGGACGGAAGGCATGTCAAACTGATAGCTTGACAAAACACAAGTCTAGGGTATGGAAAAATATGTGGAAAGCTTTGCTGGCAAATGGGAAAGGAAGCGTCTTACAACAGCATCAAAAGTGTCATCAAAATCATCAATTGCAAAGCAAATATTAGGGTAGGCGGGCAGAGTTTCCACAGCCTGAAAACAAAATGACAATCTTAGAAAAGAAAAACATAGGTAGTATAGGCTTCAAATGGTTTATACATGACACAGAAAAGGAAACCAGCCAACCTTTTTAAAGTCCAGTTGAAAGTTGACACGGCTAGGAGATGCATAGACAGTCTTCACAACCTGTAATAGAGCATGTGGCAAGTCCTATTACGACATACAGAAGTAAGGATAGAGCATCACCCCATGGCAGCCCTAAGAGCATGAGTCAAACGTACATCAAAAAGAACTTGCAAAAAAAAAAAAATAAGTTTCAAGACATTGGTTGGAAAATCATCAAGAGTATGTTATCTAGTTCAGCAGGTACTTAGAGGACAAGTACATATTTACTACAGACAAGAAGTACAACTTGAGATGCATTAAAATACAATGGAAAGAACCATGTAGAAAAATCCCCAATACATCAAGATTTAAAATCAGGAAGAGTCTCGTTTAAGCTAGGTGTGTTGAAGGTGATTAAAGGGTGTGCTCTGGTGCAACGATAACATTGTCTTAGTGGTAATCTAGAGGGATAAACTCAATTTACAAAAATAAATAGTCCCTTGTAGTGTAAAGTTTTGAGTATAAATCCAACTTGCACATTGTAATTGACAAATGCATTTTCCATTCTGTATGCCTTTTTAGGTTGCAGCTGGATATTGCATCATTACAAACATTGGGCTACTACTTAACAAGAAAAAGAAAGACTGTCCAACGCCACACCAAATGCAACAAAAAAACCATCTCATTCATCTTCCTCGAGAATGATATTCCATTCTTTATCACATAATTTCACTACCATCTGTACTTACAACGCCAGGCAACAAAGGCCTCCTTCAATGGTATAAAGCATAACTTGTTTTAGCTAACGTTGCTTCAATTACAAGAGATAACTAGATAAGCATGATTAATGTTCAAAATACATCTAAAATCTAATAAAACCAAGTGAAAATTAATCCACTTAAGGCCTTCTATACAGCCAATATATTGCTTAGGCAACATCTTCTGATATTTGCACAGCCAAATTCGCTAAAAAAATTCCAGCAATGATCTCCAAGGCAACGATCAGTAACTTCATTAGTTAGCTAAAAGAGCAAGCCCACATGAACCTTCATCACCATCAGGAAACTCATCCAAACTGTTAGTGGTTAACTAAATGAACCTTGTTTAAGGAGCACTGGATCAGTGCTTGTAAGAAACATATACGGTGTTAATCCTAACTTGATCGCCCAAAGTCACAATCCCCCCACTAGATCTATTACTACTAAAATTATACTCCATATATTAGGTTTTAGATCTACTCAAGTGAAAACCTTTAGACTCTAAGATTGACCTCCATAATTCAAATTTTCCTTCAACTCCATCTTATCTTATCAACAAGAAGAATATCATCAGCAAAAAAGCATGAATCCAAATTGATTTTAAGAAACATTAATATCACATCGTAACCTATGCTCAATTACTCTCTCCCATAGTTTTAATGTGTGAAACAACTTAATTTTTCAATAATTCGCACACTCTTGTGAATCACATTTATTCTTAAAAATATGAATCAACACAGTCGTCCACTCATCTGGCATTTTTTTTTTTTTTTGCTTCAAAATAATATTAAAAAGTTTAGTAAGCCGAGAAATTTCTTGATCTCCTATGCATTTCTACACCTCTATTGGAATATCATTAGGTCTAACTACTTTTTCACACTTCATTTTCTTCTAAGTCTATGTAACTTCGATTTTACTAATATGACGAAAAAAATTAAATCTTTATTTTTGTTTAGAAACCCTAAACCCTATTGCTAAGGTCACTAAAGTCAATCATATTCTCACAAGAAACATTAAAAAGCTTATCGAAACATCTCATCCACTTATATTGAATATCCTCTTATAATAAAAACACATTTTTGATCTTCATAGTTGATGCACTTCACTTGAACAAGATCCTTCTCATATCTTTTTTCCTTAACTAACTTATGCATACATGTTTCGCCCTTCTAGCATCTAATCTATTATATAAATCTTTAAAAATCAAATTCTTTGTATCGCATATTGCCTTATTAGACTCCTTATGAGAACCTTTATATCTTTCTTAATTTTCTAAGCTTTTACATCTAAAAAAAACTTTATAAAAAATATTTTATTTTAAATCTTTTTTTGCATATTTTAATTTCACCACTAACTATTTTTGCTATTAGAAATTTTTTCTTTTGATACTCCAAGCACATACTTTAGAAAATCTTAATATCACTAATTACTTTTTTCAACATAATATTAATTTCCTCATACACAATCGAAAACTTGAGATCTTAAATCTTTCCCGAAAAAATATTTTTGTTTGCATTCTTTAAATCTCCTCATCTAATCCTAAAACAACATTTTACTTTATTATTCATATTCCGCTCATTTAGGGGTGTCAAAATGAATTTTTGAGTCGAGTTCAAATCCAACCCAAAACGGACCTGCGTTCAACTAAATCCAACTAGAACCTGAACCGATTAGGCAAATAGGTCAGAAATTCAGACCCGGACCTGACCCGATGGGTTTTCGGGTTGACCCAACCAGCTAACAAGGTTTCAACTTTCGGATAGGGCGGGTGCAAGGTGCACGATGCGCGGGGACGAGGGGCAACAGCAAGCTGCGCGATGCGAGAACGAGTGCGGGGTGCGAGAGCGGTTGCAGAAAGCGTGTGCTGGTGAGGATAGCGGCTTGCAGCCATGCAGGGTGTAGCGCGCGTGCTCGATGTGAGCAAAGCACGGTTGGGTGCAGCATGAGCAGGGTGTGAGTGCGGTGTTAAGAGTGCGAGCGATCGCACGTACTGGGAGTAACGCGAGCGTGGTTGAGTGCAGGGTGCGAGTGTTGTGCGAGTGTTGTGCGGGGTGCGAAATCGAGAAGAGAACAGTCATCCGTCACCCACGTGGGTTGCATTAGGGTCACCTTCGGGTTTTCGGGTCAACCCAAACATGATCCGGTTTTAAAAACGGGTCAGAATCTTGAATCAAAACCCAACCCGTCTGGCAAATGGCTTAACTTGAACCCAAAATTTTCCAGGTCATGCTCGAATCGGGTCAAATATTGACACCCCTACGCTCATTTATCTTGAAGTCTAAAACTAATAAGGGTTGTTTGGTACATTAATTTTCACTTGAAATAACTTTATAATATTTGCAATCAAAACGATTTATTTTTCTTTTAAAAAAATAATCAATCAAAGTTTTGTTATATTCATACTATAAGTGATAAGATACTCCTCCATTTTCTTAAATAAGATATTAGCAATTATAAAATTATAAGATACTTCAAAATCTAATATAATCCTACCGACTTCATTAGTCGCTCTAAACTCATAGCCATCATGAATATTTTTTTAATTTTCTACCACTCTACCAACATGTCTATTTAAATCATCTCCGATAAAATTTTTTCTTTAAGAGGTATCATTTGTATTAATTATTTTAAGATTTCAAAAAGTTGGTGAGAAAATGAATATGCTACTTTAAACATGTAGCAAGAAGTATCCAAAAAAGCAACAATATGAATAGAATGATAAAATTAGCAACACAAGTTTAAGAAAAAAATGAGTGGACCAAAAGTAACATAGATAGAATTTGCCAAAAAAAAAATTCCAACAAAATAATTTTAAAACCTCAACAGCACTTATCAAGATTAAATGGAAAATGATATTCATCAAGCCAGTTCTTCTCCTCCTCATTATCATATTTCCCCAATTTTCATTCATTTATGTTGAGTTTTGTTTGATGCGTTAAACTTATTTGGGTAAATTTATTTGCAAAACTTTTATGATCCATTGTAAATAAAAGAAAAAAATTAGTATGCAACAATGAAGCTTGGCTACATATCAAAGCTGATAACGGATGGATAAAACTGTGGTCCATCATGAGTTCGCAATCTAAAATTAAAGGCGTGACAATGATAATTTTATAGCATATTTTAAAAAAGTTTTCCATAACTACTTTACATTCAGACAGCAATGACAATGAATCATCGGATTTTGCACACTCAGAAAATAAAGGGCAACGATGGAAAGGTAAAGACAACCTCAAAGACAACAAACCAACCCAACAAAAGATCCAGGGTGCACCATGAACAGAAAGAATTAACCTCCATTTACCTTGTATATAGGAGATAATGATGTATCCTCCCCACTTTGGTAGCTGCGTAGAGCCTGATTGCTGCGGACGTCAGTTATATCAGAATCTTTATTGTTCAAAACTTAATTAAAAAGATAAACATACAAAATTATAAATGAATACAAAACTAACTTTGGCTAACGAAATAAATTCAAGGCTAGCATAAGACTCGCATTCTAGCAACAAGCAGCTAGAAGTGCAGTCATCACAGGAATCATAAGCAGCAACAATAGCAAAATTTACAGAGCTGTTCGAGTTTAGATTAAAAAATATTTTTACATCATTATTTTCTGCTAAATGATGTATCATATTTCAGCATCAGAATTCAAATTTATTTGCAAGATCCAAATCGATTTTAGTTATGTACTACTTGTTCTCCCTATTAACAGAGAATATTTCTGACTATTCGGATGAGCAGTGAGCAAAAGAAATCAATTACAGAGTTTGAATGTCAGACAGGAATTCCTCTAATTCAAGAGAGCAATACTACAAGATGACGAAAAAATTAGCAAGTAGTTACTGAAAAGAAAAAGTCACTTCCATCAATGTGCCTAATATATTCCTGTAAGAAACTCCCATTAATAATTGGAGTAGAACTATGTTCTAAATTGAATGAATACTCCTATTTTAAAATATGTTTGATTAGAACTTTTAAAAATATAATCATCTCACAGACACATTTATGGCTCTAATTTAATCATTTGAGGATGAATTTTAATTTGATTAAAACACCTGTAAGAAACTCCCATTAATAATTGGAGTAGAACTATGTTCTAAATTGAATGAATACTCCTATTTTAAAATATGTTTGATTAGAACTTTTAAAAATATAATCATCTCACAGACACATTTATGGCTCTAATTTAATCATTTGAGGATGAATTTTAATTTGATTAAAACACCTTACCCTAGTTGAACTATTCCAGTTCCCTACCATATGATGCCCATTTATTCACTTCTGAGCATTTCAAAATCATCCCAACCTTCTATTAGCTTCTCCTAACAGCTTAACATGCCCCAGCATCCACAAAACTATTTCGAAAAAAGATATAGTGAACATCAATGGAAAGAATTTGAAAATAACCACAACGAAAAAAATCATTCCACGCCCATAAAATTCAGCTATGGGAAAAAGGCAAAGCAGGCTATTCTTTAAGAAAAGACCAACAAATGGAAGTATTTATAAACAAGCATGATTAAAGAAAAGTAGAGAAAGTTTGAACAACTAAGAGGCATGGGAGAAAAAAAAAATTGGAAGAATTCATTAACTGGTTTAAATGGTTGTAACAAAGCCATATTAAATATTCCGGAGTTAGGAGCAGATCAATATGATGCAATTTGTTACGAAGTGCAATGTGCTAAATTTATGCAACATTTCATGATATCAGCAAAAATAAAAGCCTCACAGTTAAACCATATCCGAACTGATCAAATAAGAAAGGCTCAAGGCTCGCTATGCTATATAATAAATCATGATGCTAGAGTTCCTGTGCGTCTTTCAGACTGGGTGGAATTTTTGCAGTGATTTTAATTAACAAAAAAATGGAAAGTCTAGCTTAGAGACTGCGATTAGATATCAAGAATGATCGAAAACTCATAAGTATAATGTTTTTAAGGAAATCAGTGCCGAATAAACTTGATGGTCAAGCATTTCTAAAAGTAAAATTATGGAGGCAATTAATATTATACCATCTTGGTCAATAACTGAATTTGAAAAAAGCAAATAATTAATGTGATTGGAAGCTAGTTTTCAAGGATGCATATGCAATAAGCATTATTAGGAGGCATCCACAGTGGGCACCGAGCACCAGAAACAAAATATGTCAAATGCATATTTTTGGTTAACTACCTATCAACTTAGTCAGTAGCAAGACAAAAATTACGGTTGTTTGCAATTTGATCACAGGACAATCTAAACCCGGCTAGAAATCATATGATCTAATATCAAGTCGAACCAAATGAAGTGTTGACCTCGATAGTAGCTCAAGCATCAAGTCAACCACGCACAGAGAAAAAGACTACTGAAGAATGCGATGTTGCACAAAAATTGCCAAAAACATGTTGACCAAAAGTCAAAATCACCGAAAGGGCATTTGTTCACAAAATGGACAGCACAGACGCATTCGAGACAGCTAAAACAACTAAGATTGACACCCATATAGGTCGAGGTTTTCTAACCATAAAAATTAAAAAATTTTACATGTCAAACAAGACAAAATTTGACACACACGAGGGGCAAAATCTCAAAGAGCAAATCAACGTGCATATTTATCTATTAAAATTATTTTTTAAAATATATAATTAAAATTAATATATATATATATATATATATATATATATATATATATATATATATATATATATATATATATAATAAGGTTTGAAATGAGAACTCCAATAGTTGTCACCAGCGCACTGCAAATTAGTTTATTGGTTCAAAACTCACCCACTAATTAATCCCCAATGCTTAGATGAAAAAGTATTTTATCACGCTAAATTACTTTCAGAATATCATTCCTTTTGCATAAAGCTCTAACAGTATTTAGAATTCTTGAAGTAATCTCAAGCAAATGCTTTACTAGTCAATGATTATTTGCTACAGCCACCAGATGGTTAGAGTTGATGAGTAAAACAATGAATGTAGAATGTCTGAGAATTATCTTTTAGTATAAGTGCTTTCAAATCATTAAACTCCCCACGCATATTAGATGCTCCATCGTAACCTTAGCCAAGTATTCTATGTGTGCTTAACGAATATTTTACAAGAAGAGCTTTAATAGATGTCTTCAGTGATATTGTATCTGTTGAAGAAACATGACTAATACCTATGAACATCTCCAGTACTTGGCCCAACTGTTGACCTGTGTAACGGAAACAAAAAAAGAAAAGAAAAAAAAAATTAAATCACTTACCTGCTCTCTGCCGAAGCCATCCCGCACGTCGCATGTCTGCACGTCGAGGCCACGCCGATGTCGCTTCTTCGCACAACCCGCTCGCGTCGATAAAAAGGCAACAGAACGAGGCCATCATCCTTCGCTCTCGCTCCCGCTCTGATCTCTGGCTCCTCTCCTTCGCTCCCGCTCTTTCCCTCTCTCGTCGCTACTCGGCTTCGCTCCTTCGGCGACTTCCCTTCCAGTCGCATCGGAAGTTACGACATTTTGACGGAAGCTCGCGGCTGTGAAGATAACTTCCCCCCATTCGCGTTGATTCTCCGGCTCTTCGTGGCTGTGCGACTTTGCTCTAGCGACGACTTCCCCTTCCCTGTCGAATCGGAAGTTTGACACTTTGATCGGAAGCGGGACGGAAGCCCGCTCGCTGCGACAGTAACTTTCTCCATTTCGCGTGCTTCCTCGGTCCCCTCGTGGCTGGACGACTTCGCTCCTCCGACATCATTCCTTCCTGTTCGAACGGAAGTTACGACATTTTGATCTGAAGTAGGGACGGGAGCTCGATAGCTGTGAGGTTAACTTTCTCCCCTTCTGAGCGCTCCTTCGTGCCGTTCGATTTCGCTCCTTCCACGACTTCCCATCCGGTCGAATCGGAAGTTTAACATTTTGATCGGAAGCTACAACTGGTGCTCGTTAACTGTGAAGGTAGCTTCCCCCTTTTAGCGCGCTTCCTTGGCCTAATCCCGTGAATCCCCAAACCAGAAAGAATAGTAGGGGATGCGGATTTTTATTATTTTTATTATTAGTAGTATTATGTTTGTTGTTATTTCAAAAGAAAAAAAAAAGAAAGCAAAAAAAGAGAGAAAAAAGAAAAAGAAAATCCCTCTCTTACCTCGGCGTTCGTGTTGAGCTGGCAAACCATCCATGCACGCTTTTCTCTGGCATGGTGACAGGGAACCCAGTGCGATACCTACAACGAGGTAGGTGAGCGACCCCTTGGCTCCAAAGTCCTGTCCTCGGCGTTCGTGTCAAACCGGAAAACCACTCATGCCCTGCATCTGTCTTCTACAAACCGAGGAGATTTTGATATGCAACAAGTGCAAGTACCTACAATCCTTTGTAGGAGGCCTGTCGTACGTTCGACACGTGTTTGTGAACAAATGTGAAGGATTTGCAATACATCACAAACATGTATAAGCATGATGTAATAGACTCCTACGACAATCCCTACAAGATTGAGATGACAACACTATTAATTGGTAGCGGAAGATCCGTCCTTGCAAACAAATACATCAAATCACCTGAGATTGGTGAAAGATGGATATGTAGGAACATCGGCTCTTCTATGAATATTCTAGGAGGTCGTACTGGATACAGCAGTCCCCTATAAATATACACGAGCCATTTGTGGATAACAATAGTGGGTATATCGTAAGCACAACGAACCACTGTGGACACAAGTACAGATATCACCTACAACGACGGTGATTGAGATTTGCGAGTACGTCGGGTATGAAGACAACTCAATGTATGAAAAAGGACACCTCCCTGTAGAATGAAAGAAATGTTTGAAAAAATACAAACTAAACTTCCTGGTGTTCCAAAGTTTCTTCTTGTTCTATACTTAAAAAGAAAACAGTTCTAGCACTCGTGAACACTGGAAATAACAAGTCCGCCCAAATACCTCTATCCACTTCGAAGACCAATTATTTGATTATAGACGGTACATCCCATAGAAGTCTGATATACTAAAGAGCTTGAAAGGAGTTCCTTTCAAAACAGTGGCCACGGATTTCTAGAAAGACCTCCCGGTGAACGAGAAAGGGGAATCAACATCAAGATGATGAGATGACTCATGACATCCAGATAATACCGCCACCGGATCCGTAACACTCGTATTAGCGGACAGAAGGTGTATATAAGCTCTCAAATGAAATGTTGTGCGTATTCAAATGGCAATTACCTGCACAACTAAAATATTTTAAAGTACCCCTGCACATGCACCGTAGTTTGTATACACATAGGTACACAAGGGGTATGTCCAATCAATGAAATTCTCAAACACCTGCATGGGCCCCGACAAACGTGTTATTGGTATACACGTGACATCTAGGAATGCTGCACAGGTCAATAAGTGAATTCAAGTTCGAACCCGATTCTTCTATGCGAATCAATAGGAGTCGACAGGGTTTGAACCTTCAAATAAATACACGGTTGTGGCGACCGATGTATTTATTTTAATACATTCATATTAGGCCTTCAGGGCCTATAATCAAAAAAATTCACTAACAAATGCATAAAGCCTACGCAACCCGATCCTCCTAAGATGATAAATAAGAGTAGACAGGGTTCGAACTATCGGATAAATATGCGGTCACAAAGTTGACCGGAATATTTATTTTATACATTCATATTAGGCCTTCAAGACCTTTAAAAAATAAAATTCACAGATCAAGGCATGGAGCCCAAGAAGCCCGATCCACTATTGACAGCTCAACAGAGTTGACAAGATTCATCCACAAAGTAAAAATATTTTCAAAAAGAAATGACCTCCTAAACCTCGATGATGGCCGTGTTGAATGCAAATCTCAATCGGTGGGATTCACAAATATTTTAAAATAACACCAAAATGCCCGAAAATCCAAAAATCTCAAAATCGCAAAAAAAATTAAAATTGAAATAAATCCATCAACAATTAAAGCAAAATCCATCCACCCTCCACAACAGCTTGTCGAGGTGGACAAATTCAAATATAACTTCAGCTCACATAGAGTCAAATGCCTAATCGAAAATATCACTAGGATTCATTCTCAAACAATCTTCTGCCAATAAGGATGTAGTATGTGCCTTCTAACCGGCGATTTTGCCACCAAATGGCACCGCAAGATAAACGGTTATGACCCGGGCCCTCTGAACCGAGTGGTTTTGTCGTCAAATGACATCACGAAATATCGGTTATGGCAGAGTCAATACGCTCCTTAGTGGCATCAAATCCTTGAGATATGAATCAATAGGATATAATCGATAGGGCACAAAGCCCTGTGTTAGCTAAAGTGGATTCAAATTTGTCTCCTTAGGCAAATACCCACCCCAGGTCTACAAGTTACCCTTGGATGAAGCAACCATGACTGCCGACAAAGATTCTTCTGTCAGGTTGGGTCGACTACCTCCTCTAACTAAGTAGACCAGGGACCACGATGGCCCGGGACGACAGAACCATGGGATCTTGATCGGGTCTATCATCCATTCCCTCACCATCTGCTTTAAGTGCAAGATGATGAAATTTCTACTTTTAAATATCAAATCTTTAAATCCTCCCAATACCCATACCCATGCTGCTATTATATGTCGGATTCCACATATCTATGGATATGATGCATTCATTGACGACTAGCCTTAATCAAAAATTCACTCTCGTTATCGGGAGAAGCAATTGGGTTTGCGCCTATAGGGAACCAGAACTCAGTTCATAAAGTCCTCACAAAATGAGGGTGAAATCTCTGGGTAGTGTCTTATCTACAAACCCATCTGCCTTCCCAAAATTTATCCCGTAACTTAATATGTTAAAACTCCTCCCAAATAAAGAAAGAAAAGCAATCAGTCGGGCGAAGCCGGGGCCGAATTTTCGGAGCCCACACCAACTTGTTTACACACCTCACTGCAATAATTAATTATTTTTTGTGGACAGATCATGAGACTCATCAACTAGAATGGTAAAATAGGAATCACAAATATCATTCATGATTGAAGACAACTCAGCGGCCATAGAACTACAAATTTCTTTTTGTACTTTTAGTGAAGTTAATTTTAACTTAGCACTTGCATATTCAAATGTTATTTTTTTGACTTCTTTATGATTTGCAAGAATTGAAATAGTTTTATATAATTCCCTTGCTTATTTGAAGTAGATGATTCATCACGTCCACGGAATAATAGGCAATGGAGGATAAGAAATTAAACACAATCAACAGTTGCGGTCAACATGATACGATATTCTTTTTTGTTTTTCTCATTCTTACTCAGTCATAAAGCAGGAATACTCTGCTCTTAATTAGAGGTGTCAATTCGTGTCGACGGGTAGAGTTCGGGTCGAACCCGAGTTGACCCGATTCTAAAGGAGTCAACCGGAACCTGACTTGTTTTTGTAAACGGGTCGGCTATCTAAACCCGGACCCAACCTGTGCGGGTTGTCGGGTTGACATGACCTGACCCGCACAGGTTGCCGGGTTGACACGACCCAACTCGACCTGGTTAGTTAAACTCAAAGCAGCAGCCGACAGCGGGCGTGACAGCAACAGGCGAGCAGCGACAGGGCACAGGTGGCAGCGGCACCACGGCACGCGAGCGGCGAAGAGACTAGCTGAACTCGAAGCAAGCCTTGTCACGCTGGCATGCGAGCGAAAAAGCAGAACTGCACTGGCACGCGAACCGCAACGCGACAGAACCCGAAGCTGGCAACGAAGCGGCGGAGCACTGGCAGCATGGCAAGCGTCACGATTCCCGAACGGCGAAGCGACGAGACACGACGCGACTTGATGCGTCGGGCAGCCGGGCAACAGGGCAGGGACCATTTCCGGGTCATTTTCGGGTTCCCGTGTCAACCCGAACCCAACCCGATTTTTAAAAAGGGTCAATTTATTGAACCTGAAACCGACCTGTTTCACAAACGGGTTGACCCGAACCTAGATTTTTCCGGGTCGGGTTTCTGGTCGGGTCAAAAATTGGCACCCCTACTCTTGATGCTTCATTAAAGCCTCACATTTATGTCTTGTCTTGTTTTGTGCACTATTATATTCTACTACATGGCTCAAAAAATTTTATTCTCTTCCAATCCTTAATTTCTCACCAACAAACAAATCTGCACCACCTTGTCCTATCAAATTTGCTCTTGAGACTTAAACAAGTAGCAAAGAAGACAAAATACAGCATCTTTTAGCACACGATTTTTCATCTAATTAGGAAATTATTCAAACCATTTTGAGTTAAATTTACGCGCAATATTTTCAATCATTGTTTGAGAAAATGATATTTTTTTGTTGATAGGATCTCTTTAACAAATAAGCTTTGCAAACTTTATCTCTCTCATTCACATCGCAACTCCAGATTGATGGTTGAAGACCATGATCAGTAGGGAGATTATTACTATCAATCTCAACATGTTCTTTCCTCTTCAAAAATCATTCCATTTGTAAAAAACCTAACGACAACAACAAAAACACATAACAATAATAATCCATACATACAAGAAAAGACACCACATTCAATATAACAATTTTAATATTGTAAAATTTCAATGTTTATCCTTCTATTTAATCAACAAAGGTGACACAAATGATGCCCATTCTCAAGAGCCCAATAACTAGACATGACAGCTTTAAAATTAAATTAATACAAGACATCTGATGATATATGATGCTATCCTTTAATAGAAACTGAAACCGATGTTTCAATTAATGTTATTCATTGACCCGGATTAATATTATATTTTACCGTATATTCACTTATATTCCAAACAATCCAATCACAACACTCAGGTCTCTTTTTAATTGAATATTATAAGTTCTCCCTTGCATATGACAGCCTTGTTGTTGCTCATTTTTACTTATTTATGGATGACACTAATGAGTTTCTTTGTGCATGTTGACTTAGAGGTGTAAACAAGTCAAATTAAGCTCGAGTCAATCCTATCTTGAGCTTGATTAACTAATAGAGTTTGAGCTTGAGCCCAAGCTCAAGCTCAATTCTATGAGTTCGAGTCGGCTCACAAGCCAACTCGTTTATTATGAAAAAGGAAAAATAATTATGATTCAGACAATTATTATGACAAAATTTCAAGAAGAATGAGAAATTAGAAGAGAAATAATAAAGAATCACTTTATATAAAAAGTGATGTATAATTTTTAAATATTTTTAATAGATTTATACTTAAACTCACGAAGTCTAATATATTTTAAATGTATTTCATATTAATATTTTTTAAATAAGCCTGCTCACAATAACAAGTTGAGTCTTGGTTGGCTTACATTTGGCCTTTTAGCTCATGAGCCATTTATAGAGTCAAGCTCAAGTCAGCTCACGAGTTGGCTTGACTCACTTATGTGGTACTTTCCTTATATAGTTTGGAACAAACTATTGAATTTAGTGCCAACCCCTTCACATAAGTTATTATTGAAAAAGAATATTCATGTTGAAGTTATTGAGAGTTCAAAGGGTCACATCTACAACAGGTAAATTACAAAGGTATTTGTGATAAGAAACTATATGTATGTAATGAGATCATGAGATTTCTACTGTTTTCTTGATTAGTTTATGA
Source organism: Dendrobium huoshanense (assembly GCA_016618105.1). Taxonomy (NCBI): domain Eukaryota; kingdom Viridiplantae; phylum Streptophyta; class Magnoliopsida; order Asparagales; family Orchidaceae; genus Dendrobium; species Dendrobium huoshanense. Next base: position 60,438,730 of record CM028357.1, read on the forward strand.
TGCAAGCAAAAATTTGGGAAGGGCCCCAAATTTTTGACTTCCCAAATTTTTGCGAGCAAAAACAAATTCTTCCTAGGATAATAAAATGACACAAATGCTCAAAAAGACACTTTTTATATCATATAAAGACGCTTACAACAAAGACGCTTACGAACTTAAGAAATAAAAACAAAGCGACTCATACGACTTCCTAAAACTGTTTTTTTATCCATTGAGAGAAGAAAGATACAAGTGGGGTGGATTCTTGTGGATAGAAGAAGAGGTTAGAAGCCAAGAAGAAATGGAGACAAGCTCGCAAGCTTTCTCAAAGAGGAAAGGAGGGAGAGAAGTTGGACAAAGCTCGCAAGCTTTTCAACAAAGAAACCCGCAGGTTTACATCTCCAAAAATCACTCACATAACCTTCCTTTTCTTTCCAAAAACATCTTCTATATATAGGCAAGAGAGGAGAACCAAACAGCCATAGCACCTCCAACTAAACCAATTAGATTTAGGGAAATGAAAGGCCAACAGCCACAACACATCAGCCACCATACGGTACAGGAAACAGACTAGAGAAGCCACGGGATTTAGTCATCTTGTTGAAATTTTTTAGGGTAGAGCAAAATGTGAATCTTGTCAGATTAATCTTCCTGATTGGGTAGTATGTACTCTTACTAAGCATCAGTATATTAGCAAAAAACAGAATATCTAGTAACAAAACACAAATATAAGAAGAAGAATGCAATTTATGAATGGTAGATAAATACCTGCAGATGGCAACAGTCACCGTGTATGATGTGTGAGCAACAAAATTCAAATAGAATGAACGCCTCCAATCAACATGTATAGGATCATCACCAAGGACTTTTTCCAACTGATGGCAAGAACATTTCAAGAAATTTTAGCTCAGTAACAGGAACGTTAATCACAAGATATTAATATCTCTAGGCGGTTCACAGTCCCAGAAAAGATGACGAACAAAAAGCTACTCAGAAAAATCAAATCAAGTATAAAAGATGATTCTCATGTACAAGGTCGTTCCCAGCCATATATTCAACTGAGCTGACAACCAAGCTTTGCAAATATTTACATAGGTTCTTCAGCCTCGTAGATGGACTCCAAGGAAATTAGTACAGAACGTATTAGTTCATGCTAAAATGGTGAAGTTTCATGGAAATCTAAAATAAATAAGATTCACCCCATGCTAATAAAAGAGGAAGCCGACTAATGATATTCTTTAAGAAAATAGGCAGATCAAATAAGAAAGACATCAAATATACCTTGGGAGCCAATCTACGGACAAAAAAAGGAGCTTCGCTCTCCAAATCACCTTTGAAACTATATCCATTCAGACCCTGCAAATAAAATTCTAATATTTTAATGCTTCATTTTGTTAGGGGTTATAGGAGGGGAGAATTAGAAAGAGAGGGCGAGAAAATGAGGAGGTGAAGGTATGGAGAAGATGAAAGGGGGCAGAGGGGTGGCTGGCGGAGGGAGTGGAAGAGAGATGGGAAATGAAATGCGGAAAAAAAGGCAAAGGGTAGAGAGATGGAAAATGACATACAAAAAGAAAGTGAAGGGTTAAGAGGGTTGAAGAGGAAGAGGAAGGGGAAGGAGAAGTAGACATGCGTACTAAGGGGCTGTTTGGTTAAAAGTCTTAGGACAATCTTATGCTCCATTTACTTACATTTAATCTTTCCCGGTGTTTAGTTTAAAGCAAAATAAAATGCAAAATAAAATTTTGAGGGAGAAAAACCACGAACACACCATCTTTCCTATATTTGAAAATCGATCAAATCATCAAATTTCAATATCTCATGCCTTACTCCTCCAAAGCCCCCCATCTCTCATCATTGCAACAATCCCTAAGCTGCTCTCATTGTCAGAGCCTCTCATAAGCCCCTCCCACCACCACAAACCTCCACCAAATAACTACTATTGCTCTCAACCTCACCCAAGTCCCTCCACATCATGCCAGCCTCACCTATTCTCGTTGCCTCCCTCCCCTCTACCTCCCTCCACCATTGAAGCCCCCCCCCCCCCCCCTTCTCAACCTCACCCAAGTCCCTCCACATCATGCCAGCCTCACCTATTCTCGTTGCCTCCCTCCCCTCTACCTCCCTCCACCATTGAAGGCACCCCCCCCCCCCAGCCAAAAAGCCCTCCTGTAGTATCTATTTTATGCATGCATGCATGTATTCAAATGGTATATTAGCAAGCACAACAACAACAAGCATTTATTCCATTACGTGAGGTTGGCTAAATGAATCTTTTTTCTCTATAGTGTCCTACTAAGAGCCAAAATCTCAATTAAATTCAATAAAAAATATCATCTTTAATACTTTCAAACCAATTCTTTTAAGGACTACCTCTACCTTTAATAACATTGGCAAGATCTAACACATCTACTTTCCTAATATGGTCATCAGAAGGCCAACATTTATAGGACCAAACCATCTAAAGTGATTCTCTCTAATCTTATCTACCACGGGAGCTACTCCAACCTTTTCACGTATATACTCATTTCGCATTTTGTCTCCAAGTACAGCACCACTCATCCACTTGACCATCATCATCTCTGCAAAACTTAACTTAATTTTATGCTTCTCTTTTAATGGCCTACATTCTACGTCTCTTTTAATTTTATGCTTCTCTTTTAATGGCCAACATTCATCGTAAAGCATTGGATGTCGCCGCCATCTAATAAATTTTTTCTTTATGTTTGAGGGGTATTTTTCTATAACACAATAGGCTTGATGCATTCATACACTTCAACCATCTAACTATAACTCTACTAACAATAACCCCATCTATTTCACCATTGCTTTAAATAATAGACCCGAGATATCTAAGATGCACACTCTTTTTAATGACTTGATCAGGAAATGTCACTATCCCACCACTATATCTATTAACTACTAAAATTACAGTACAAAAAAAATTAATAAGCACAAAAAAATGCAATGCATTTAATTTGTATCCAACCAAACCATTGCATTTCTAAAATGCATGCATTTTTAAAAACATAAAACCAAACAGCCCCTAAGGTACTTTCATTTACATTACCATGTTTCTAACAAAAAAGATGAGGTCATCCATCTGCCTTTCTTCTGATGTAGTACCACGAACAAAGTACATATCAACTAGTTTGTACCAAAACCTTTCATCCATTTCAGCATCAGAAGCATCTTGTTCTTCTAATGTTGTTTCTGACAATTTGGAGTATTTTCTCACCATACTCAATATTTCGTACCTAGTTGGGAAATAGAATGCATGATGAAAGAGACAAAACTTATGAGTATTATCCTTTCCATAACCACAAAAAGCAAAATTCTAGAAAATAGCAACCATAAGTTAAATAATACCAAGCAAATTCATGTGAAGACACCAAAAAAATTGTATGAGTATGTTGGAGATAGCAATGATTTGCAATGCATTGAAAAACAGAAGGCAAAAAAAATTACATCTTTGCAGTCATCAACATGCGTGGTTATAATAAGGAATATATGGGCAAATAGATGTATAATATGATATGACATGGGCATACAAAGAGTTTTCAAAAAGTATGATACTTATAGGCAACGAAATATATGAGTTTGGGCATGTACTGAGTGAGAGAGGTATGCATATAACCATCAAGATCATGATCAATATATTAACCTTATTCCAGCCAAAAGATTGGACAATACATCATATGCTAAGACACCCAATTTTGTGCACTTGAAGCATTGTACTGTTTTTGTAAGTCTCAAATGGTGTACACCTAACTAGCAGATTATCTAACATTTATTAATGGCTGGTGTGTCCATAAATTATTCAAATGAGCACAGCATTCCTGGAAAATTTTCTACTCTTCATAGCCAATAAGCTGACAAGAACAAGTGAGGGTGTAATTACTTGCAAATTAGCATGATAATCAAATCAACATAGCCTTGGTCTTCCACAATTTTATAATGCCAGATATTGTACTTCATTTTTTCCAGTTCTAACTACAGGTTTAGCATAATATGAGCCAGAAATTCACGCATTGCAGAATATCCCACATAGATAGACATATATTCACAGAAAAGATTGCCACAGCTCGGTTAAAATGCTCTAAAATTTTAAATAGTACCTTCTTGGTAACAATATCCACGTTATGCTAACAGAAGGAAGCCAAATTATTAAATTAGGCAGTATATATTGCCATGGATTGGTTCCCCTGCATCAAAGAGGTGTATCTCTCCTCAGTAAATAATGATTAGGTTACAGGTTTCAATGCCAGGATTCACTCATGCCCAGTCTTTTACTATTCCATGGTTTAACAACAGAAATGGAAACTTGACACGTTATAATATTAAGGAAATATATGTAAACTTCTTGACTAAAATTATCAGACTCTAGGCATGTCATGCCAATCAAACGATTCCAGTTGTGCTAAAGAAAGGTATCATCCCGAATCCATCAAAGGCTACAGCCCTAGTTCCAGAATCCAAAAATTATGGAAAGGGGCGTTCCTTTCAAAATCATCAAATGCACAAAGCCATGAATCACCAAACAGCAGCCTCTATTTGCTTACAAACGCATTGGATCACCAAGAAACACAGAATTTGTCAGTCAGACTTGTTTACAGACTAGAAGGAAAAATTAATGAGTACCTAGACGGCATCTCTCCATCGCGGATTTCAGATGAAATCTGTATCTCCCTTTCATCCATCACCTGAGCATTTCAATGCCCACCGAACTGACACTAAGAAACTTGAGTAAACAAGAAGCCAATCACTTCAAATAATTAGGGTTTCATGAGCTGTTGGCCTCGCATCGACAGGCCCGCGTGGTGGCTTTTGGAAGGGAGGACGAGGAGACGAAAGCGTAAACTATTGGTGAATTTGAAGAAAGGAAACGCCGGGCCGTCTGGCACATTGCGTGGATATGTAGCGCTCCAGATGTCCGTGCGAGGTGCCTGACCAGCGCCAGCTGTTCGATGAAATGTCTCGCATGAAACGGCCTGCTCAGCGGCACACGATATTGACATGATAGATCACGTGTGACACGTTTGATTTAGAGTCATAACCACAAGAGGTTTGAGCTGCTTGCAGTTCAAGAATTCGAATTACATCTCATAATTAGCGATTCCCTTGTCTTTGGACTCTGTTAAAAATTAAAAGCTTCCATCTTCCTAGCAAACGACGCGTACCATAAAATGTAGGAATGATTTGTAGAGATGATTTGAAATATCCTCAAATAAGCATGAATTTGATGACTTTGAAATATTTATTTATGAATATGAGATCAAAGCAAGCCAAGTTCGCCAACTTGCGGACCCGGTGTTGGCCTTGAACTTGCTAACTCAATAGCTAAGTCATGATCGTGAACTCGCCCAAAATTCAAACATCATGCATTGACAATAGCCAACTCGTAGTCACTGGTTGACAAATTAAATAACCACCCTCGCATAGAAAGGTGATTACAATTTAAAGCTTATTTTCTTATAAACAGTATACACAATGCTCAAAAAATAAATGATGCAAATTCATTAAAATTTATTATATTCCTTATATCTCAAATTTTGGGCCTCCCAAAAAGTGGTCCAAGGGAGGGCAAATGGGAAGGATGATTGATATATGTATTTTGTACATTTTGATAAATTAAAAAAAAAAATCTCAGCCTCTCTCTCTCTCTCACACACACACACACACAACAAAGTCTTGTGAGTAATGTTTAGGTGTTAGCCACTGAAAAAATTGGATTCAACATTATATAAGGTATTTACAGTATGCCAATATACGGCTTACGGGTCTAGTCCTAGACAAGTCGTATAGATTTGAGGCATCACAGCAAAATAAGTTTGCCACAGCTCATCGACCCAGCATTGACCACTGATACATCACAAAAAATAGACTTGGTCTAACATGAATCTCGATGTAAATCTCTAAATGAAACTTCTAAATTAAAATTCTAGATTGTCTAAACTTTAATTTCAGCAAGCTTAAATCAAATTAAACATCTTAAGGGGATGAACTCAACGACATCAAATTTGATTCAATCGAGCTCAAATGATCTAAAATCAAAAGACTAAAACTTACTTGAAAGCTTCAAAGTATTAATTGAATGACCAAATGATATTGAAATATGACATACTTATAATTGAATCGAGAGGCTCGACGAGAATATTCCAAGGAGCTCATGATCACTCAATTCTGACATTTGTAGGGCATTTAAATGTTTGATAAATGCTCCATGATCAAGGGGATCACTATATATGACTTGTTCGATATAACACTTCAAAATTTGCTCTAGATCTTATCAATATTACTAGGCATGTCACTCCTAAAAAGTTACAAATAGACCCATCATTCTTCACATTCGAGGAGGGGGGTGAGAGAAAGGAGAGTTTTTCCCAGCTATGGACGACCATTAGTTAGTGCCGCCATTGACCACCAGTTATTATCGCTAACATCCACCATCATTATTAAAGATCAAACCCTGATTTTTGGTGTAAAAGTCTATCTATGGACATCTTTAATACCAATTGGGAAGATCAAACATAGTTGTTGGGTATAAAAATCGACATGTGAACATCCATAATCCCTATTAGAGAAATCAAACACTATTGTTGGTTATTAACTGTCATCTTTGAATTTTTATACTCTCCTTCTGCTTCAACAGTAATATATATATATATATATATATATATATATCACTTGCTATCTTGTAGATTTTGCAATTAGGACAAAGCTCGTTGTTTTTTCCCTTTTCAGTATTCTCCGCATAAAAATTCTGGTAGTTCTTTACCATTTCAATTTTCTGGTTGTGAGATAAATTTTAATGCATCACTAAGACGTAAAATCCTTTCACTGTATTGCTGCAAATTTCTCAGCCCGCAATAACCACAAATATGCCAATTTGCTAGCTCAACAAAAACCACAAACTTGCTAGCTCACCAAAAAAGCTAGCTACGTCCAATTTGGATCATGGCTAGCCTGAAATTCAGGCATTTTGCACTGATAACAAAAACTTCAAAGTCTTTGCCAAATTAATGAAATAATTTCCATGGAATAGGAACGTGGCATTACTTTGACCTCGATTCAATCTGGCTAGTGACACATAATCCTTTGTAATCCTTGTCATAAATTTAAACCATATTTCCTCATAAATGCAAAACCATAAAAACTTATTATACATTGCTTATAAAGCCAAATCCCAGATCTATAAAATGAGGTCTAAGGGAGGGCAAAGGGTATGAATGATTTGGAACCAAAATTTCTGCTTTTGGATAAGTATTAAAAAATATTATTACTCTCTCTCTCTCTCTCTCTCTCTCTCTCTCTCTCTCTCTCTCTCTCTCTCTCTCTCAATAGACATGTAAGTTCCTAGAGTCGCGCATGGATAAATTTTAATTTAGTATCCTATAACACTAAATGTATGTCAATATATAACCTACAAGACTAGTTCAATGCAAGCCGCATGGAACTAACATATCATAGAATGACAAGTTTGCCAACACTCACTGACCTAACAGTGGTTACAAACTAGACAATTCACAAACTTCACAATGAACGCAAACATATCATCTTGTCCAAAGAGCTTGTTTAGGGTGTTTAGGGGCCATCTAGTTGAAGGACTCGACTGGGGCCTATTTGGCCAAAAGGCATGCCCAAAAGTCAAACATTTAACATTGACAATAGACAAGCTATAGTCTCTACAAAGTTAACGAAATAATCATAATCACATATAAAGATGGTATTATGCATCAATGTAATCTAGCCGGCTAACAACGCATTTTTTTTTATTTTTTTTTTATTGACTAGTTTGAATAGCCAAACTTAGCCAGCTAACAACACATAATCCACCATAATAATCACCTAGAATTTATGGTGCTTTGCCTCATAAATAAGATAAATGCCTCCCAAAAGATGAATATATAAAACCATTAAGACTTACCATTTATTCCTTTTAAGGAAAATAATGGGTCTAAAATAAAAAGATGGCCAAGAGAGGAAAGAAGGCGAATGTTTGTGTTATATATTTTGAACTATTGGATGAATATTTAAAAAAAAAAAAATCTTTGCCTCTCTCTCTCTCTCTCTTTGCACAAGCATGGAGAGGAAAGAGGCCTTGAGAGAGAAAGCTCCTCCTCAGTGTTCGCAGAAGAGGCACGAATTCACGAGCATAGATATTTTAGAGTGCTAGATGTATAAATATAAAAAAAATTAAAATGATATGAATAAAATTCCTCAAAAAACTTATAATTTTTATAGTAAAATGATATTTAAGCACTGCATAATTTAACTCGTGTTGTTCATAATTTAAAAGTTTATATGTTTTTAATAGTGAAGACATATATATAGAAAAAAAATAAAGCTTAACTTAATTGATTAATAAAGAGTTAAACTTGAATGATTATTAAACAAAACATAAACTAATAAGAAACATTCATTTACTTCCCTATATGAGATGTTGTTCTTATTTTTTAATTATGTAGTAGGCACTACATCAACATTATTAGTGCTAACTCTGAGGGAGAGTTAATGTACCTTTCGGAGATATACAAATATTCCATCCTTGCTAACAACATTACCCAAAAAAATGTAACATAATTAGTACTTCAAGAATTTAGAATACAACTGATGTTGCCTCAACATTTCAATTGCTAGTCTCAAATGCATTACATGATCATTCTTAGTCCTTGAATACACCAAGAAATCATCAACAAACATAATAATGAACTTATGGATCAAAATATTATCTAAATTTTTTGTCCATCATATCCATAAAAATAGAAGGCACATTAGTTACACCAAAAGGCATAATCAGATTTGATCAGTCCCTTCTCCTAGCAAGTGGGTTAAAGGAAATTCATCTTAGTAATGATAAACTACTTTAACAGATGAATTGAAGCCAAAGTTTGGTAAAGACGACCGTGGGAGTCATATGTAACTTCATTAAGCGCTCTCATTCATTGAGAGAACATCATATGCAGCTTCAAAAACTACCTTCCTATTTGCAATGAATTTTTCTTATATTTAATTAAATGATAGCACAAGAGTCAAGCCCATAAAAAACTCTGCATTTACTTACAAAACTCAGCACTTACTAACGGAAATTGGCACTTGGGAAAAAGGAGCATTTACTAAGGAAGCTCGTCACCTTGGATAGCTCGGCATATACTCAGGGACATTGGTGCCTTGCAATCAATCAAATATTGCATTTCTAACTGCTTCTTAAAGCAATTTTTTAATACAAAATTTTAAATTTTTGTATTAAAAAATTGTTTTAAGAACCATTAAAAAGCTGTCTCAAATAAACTCTTAATTGTAAATAGGAGGGCTGAAGTTTCAAATCTTTGAGAAAACAACAGTAGATTAGGTCAACAATCAAGAAATTGTTTTTACAGTCTTTTTTTTTTTTTTCTATGATCTTTGCTGATGGTGTACTGACGCAGAAGATGATGCTATCTATTTCCTAAGATCAAAAAATTCTTTATCTTCAAAGATATTCTAAGAAAATAAATTTTATTTTAGAATAAAAAAATCCATATGTCCACTACAATTAGTTTATGACTCCTAATAATGTTTATAGTTTGGAAAAATCTATTCGAATTAGTCGTACGTGTGATGATAGATTTTTCCTTCAATATGGTAGGAAAAAAAAAAACTCAAATTTTAAATAAAAATGGTATATTAATATAGTACAACGTATAATTAGGAGATTTTTTTTAATGAGAAACACAGTTAAGAGTAAATGTCCCCAAAAAAAGAAAAAATAGTTTAGCTTTGATTGCTGTATTTCAACGAGTTCACACACAGACACATCAGTTAAGAGCTAGCAACAATTTCTTTCTTTAACTTATATCAAGCGATTAGTTTTCAAAGTATGAACATAAAAAAGCAGTCAGATTGAAGTCAGTTAAAGCTAAGCGCAAGAATTTCTGATGGATGGATAAAGCTGCCCTTCACATCGATCATTGCTAATTTATTACAATTTTTCATACTGTTTATTACCAGTATTAATGCTAACTTTTCGTGCTGTTTATTAGTAGTAAGAATCAAGGAGAGATTAAAATTGATTTTAATCCTGTAGAGATAAAAGTTTCATTTGGGTCGGTTTCTTACTGCTTAAAACAGCTTTTTATTAATTTTTATTTTAATTTTTATACTTAAAATTTGCTTTAAAAACAATAAAAAAGCAGTCTCAAACCAAGCCAAAAGAGAGGACATTTACTTATCATATATTTATAAAAAATATGTTTTTGAAAAGATGCGGTGTTTTTACCATTTTTTTGGAATAAATTTTTTGTTGACCGGACAGACGGACCTGATCGACCACATCTTCACAGCAATTGTTAGTCATGCTTATGTTAAGCATGACATTTTTTGTATTATTTTATTAATAAGTAAACTCCAAAAATATTTGGAAAATAAAGTCTATTTAAAGGAGCTCATTCCCTCTTCCACTCCTTGAAAGAATCTACAAAGTAAAAGCCATGTCTACTAAGCAAACCACAAGCTTTTTCCTTGCAATCCTCCTCTTCCTTGCTTCCTCAGTTCAATCCACCAGGCCACTGGCTTCTTCAATCCCACTGAGAAGCCAAGAAGAGGTGAATAATTTTCTTTCTAATTATCTTTGCAAAAACTATTCTCTCTTACTTTTCTATGTAAAATTTATTTGCTATTGATTTTTTACAAGGTTGAGCAAGTTTGCGAAGGAGTGGGAGAGGAAGAGTGTTTGATGAGAAGAACACTTGCTGCTCAGGTTGACTACATCTACACACAAGAGAACCATGGCTAGCTCATAATTAAATGCAAATCATATTTATATTTAAGGCTCTTTTCCACATATAAATTATATATGCTTTCTCTCTCTCTCTCTCTCTATTTTTTTTTGGGCTTTTTATTGCTATATTAGGCTGTGATATGCAGTTGATATGTTTCTCTATCATGAATAATTGATTATTTCTATGTGGCAAAGAAAGGGAATATATTTATATTGACTGACATTTTTCTGCATTAATTATATGAGTTGACTACGAAGGTTAGTACTTTGACAGATAAATTATTTGAAAAAAATTCATCTTAGCTTGTGGGGCTGAGTATCTATGGATCTGCGATGCTTTTCTATTCTATATTGCCGTCACTGATATAAATATATTAATAAAAAAAACGATTCGGGTTAATTAGGCTGAGTTGAATTTAGCATAAAATATAATACACATTTTCTAAAATGAAAAACAGCTCTTGATTTCTGTTTTTAAGATAATAACTTTATCTTATAAAAACAAAAAAAATATCATACGTCCTTCGATCAAAGAAAAATAGCATAATTATACACATATATACCAGTTGATACTTATATATATATAGTACATAAAATTATTATTATTTAACTGTAAAATTAATGCATGAAAAGTACTTAACACTTCAAATATTTTTAAATTGATTACTATTAAAACTTTATATCGTCTTTCACCCGATTACGATACTGCTGGTCGAATGAATAGGCCTACATTCTCTTAGAACAACTCTCATATCACTAGATTCTTCTAACTACCAAAATATTATGTGCTCTATATGATATATATTTACTATGTCAAGCCAGTACCTTCCCCACATGGAAAGACCTCATTTGGAATCAACAAAAAATACTAGTGGAACCATTTCGACTTGGCCAAACTTCATGGTTTTTTTCTACTTTAAGATTTTTCACGTAAAAATCTTATAAGTGTCTCTTATGACTCTCGCACCATCCTCTCTTTAACGATATACATGTTGGATCTTCGTACAAAGTTAGACTCCATCTCTCTAATACAAAAATGTTCTAGGACAAAACAAAACTATATATGAGTCTCCTTTTCAAGTTTAATGAGTTTTTTTAATACTTGTACAATTATAAATATAGTTTTTTTTTTTTTTTTTTAATCAAAATAAAATATATAATAATAGCAAAAGATACACCACAAGACCACAGCAGGGCCACATCAGGAGAATTACAAGTATCAACTGAGAGTAATAAATATAGTATATATATATTAGACATCCATTCTAATCTTATTTTGTAATTTGTAGTATATTTTTATTCATTTTCTTCTTATGATAATATTATATAATATTTCCAAATTGCCATTTTCTTCTCAAGTTTATCTTGACTTAATAGTCAATATTGTCTCATTGGTTGTTTTCCAATCGAAGATAAGCATAAATATTTGGCGGATAAATTAATTATAATTAGGAAGAAGATCGAGCATTTGAATTCTTGAAGATAACAGTCGCTGAATAGATTCCTCAATCATCATCTTAATCCAAAAAACTTATCTTTTTTTTTTTTTCTTTTCTTTTTTTTGAAAAAATTTAAAGCATTTAAGAGTTATTATCATTATTATTGTTGAGGGCTAGAATATACGCGGCGATAGAGTTATAATTCTACGTCTTAGCGTTGCATGTATATCCAGTTCACACACAGTGAACACAATATTTTTTACGTGAAAAACCCAAGAAAGGGGAAAAACCACGGGGCCTAGCCCAGCTGAAAATGATTCCACTAGAATTTGAGAAAAGTACAATTGTCTGACTCGCCCTTGAAGATGACCAGATTAAAAGTATCAACTGAGAGTTTTGCAAGAGTCCAACGTCACTCCAATGTTAGGTGGCGATCCGACAGCATTTCGGTGTCAGGCGGAAGACCGGTAGCGGCACTTCAGTGTTAGGGGGTATTTTAGCTTTGGGTGGCACTTCGACGTCATTTGATGGTCTGGTGCGTATTTGACAGATCTCCGGAGTCCTTTGGTGGTTCGGCGGTGGTGCGGCAGAACTCCGGCGTCCCTCAGTGGTTCGGCCGTGGTGCTGCAGAACTTCGGCGTCCCTTGGTGGTCCGGCGGTGGTGCGGGAGAACTCCGGCATCCCTTGGTGGTGCGGCAGAACTCCGGCGTCCCTTGGTGGTCCGACGGTGGTGCGGCAGAACTCCGGCATCTCTTGGTGGTCCAGCGGTGGTGCGGCAGAACTCCGGTGGTAGTCGAGGAGGAGCTAGACGGCTGGAGCTTTCTTCCTTCTCTCCCTTCTTCTCTCTTGGCTTCTTCCCCCTTTTTCAAGAGAAAATGTGGTTCTATTTATAGAATTCTTGACTGGCATGGCTTGTAAATAAGTGAAAGATCAAGGGTAAATTGGGAGTGATTTGGATGGACGGCCGATCTTAATTCCTACGATCATGCACCATTCAATGGACTTTTGACTGTCTTAATGATATCAAAATTTGATGATATTGGGCTCGTTGGATTCGTCTCATCGAGCCGTTTGATTCGATTATAAGCATGTCACAATTGGAGACCACTTGGTAACCCAAATTGTGGTTAGATCCTTCCAAAAGTGCTTCAAGTATTTGATTTGAACTCATTTGGGCTCGGATTGGATCGATTTTGGTGTCGTTGGATTCGTGTTTCTAAGCCACTCAGTTTGACTGTAAGTTTGCTGAAATTAGAATTTAGATGGTCTCCGATTTAATTTTTGAAGTTTCCAACTTGATTTTTCTTTGAGATTCGTGCTCGATCGTGACTATTTTTTGATGACGTATCAATTATGCTTCTTTGGCTTTGTCCTATTTACAATCACAATTATCAAATACAAAAACATTATAGAATTATCCTACACCTTAGCGTTATATGGATATTCAGCTCACACACAGAGAACAAAAGATTTTTTACGTGAAAACCCCTAAAAAGGGAAAAATCATAGGGCCTGGTCCAATTGAAAATGATTCCACTAGAATTCGAGAAGACTACAATGGGCTGACTCATCCTTGAGGGCGATCATATTACAAATGTCAATCGTTTGGTTGAAATCTAGTGACAAACGAGGATGAAAATCTGGTGTCACTTGGTGGTCGTGCAAAACTCTGAGCGTCATGTGATAGTCCGATGGAGCTCAGGGCATCAAGTGGTGGTCCGGCAGAACTTCGGGTGTCTTATGGTGGACTGATGGATCTCAGGACGTCAGGTGGTGGTCCAGTGGACCTCCAGAAATTAGGTGGTGGTTCGGCGGAGCTCAAGGCGTCAGGTGGTGATTTGGCGGAACTCCAGGCTTCAGGTGGTGGTCCCACATAACTCACGGCGTTAGGTGGTGGTCCGACAAAACACTGGGCGTTAGGTGGTGGTCCCGCGGAACTTCAAGTGTTAGGTGGTGGTCCAGCGGAACTCTAAGCATTAGGTGGTGGTCCGGAGGAGCTCAGGGCGTTAAGTGCTGGTCCGGCAAAACTCAGGGCGTCAAGTGGTGGTCCGGGGAAGCTCAGTGCATCAGGTGGTGGTCCAACGGAACTCCATGCATCACGTGGTGGTGCAGCAAAACTTAGGGCGTTAGGTGGTGGTCCCGCAGAACTTAGGGCGTTAGGTGGTGGTTCAATGGAGCTCCAGCGGTAGTCGAGGAGGAAAGGAGGCAAGAGCAATCTCCGATCTATCTCTTTTCTCCTTAGGCTTAGGGGTCCTTTTTTAAGAGGAATGAAGGTCTTTTTATAGATTTCATAGAGTGACATGACTCTAAAATAGGAGGAGGATAAAGGGAAAAATGGGGAGTGGTTTGGATGGACGGTCGATGTTGAATCCCTTGATTGTGGACCATTCACAAGATATTTGAATGTCTTAATGACGTCGAAAATCTGTGATCTTGTGCTTGTTGGATTTGTCTCGTCGAGCCGCTCGATTTGACTATAAGCATGTAACATTTGAAAACCGTATGGTAATCCAAATTATGGTACGAACCCTCCAACAATGCTTTGGGCCCTTGAATTAGACCTATTTGGGCTCAGATTGAGTCAAATTTGGTGTCGTTTGGTTCATATTTCTGAGACGTTCAATTTGACTTTAAGTTCGTTGAAATCGGAGTTCGGATGGTCCCAATTTTAATTTCGGAAGTTTCCAACCTGATTTTGCCTCAATATTCTTGCCCGATCATGATAATTTTTTGATGATGTATCACTCCTATTTGCTTTCAAAGCATGCTTAAATGTGGAATTCACCTATCGCGATTACATCAAAAAGAATCTTATGTATTAATTATAGCTAAATTTTTATTTATTTATATGACTTGGTATATTTTTTTTTCTATTCTAATATTTTGACAAATATATTTTTATAACTTTGACCAACAATGATTGATATATTCTGTCAAAGTTTATCCATTAGATTTTTCAAATAAATCTCATTCTATTAGATAATCAACTAGGAAACTTTTATCATGTATTTAAGATTTAGTAATGCATTTATGAATTTAAAAGTTTATAATAATCTTTTTACAATAATCATCTTTTTATCAATTTTAAATTTTAATAGCCATCTTTTTATAATACAACTCTAACAAAAAAAAAAAAAAAAAAAAAAATTAAAATCGCCAATGCCGATCTCAAGCCTAAGATTGAGGAAACTCTTAAAATTGATAATCTAAGCCCCCAAAAGAAAAAAAAAACTTGGCTTCACCACATAACTTAATTGTATTACGTAAAAGCCACAAGGAGCTCAATTTAACCCAAGTGATGTTCATTTAGCTCATGATAGGTCTAGGTTGTAATATTTCAAACTGCTCCAGTATCGTCCAGGACGATCTGGGATCGTCCTGGGACGATCAGTGTATTTTCAGTTCCAGATTTTGCCAGAATTGCTCTAAGTGTTTTCCTGTAGGGATCGTCCAGGCCGATCGAGGTATCGTCCCGGGACGATCAGTGGATGGCACAAGTCAGTGAGTAGGGGTTTTTATCGCCTATGAATAGTAAACATCGTCCTGAAAAATCGTCCCAGGACGATGGGAATTTGGTCTGATCGTCCAGGCCGATCTGGACGATCGGCCAGGCCGATCTGAAGAAGATTTAAGGCAAATCAGCTCATTTGAAGAGAGAGAAAGATTTTTATAAAAATATCTGATTTTTCGTCTGAGGAGAGAGAAAAAGAGGATTTTGGAAAAGTTGATTTCGGGAAGACGCGGAGCCGTTTTCGGTCGAAGTGACTGTTGAGGAATTTGCTGTGCTCGAGGTAAGGCACATTCCGTCTTTCTCAATTTTCAGTTCCGTCGCGGTTGGCGGTATTTTTCTGTCCGGATTTCGTTTTCGTTACGATTTTTCGTCCGTATCTTTTGATTGATTCAGTTTTTACCGCGTAAGTTTCTGTATATCGTTGCCGTGCCGGGTGTGCACGTTTTGACTATATTTTGAAGATTTTCGTCCGGGTGTTTTTGATTCGACTGTGTTTTTAGTCGACCGGAATTTTCTGTGAAATCGTAAATTATCTGTGCAGTAGAATAAATGTTCTGGAATGTGATTATCTATATTCTGTGCGAATTCGGTAAATTTTCTTTGCAGGAAATTTTGTGTAAATTCTGTATACTGCCGTTGTGCTGCCCGATTTTCGGGTAATTTCTGAAATGTCCGGATTTCTTCTGTATTGAAATGCTATGTGAATAAGCTATAAAAAGGGAGTTATAAGGGGCCTGAATCCTATGAGATTCAGTTAGTGAAACGGGAAATTCTGAAATGAGCTCAATATACATTTTGATATCTGTTTCGTTCCGGATCCGATGAATTCTGTTTTGGTGCTATAAGCACATCTGTTTTGGTGCCGTGAGCACAAAGGGAGACATAAGGGGCCTGAATCCTATGAGATTCAGTCAGTGTCTGGGAAGGGAGGTATAAGGGGCCGGAATCCGTAGAGATTCCGTCAGTGTCAGGGCATTTAGCTATATGTATCTGATCTGTTTTCTGTATCTGTTCTGTTCTGTACGAAATTGTGATTCTGATACGATATGCTCCGTACGATTCTGATTTCTGAATTTTGATTCTGACTCTGTTGATTTGTTCTGATATGATCTGTACGATTCCGATTCTGATTTGATATCTGTCCGTATAAGTTCTGATTTCCGATTCTGTTTCGATTTCTGATATGACTTCTGTCTGATGAATTTGGTTTTGGTTTCTGAGAATTTAGATTGGTGGTTTGTTGCTTTGCTGAGCTGTTGAGCTCACCCTTGCTTTCTGGTGGTTTTCAGGTTCTGGGAAGGGCAAGGAGGTCCAGGATTAGTTTCAGAGTCTGATCCGATTAGGTATTTTTGTACTTTTGATTTTTGTACAGTGATGGCTTTTCTGTTCTGTCTTTCTTTCTGTTGAAAGCCATGTACTGTTCTGTAGATGATTATTTTGAGGAAATGAAAAGATAGATGTTTTGTTCCGCTGCATTTGATGTTTTTAGTAGCTCTGTTGTTCTGTGTTTTTCTGTTGAGTTAATAATTTGGAAGATCAGTTCAGTAACCTAATCCAAAGCCAGATCCTGGATAAGCAAGTTTATCTCTCGTCGCGATCCGGCTTGGGCGGGATCCGTCCCCGTCGGGTCGGGTCGTGACATAGGTCGTGTTCAATTGGCTCAAGTGAGGAACCACATATCATACCCAAGCAAAGCCCGAGTGGCTCAACTCAATTATGTCAAATAAATAGAACCACAATAATTTTATTGACCATTATTATTATTATTATTATTATTGACATTTGATTCATTAAGATAAATTCACACACACATCACATACACACATTTTGAACTGAAGAAATCTTAATTAATAACTAAAGCTCACAACAAACAGATCAAGAAGGCTACGTAATTCCATGAAAACAAAAGTGAAAAAAAAAAAGAGAGTAAATTCTACGTATGATTTGGTAGACTAAATAGGCAGGCTTACTCGATCTAAATACATTTTTTTAGATATAAAAATTGATTAATGCGCGTCTCATCAACTTATTATAATCTGCAAACATGACGCTCATACTGGAAATTAAATATTGATAACTTTAGTTTATTATGGTCAGAACTTGCTTGTTCTTTTGGCAAAAGTCAAGAGATATTTTTTTAATTGTGAGAGAGTTTTATTTTATGTTTAATCATAGAAAATTCATTTAATAAAACTAAAAACATTCATTTTAAATATCATCAGAACAAAAAAAAAAAATCATATTATATTTTATAAAATTATTTAATCATACTTCAAATTGTAAAAGTAATTTACAACCTAAATTGGATTTGAAATAATAAGATAAATAATTTAACAAATTTACGCATAATATGATTTCAAATATTCTCAGTAGCTGATAATTAATGCATGCACGCACCTGCATGCCTCATCATATTGCATGCATGATGATGGAATAAGACATAAATGGGGAGGAAACGAGGAATCATCCACGTACAAATTAAATGGATGGGAGTTCCTTAATTAATGTATATTTAAATGATTATTAATGCTTACAAGTAACATAATTAAAGTACACTAATTACTAATGTATATTATTTGACTTTTACAATAATTCTATAAACTAATTAAGCTTCTCTGCGATCTAAGTAATTAAATTTTGTTCGAGTTGTTGGGCTGGTTCATAATTGGAGTTGAGCGGACAAATCGCGAGTGCAGGAGTTCGGGGTGGGGTCGAATCGTGAAACCGAGCAAGATAATACGTTTGGATGTGAAAAGTAACGACTCAGTTCGCTGATTCCATTTATATTTTTATTGCAAGCAAGATTATGATTTTTTTCATTTTCAAATTCAATGATTAATCATTTTGAATGAAATATAATTTTATATGTCATGATTTACACTTTTTATATAAAATATAAGATGCGCCGAGGGGGGGTGAATTGAAAATTTTTTGCAATAAAAAGATAATCATAAACAAGAGTTCTAATTTTTTTTTTTTTTAGATTTTAAACATGTATTATGTTGTTGTAAATTTCAATTATAACTTGGTAATGCCTGATAGAATGGCATGCTGACTTTCGATCAGCTAGGTTTTGGTGTAGCTAGTGTAGAAACTCAATGTCCGAAAGAAACTCTTTCGGTAACACAGAAGAAAATGAGGAAGAAAGTAAATCTTTATCATTCCCTACTTGTCCTATACATCTGGTATATATAGAGAAATTGTAAAGCATATTACAAATAAGATGATGCCACGTGTACATAAGAAATAACACACATATATTTATTTATTATGTTCTAATATCCCCCTCAAACTGATGGAGGTCAGTTTGTTTCGGAGTTGGATAAACCGTGGTGTAGACAAGACTTTTGTAAATATATCCGTAGTTTGATCAATAGTGCTGAGGGGAAGGAGCTGAACATGATTTTGAAGAATGTGATCTCGTATGAACTTCTGATTGATCTCGATGTGTTTCGTTCTGGCATGAAACACAGGATTGTCAGCTAAAGCGATGGCTGATGTATTGTTGCAAAACATGGAAGTCGGTTGGAGTTGTTGTGTGCCAAAGTCCTCAAGAAGACGTCAAAGCCAGATGACATCGTCGGCTAAGGAAGCAAGTGCCCTGTATTCAAATTCTGTGGAAGACCGAGCCACGGTGTTCTGCTTCTTCACCGTCCAAGAAATGAGGGAGGTACCCAGAAATGAGCAATATCCCGATATTGATTTGCGAGTATCAGGATCTCCCACCCAATCTGCATCGGAAAAAGAATGCAGAACTAAATTAGATTTGGTGATTGGAATACCGTAATCTATTGTACCTTTGATGTATCGGAGAAGTCTTTTGAGAAGATATGCGTGTTGAATAAGTGGTTGTTGCATGTGTTGCGAGAGTTCGTTGATACTATAGGTTATGTACGGGCGAGTTAGCACGAGATATTGTAGCGATCCAATGATTCGTCTGTAGGTAGTGGGATCGGACAGAACTGGATCTTCCTGAAGATTGGACGGTAGCTTTGTGCAGTTGGGGTTGGCTAAGGATTTGCAGTCAGTTAGCCGAGCTTGGTGCAGAATGGATTCTGCATATTTTCTTTGAGACAAAAAGTATGCATTGGTGCTGCGATCGATTTTAATTCCCAGAAATTCATGCACTTGACCCAAGTGTTTCATTGTAAATTGCTGGCTGAGTTTGTCAATGACAGCCAAAATTTCCTTGGGATTATTACCCGTGATGAGAAGGTCATCAACGTACATTATCAAATAAAGACAAGTATTGTTTTGCTTAAAGATCATAAGAGAGGGATCGACATTACTGTGATAAAATCCGATTGAAACAAGAAAATATGTGAAAGTGTTATACCATTGTCTCGGAGCTTGCTTTAAACCGTAAATAGCCTTATGAAGACGACAGACATATTCCGAGTGCATTGAGTCTTCAAATCCACACGGTTGTTGTCACGCCCCAGAATCTAACTTGGAAACAATGTCGATCAATTCGCAACAATTTACCAGAGTTATCTATAAATCCTTCAGTAAGCATTCTATCAAACATCTATAACATTTAAAACTTCAATATAACTGTCGATTCATATCACAAAACATCATGTACATTACTCAGGAACTACACTATCAATACAAGAAAGGAAACTATCCTGTCCTGAGTACAAAAGAATCATCAATCTAACAAAAGCACTAAAACCTGTAGATCTGGATCAATGCCTATCTCCTGCTCCCAAGCCCTGACCTGAAAATATCAACCACATATAATGAGCTTTACAAAGCCCAGCAGGTCACCTAATACCTATAACTGAAATCAAAGCTCGGCAATGCTATCAATATGCATGTCAATCTATTCAATCCAAATCAGTCAATGGTCAATGAGTCAATGCAGCGGAAATCAATAGTCAATAAAACCAGTCAATGCAGCAGCAAGCAAATCGATAAATCAATAGAATCAATCAAAATCAATCAACGTAGTCAATCAAATCGATGCTATCAAATCAATACGATCTAATCAATTGAAATCAATCGAGAAAGGTGATACAAAGCAATGAATCTATAAAACAGTCAATACGGTGTAGAACAGTAGCAACAGTAAATCTATAAGTCTATAGGCAGCAATATCAATGAATCTTTAAGCAGTAGTACGATGTCCATACTATCAATGCAGTATCTATATTCATCCATTTCTATATCAATGTTCAATGTCAATGCACAGAAATCGATCAGTGAAATCAATGAAATCGTACGATCTAGTAAATCCAATCAAAGTCGATAAAGCAGGAATCTATAAAACAATGAATCTATAAAACAATACAGTAAACATGCAATTCAATACTATATACTGAACAAGTACAATCTACTGGTCATGTTGCTGTTGTAGAATCCATATTGCTGTTGTAGATAATACATTGGTTCAATCAATAAGAGTCGTCACTCTTTTCGCCCGTCGGCATATCAATAAACTCCTTATAGCTCCCAATCGTTATATCAATAATCAATGGTTTAAAGGAAAGCCCGTCGGCCCACCATCCTGTACAGGTATCAATATCAATCTCCACCAATGTTCAACCAGGTTCCACTTGCGATCAGTATCAATAATCAATTCAATCAATAAGCACTTAAATAGTCAATATTAAAGCAATCATATCAATAATCAATGCATATCAGTTCAATCTATCAATCTCAGACAATTCAGGAATCGTACGAAAATCGGGCAGCGTAACGGCAGTCGGTCAAATTTACACAAAAATCCTGCAAAAAGACACAGTTTCCAAATCTTTCCAAATTACAATAGGATATCTATAGCGTCAATACAAGACTATCGATCTATAGAATCCAAATCAAATCAGGTCCCGATTATTTTCTATTCGATTAAAATCACGTAGAATCAATTCCGACCGGTAAAATCTTCGTAGAATACAGTCAAATCGTGTACAATAATCATATCTATAACATACTAAAAGTTGTGCGGTGGAAGTTGTGTCAAATCAAAACCATGTCGAAAAGTCGACTACGAAAACACAAAACAGATCATATCTCGGTCAAAACACAAAATCTCTGAAAACAGAAACAGGGTTCGGAGTCCTTACCACGAGATCTTCACTTTCTCCAACAGCAGCGTCGGACGAAAAGCACTCCGTGGTCTCCGAAAATCAACTTTTCTCTTTTCTTCCTTTCTCTTTCTCTCTCTACAAAATATCTGATTTTTAATTTTGATTTTCTCTCTCCTCAAAACGAGCTGATTTTCCTTATAACTTACTCACATCGGCCTGGCCGATTGTCTCGATCGTCCTGGACGATCAGACCAAATTTCCATCGTCCTGGGACGATTTTTCAGGACGATAATTACTGTTCATAGGCGATAAAAACCCCTACTCACTGACTTGTGCCATCCACTAATCGTCCCGGGACGATACCTCGATCGGCCTGGACGATTTCGTCCAGAAATCATTCCAGAAAGCACTCCAGAAATCAGCTATTTTCAATGCACTGATCGGCCTGGACGATCCAAATTTCGTCCTGGCCGATTCTGGGAGGAAAATCCAAATCAGAGAGGAACAGTAAGGAAACGAGATATTACAATCTCCCCACCTTAGAAAAATGTCGTCCCGACATTTCCCTAAAGGTACGAAGCAAAACACGAAGCAAACCAAATCGATCAAAATCCAAATCCAAAACAAAACTCGTCGAAATCTATACAGAACACACAATGCAATCAATCAAATGTCAATATGCGATGTTCATATGTCAATATCAATCGGTTAGTCAAATCAATCTTACCAGTAGAATCTTCTGGTCGTTGTTGATCCTGATGCTGTAAACTCTGTAGACTGTAAATGCGTGGCACCACTGGAGGTCGTGGCGCAACTGTCTCCCTCTGATCTCTGACAGTCCTATCATCCATCCTGTTCCCCGATCTCTCACTGTAGGCTCTCGAGGCAACAGTCCTCTGCTGTCCTGTACCCGTGCCCGAATCAGTCCTTCCATCCAGTCCTTTCTGAGGACAATTTGCTGCTCTGTGTCCTTGCTGTCCACAATAAAAACACTGTCCCGTCAATAGGTAACACTGACCTGCATGTCGTTTGCCACAATGACTGCACGTGCCAGAACCACCAGACGATACTATCGATGCTGATCGTGACGCAGATCCCGATGCAGATCCCTTCGAACCCTCATACCTGCTTCTCTTCTCTCTATCTCTGGAATCATCTCGTCGTACGTCATCTATCCTCCTCCTGGTATCCTCGTACCTCGATACCGGTGTCGCCAAATCAATCTCTATCAGTCGAGCCCGCTCCACTAGCTCAGAAAACTCATGGATCCGGAAAGGTACTAGTGGTTGCCTCAGCTCTCTATTCAATCCGTGTAGAAATCTATAACACTTGTCTTCAGAAGTAGGAATCAAGTGAGCAGCGTACCTCGCAAGTGCAGTAAACTCGGACTCGTACTGCATCACTGACTTGCGGCCTTGCTCCAATCTCATGAATGCTTCCTGCATCTGCCGCTGAGCTGACGGTGGTACGAACCACATCCTGAACACTGTAGTGAACTCATCCCAGGTAATCTCAGCATTGGTCTTTCCCTGGAATTTCTCTCTCTGCTGTCCAATCCACCATCTCTCTGCCTCACTCTCCAACATGAATACTGCCAAAGGTACTTTTCTGTTCCCCGGACACTGCATACTATCAAAAATCTTTTCTATCCTCATTATCCAATCCTCAGCAGCCTGTGGTCCTACAGCCCCTTTGAACAACGGAGGCTTCAGCTTGTGGAACATCTGTAAATGTCTGTCAACTTCTTCCTCTTTGCTCCCACTCATCTTGCTCTGGGCATCCCCCATAACATGTGCAATCGCAGTAGCTAACTGCATCATACTCTCTGACGGTACTGGAGATGCGCTGTGTTGCTCATTCGGTACACTGGATTCTGCCGGAGGATCCATATCTTTTCACCTGCACAATTCAAAACGAATGATACACACATGCAATGATGTATGCCAATGAAGCTCGTAAAGCTACCCAATCTACCCAATCTCTCAATCCAAACCTACAACTCTGGTAACGATCCATTCTTCCAATAACATTGCTCTGATACCAACTTGTCACGCCCCAGAATCTAACTTGGAAAGAATGTCGATCAATTCGCAACAATTTACCAGAGTTATCTATAAATCCTTCAGTAAGCATTCTATCAAACATCTATAACATTTAAAACTTCAATATAACTGTCGATTCATATCACAAAATATCATGTACATTACTCAGGAACTACACTATCAATACAAGAAAGGAAACTATCCTGTCCTGAGTACAAAAGAATCATCAATCTAACAAAAGCACTAAAACCTGTAGATCTGGATCAATGCCTATCTCCTGCTCCCAAGCCCTGACCTGAAAATATCAACCACATATAATGAGCTTTACAAAGCCCAGCAGGTCACCTAATACCTATAACTGAAATCAAAGCTCGGCAATGCTATCAATATGCATGTCAATCTATTCAATCCAAATCAGTCAATGGTCAATGAGTCAATGCAGCGGAAATCAATAGTCAATAAAACCAGTCAATGCAGCAGCAAGCAAATCGATAAATCAATAGAATCAATCAAAATCAATCAACGTAGTCAATCAAATCGATGCTATCAAATCAATACGATCTAATCAATTGAAATCAATCGAGAAAGGCGATACAAAGCAATGAATCTATAAAACAGTCAATACGGTGTAGAACAGTAGCAACAGTAAATCTATAAGTCTATAGGCAGCAATATCAATGAATCTTTAAGCAGTAGTACGATGTCCATGCTATCAATGCAGTATCTATATTCATCCATTTCTATATCAATGTTCAATGTCAATGCACAGAAATCGATCAGTGAAATCAATGAAATCGTACGATCTAGTAAATCCAATCAAAGTCGATAAAGCAAGAATCTATAAAACAATGAATCTATAAAACAATACAGTAAACATGCAATTCAATACTATATACTGAACAAGTACAATCTACTGGTCATGTTGCTGTTGTAGAATCCATATTACTGTTGTAGATAATACATTGGTTCAATCAATAAGAGTCGTCACTCTTTTCGCCCGTCGGCATATCAATAAACTCCTTATAGCTCCCAATCGTTATATCAATAATCAATGGTTTAAAGGAAAGCCCGTCGGCCCACCATCCTGTACAGGTATCAATATCAATCTCCACCAATGTTCAACCAGGTTCCACTTGCGATCAGTATCAATAATCAATTCAATCAATAAGCACTTAAATAGTCAATATTAAAGCAATCATATCAATAATCAATGCATATCAGTTCAATCTATCAATCTCAGACAATTCAGGAATCGTACGAAAATCGGGCAGCGTAACGGCAGTCGGTCAAATTTACACAAAAATCCTGCAAAAAGACACAGTTTCCAAATCTTTCCAAATTACAATAGGATATCTATAGCGTCAATACAAGACTATCGATCTATAGAATCCAAATCAAATCAGGTCCCGATTATTTTCTATTCGATTAAAATCACGTAGAATCAATTCCGACCGGTAAAATCTTCGTAGAATACAGTCAAATCGTGTACAATAATCATATCTATAACATACTAAAAGTTGTGCGGTGGAAGTTGTGTCAAATCAAAACCATGTCGAAAAGTCGACTACGAAAACACAAAACAGATCATATCTCGGTCAAAACACAAAATCTCTGAAAACAGAAACAGGGTTCGGAGTCCTTACCACGAGATCTTCACTTTCTCCAACAGCAGCGTCGGACGAAAAGCGCTCCGCGGTCTCCGAAAATCAACTTTTCTCTTTTCTTCCTTTCTCTTTCTCTCTCTACAAAATATCTGATTTTTAATTTTGATTTTCTCTCTCCTCAAAACGAGCTGATTTTCCTTATAACTTACTCACATCGGCCTGGCCGATCGTCTCGATCGTCCTGGACGATCAGACCAAATTCCCATCGTCCTGGGACGATTTTTCAGGACGATAATTACTGTTCATAGGCGATAAAAACCCCTACTCACTGACTTGTGCCATCCACTAATCGTCCCGGGACGATACCTCGATCGGCCTGGACGATTTCGTCCAGAAATCATTCCAGAAAGCACTCCAGAAATCAGCTATTTTCAATGCACTGATCGGCCTGGACGATCCAAATTTCGTCCTGGCCGATTCTGGGAGGAAAATCCAAATCAGAGAGGAACAATAAGGAAACGAGATATTACAGTTGTGCCATGTAGACTTTCTCCTCGAGGTTACCGTGTAAGAAGGCATTTGCAACGTCTAACTGATGCACTTGCCAGTCTTGATTAAGAGCAATAGTAAGCATGATACGAATTGTGGGGAGTTTGACAACCGAACTAAACATTTCCGTATAGTCAAGCCCATACTCTTGATTATTTCCCTGTGCTACCAACCTTGCCTTATGCTTGGCTAAGGTCCCATATGCATGATGTTTGAGACGAAAAGTCCATTTGCATCCAAGAATTGGTGATTGTTCTGGTGATTTGACTAGGCTCCATGTACCCTGCTTCTGGACTGCAAGAAATTCGTTCGCCATAGCATTTCTCCATTCAGGCTTCTTTACCGCTTCAGTATATGATGTGGGTGTTGAAGCGAGATAGTTGGACTCTGTGGAATGCAAAAGATTCATACGTTGCCGAGGTTTAAGATTACCTGATTTAAGTCTGGTGAGCATCGGATGAGTAGTGTGTTGTGGTAGAAGAGTAGGTGCCTGAACAGACAGAATGTTGCTCGGAAGGTCCTGGGTCTGGGAAGCCTGATCCGTGGTACTGACTGACTGTATGTTAGTTATATGATCATTTGATTTGGTGTTAGTGTGAGGTGGTGAGGATAAGGAATTGTGAATGGTAGAGACAGGTTGGAGAAGTAATGGTAAAGCATCAAAGTTCTGAGGTGAGGTGAATTAGAAATACGTTTGAACGGATAGGAATCTTCATTGAACGTAGTGTGTCTTGATATGTAAATCTTGTTGGTAGAGATATCAAGACACTTATATCCCTTGTAAGTGTCTGAGTATCCAAGAAAGACACACGAGAGGGATTTGTTTTGAAATTTGTGGTGATTTTGAGGAGCAAGAAGAGGGAAGCATTCGCACCCGAACGTGTGAAGATGAGTATGTTGAGGTTTAGTTATGTGAAATATTTTGAATGGTGAAGTTTGTTTAGTATAAATAGATGACATTCTGTTGATTAAGTAAACCGAGGTTAGTACAGCTTCGGGCCAATGAACGTAAGGTATCGAGGCATTGTTGAGCAGAGTTCTGGTAGTCTCAATTATATGCCTGTGTTTGCGCTCTGCTACTCCATTCTGTTGAGGAGTATACGGACAGGATATTTGTTGAGCAATACCGTGATCTTGAAGAAGAGCTTTAAACCTGTTGCTAGTGTACTCTGCACCACCATCCGTTCTGAGCATTTTAATTAAACGAGATGTGTATTTTTCAACCTGTTTCTTAAAGCTAGAAAAAATGTCATAAACGTCAAATTTTAGTCTCATTGGAAAGACCCAAGAAAATTGAGAGTGATCATCCACGAATAAAGCATAATAACGAAAACCTTGGTTAGAAGTAAGAGGTGCAGGACCCCAAATGTCTGAATGAATGAGTTCAAGAATATCATTTCTACGGTTGTTAGACAATTCAAACACAAGTTTATGACTCTTTGCTTTGCTACAAGAAGAACAGGGAATGCTATCTTTTATTCTAAGTTGCAGATTACATTTCGCGATTAACTGAGTCACCCTTTGATTGGGGTGACCAAGCCTGTGATGCCAGCAGTTAGACGAAGTGATCTTGGCCGAGAGAGCTGTGGATGTAGATGCAGAAGTTGCGGTGATGACAGGATATAGCCCGTTAGTGCAAGGTCCACGAAGAAGAACTTGCATAGTCTTCAAATCCTTCAGCATAAAACCTTTTGAGTCAAAAGTAATAGAAATATCGTTGTCTTGAATAAGTTTAGAGATAGAAATTAAGTTGTAGTGCAAAGCAGGCGTATGAAGTATTTGAGACAATGTTAGCTTACGGAGTGGGGTCGGTAACAGTCCGACCCCTGAATTCGCGATGCTCACGGATCGCCCATCACCTACCACAATACCATCAGAGCCTTGATATGGAGAAGAGACAGAGATGTTTTCCATTGAGTGCGTGAAATGAGATGTGGCGCCTGAGTCAAGAAACCAGGTATTTGGCGAGTTCTCTGATGCAGCAACGAGGGCCCAGTTTGCAGACACTGGGGTTGTGGGAACGTAGCTTGTATTGAGACGGTGCCAACATTCAGAGGCGGAATGCCCCCGTTTTAGACAAATTTGGCATGTTGTCACTATAGAGTTGTTTGGCCTGGATGATTGACCAGTGCTGGTGTTCGATTTCTGTTTGTTGCGACGAGCTCTGCCTCGAGAGGCATACAACGCAAGATGAGGATCGGCTTGTGGAATTTTTCTGGCAGCATCACAAGCTATATTTATCTCTTCACTTAGAAGAAGATGATAGAGATTGTCTAGGCTGATAGGAGTTAACATAGTGCGAATGGAGGTTTTAAAGGATTGATAGGAGGGAGGCAGACCATTGAGAATATACATGATGATATCCTCATTGTCAACTGTCGATCCAAACGCAACAATTTGATCGACCAGATTCTTGATTTCACTGAGATATTGGGACATCGTCATTGTTTTCAAAGAAATGTTGTGAAGGGTATTTTTAAGTTGGATAACTTTGGATCTGTTGGTTGCTTAGAACCGATTTTGGAGCAAGATCCAAATATCTGCCGTGGATTCAAGGTTCACAACATAAGGGAGAATAGTAAATGAGATGGTAGAGCATAGGGATGCAGCTAGATGCTGATCCGTGAGATGCCATTGTTGAAACAGATCATTTGGATGAGTAGATCCATCCGAATTAGAAATGGTTTGAGAGGGGGACGAGATGGACGGATCAAGAAATTGATCAAATGCGTTTGCTCGAAAAATTTTCAAGATCTGAGAACGCCAAACCGAATAGTTGTCTTGCGTCAGTTGATTTGGAACAATCTTGTTGATGTTCGCTACGACGAATTTGAGAGAGGCGGAGAGATGATGTGGCTGAGATCCTTCCGCCAACGAGCTTTCGCTGGACCGAGATCCAGTTGTGTTCGTCATGAGTTCTTGATCGGAGATCCTAGGTCTCTGATACCATGTAGAAACTCAATGTCCGAAAGAAACTCTTTCGGTGACACAGAAGGAAATGAGGAAGAAAGTAAATCTTTATCATTCCCTACTTGTCCTATGCATCTGGTATATATAGAGAAATTGTAAAGCTTATTACAGATAAGATGATGCCACGTGTACATAAGAAATAACACACATATATTCATTTATTATGTTCTAATAGCTAGCATCTTTGTTATGTATATACTTTCTTTGTTATCCATACTTAAAGGTTATTTGTAGAGGTAGTCTTCTTTATTTTTTATGCTTGGAGTTATTTTATCAATTTTCAATTGTTGTCCTTAAAAACTTTTAAAGTATCTCGTTGATTAAAAAAGTTTGGCATGAGATTTAGATTTTTGTATTACTTCAGAAATTATTTATTGGATGATTGTTATGCTAGACTGTGGAGCGGTTTTGATGGATATTTGAGAGTTAATACTCTTTGGAAATGCAAGTCTTGTGCGTTGAGACAAGAGAATTAGCAAGATTGTTGCTTTAGTTATTTGGCAACTTTCGAATTTTTAGTTTTGCTTGTATTTTAGATTAATCTGTTCAAACATCCTAATGATGATGACCATTTATGAGTGCATGATGTTTTCTTTGATTTCCATGATTTAGTTCGTTTGATAAAAATTTTGATTGATCAATTGATTGCAGGTTGACTCATGATTTTTGTTGATTATGGATTCCTTGATTCACAGGTATGCTAGTATATGGTTTCCATTGGTTCATGTTATATGTGTTTCACGATTTGAGGTTATTACTGGCCATGCTTATCTCACTCACATGTTTATCGCTAGACTTTAGGTATTATGTTCTTAAATCTAAGGATTGAAGGAATACGAGCCCACACTTTGACTTCTTCCACAACTTTTGATTGGAGTGAGATTAACCGAGTGCTTAGAGGGATTAGACAAGAATGTCATTTGCCCAAAGTGAACATTTTACATCAAGATGCTAGAATCATCCAGCATGTGCTTAGAACTTCCATCATACCAAAAGCTGGTGATATAATCAATGTCACTCCTCTTCTTTCCACTGCCACTTATTTGATTATTACTGGTCAACCCATTGACGAAGCCCAACTCATTCTTGACTACCTTTATGGGCTTTCTGAAACTGGTCATATATCTCATAAGAGAAAGAAGAACATTGCTCTAGGACACCTTGTGGCTTATATCTTGATAAGAAGTATGAATTAGTTGATCCTGATGTGTCTCATCTTGAAGAGCCTCTATTCTACAATGATGGTTCATTCCGAGCTATCTTTGCAAAACATGATGAAGGTGCTGACACTGGGGGGAAGGAGAGAGCACCTGCACTTGCGCCTGCTCGTGAACCAAACTTTCAAGATATGGTTCACAGGTTTAATCGTCTTGAAACTCATTTTGATTACCGCTTTGATCAAATTGAGACTCATCTACTGCAACAGGACGCACAACACTAGCAGGACATGAGTTGGATGTGAGGCCAACTCGATGCAATGATCTCGAATGTCTATGATGAGTAGTTATTTTAACTTCTTCAACCAAGGACCTCCTCCAGATCAGGACCCCTCTGAGTGATGACTGTACTTCTTTTATGATTTTTTTCTAGCAATGGTAATGTTATGTGATGTGATGTTAGTTGTTATATTTTTATGTCTTCATGTTATATTTTTATGTCTCATGTTTTATTGAATCCATGTTTATTGATATCTTATGTGCTCAAATGTATTATTATTATTATTTTATGTGCTCAAATGTATTATCATTCATCATGATATCAATAAAAGTTATTTTGTCATGTCTCTAGAAATGTTTGTTAGTTTATATGATTATCCTTAAATATTGATCTAACAAGTGTTATATGTTGAAATGTAATACAAAATTGACTTCATTAAAAAATCTAATTTTTCAAAAATTAAAGTTGTGTTATAACTTGGTAATGCCTGATAGAATGGTATGCTGACTTTCGATCAGCTAGGTTTTGGTGTAGCTAGCATCTTTGTTATGTATAGACTTTCTTTGTTATCCATACTTAAGGTGAAATAAAAAATTTTTGCAATAAAAAGGCAATCATAAACAAAAGTTCTATTTTTTGTGTTTTTAGATTTTACACAAGTAAACTAATTAATGCGGAGGCGAATGCGAAAATAAAATGCAGTAAGAGCAGTGAAAAATTTACTTGCTCAACAACGATTTTAACAATAATTTTCACCAAGCAATTTTAACGAAAATAAAATGCAAAACGTAAATGAAGCGCAGTAAGGAAAAAATCACATCAGAGAATTTATAGTGGTTCGGTCACTTGACCTACGTCCACTCCCTGGAGTCCTCACTCCGGGGATTTCACTACTAAACAATAATTCTCCTTTTGCCCCCACAGCAAAGCGAAGAAGCTTTTACAAACCTCACTTTCACCAACCCGATGTGACGGAGTGTCAAGCGCTTTATCACCCTCCTGGTGATGGCAGAGTACCTTAGAGGACACGAAAATAGAAGAACCTCCCCTTTAGAGAGCCTACCACAAGATCTTCTCGGGCCACATGAGGAGCAAAGTGCAGCAAATTAGGAGTAACCGTGTGATCTCCCTCACACTCCTTCCTCTCACAAACCCCAAAATCTTATCAAGAGCTCTCTCCCAATGAACCCCCCTCTAATCATGTTCCTCTCTCATTATCTCACTCATAAAAAATAGAAGTTTTGATATTTAAAATAAGCTCCAAGAAATCCAAAAAAATTTCAATTTAGTCGTTATGATCATACAGTACGAAACATCCTGATACGAAGGATTACGAACATGCAATATTTCTAAATAATATCGTACATAACGATATAATATCGTCTAGTATGATACGTAAAATCTTTTTGTTCGTAAAGGATGATTGTTGGGACGACGAAAACTCATCTCTGTACATTGTATGGTAAGAACCACGTTAATACGATTATCACAAAATTAAGGATTGTCCAATACGAGGTCTGGGACGATAAAAAATAGCCTCGGTTGATCATACAATACGAACTGTGTCGTACATGACGATAACCAATCAGAAATAAATTCTTGATTTACACAATAATCACAGGATTAATTTAAGTAAGTATTCAAAAATTATCGCATAGTACGATCAATTCAAAATTTACAAATTAAGAACTTACTTAAATTAATATGATGGTTAGGGTTTTTAATTAGAAACACATCGTACAGTATGATATACATCGTACGGTACGACTTGTTTACAAATAGTCGTTTGAGCCAGATCAGATCATAGAGTACGATTAAAACTAGTACAGTACGATCTACAAAGAAAAAAATCTTTCATTTTAAAACCCTCTCCCCCCTATGTGTGTGCATGATTACTAAGTCTTGCATACAATTTGTGGCCAGACTCAAGAAAATAAAAATAAAAAATAAAAAATTATAATGTTATAAACTTATAAGTAAAAGTGTATATATATATTTTTTTCATAAATATCCTTACAACTAAAATTTTGTCCCGAGAGCGACCCCAATTTGTTCACATTCTTGATCGTTGTGCGCTTCGCAGATATGTTGGGGGTCTAAGGGGCAGCACCCCCTAGCGGGATTCAACTAGCTCGATCAAGTCGCGGGGTCAAGGGTCAACGCCCCTGTGGGGTTTCTGGTACTGCCCCAGGAACACATTTTTGTTGTAAGAAAATTTTTGGATCATCTTTACTATTTCTCTTTGTATTTGATTATTCATTCTCTAACAATAACATCTCTATACAATGTGTTTAATTATGTTGGGTCAATTGCCTAAATAACATAATATTTTAAAACTTTTAGGAGGGCAATTGCCTAAAAACCCTTATAATAAATACTAAAAAATACATAAAATGGGACAAATTATCCAAAGAATTATATAATAAAGAAATTTTTGTTTTTTTGGGCTTAAGGTGGATCCGCCCTTGTTGCAATCACTATAGATCCAATTGATTTGATAACATCAATAGATAAGTGGTTCCTCAATCAATCATTACTTGTTCAACTATGAATCGGAGAAAATGATTGGACAATGATGTATTTCTTTGTCGGATTCAAGACGTTCTGATGAATCAAATTGTTGGGGAACACTACCAAACATAGGCATGGGCGACTCATTAATTATGGATGTCTTATGAGGCCTATAAGAAGAGAGAGGAGTGATTGTATTAAGATCCAAGCCATTAGATTCTAGGGCAAATCTTGTGAGAGCTTGAGATTTCTCTTCTTCATCTTCTCCTTTCTCTATCCTCGTCTTCATTGCCCTCTCAACTATGGTTATAACCAACAAATTAGTGCAACATTATAGAAGATGTAATTGAAGATCGTCGCGCGTATATATATATATATATATATATATATATATATTAATTTTGTGCACTCTCTCTCCCTCTCTCTTCTTCCTTCCTTCCATATTCCAAGTAAAGCATCCTCTCTTCAACCCAAGTAAATAGGTTCGGAGACTCCCACTTTACATTGTTATTTCGATAATAATGATAATAAGTATCACTATTATGACTAACTGGAATTACAATGATAATTGACTAGTGATGTTAACAGTAAATACATGACCAAAAAGCTTTAGAAGGATTTCTTATACCTGTTAACAAACTACTTAAGCCGATATGGTGCAAGTGCTGAACTGGTTTGGGTTTATTGAGTGGGCCTATTAGGTGTAATAGGGCAAAAGTTAGTGATGAGGGGACTTGGGGTTAGTCGGCTTGGAATGCTGTTGGGTTCGGCCGTAGGTAAGGTAAAGGGGCTTCGACTAGTTTGCGTATAGGAAGAGTGCACTGGATGAGACAAATGATATCAGCATAGTAGAGGTAGAGGCGGCTTTAGCTTCGGTCAGGTAAGCTTGTAGAGGTCGGGTAGGGGAGGTCGGAGGAGGAAAATGGTTCGGCTAGGGCAAGGATTGGGTCGTGGAAGCAGAGGGAGGATCGGAGGAGGGAAATGGTTTGGCTAAGGCAAGGATTTGGTCGTGGAAGCAGAGGGAGGATCAGATGGCTTTGGGTATGAGGTGCGATAGCTACTCGCGTACAGGAGAGCAAGATCTCACAGCAAGGTCTGGCAGCAGGCGGAAGAGCTCGTGAGGTCCAGTCGGAGTCGGGCTTGGAGGAAGAACAGGGCTTGGACGTTGGATGAAAGGCTTCGGTTGTTAGAAGAGAGCTGCGGGAGTTTGTGGTGTCGAGTGTGGAAGTAGAACCCAGCTTCTTCTCTTGTCACTACTTTAATAGCGAGAGCGGGAGTGAGCGCGGGATGGAGCCCATATCCAAGCACGCGTGAGAAGACAACATCCTGCGCCGTTTGCAGAAGGATGGGAAACTGTATACGCGGCGAGAGCAGCGATTCGAGAGGGATTTCGACAGGGTTATGGGCCTTGGATCGCAACAGGTAATCATTTTTAGTGATTTCTTTATTTCGATTTTATCCCGCCCCTTTTTTTTTCTGTTGAGGTCAACACGATTGGGCCACACATTAGATTTATGCCCCACTTGAAAATATCAAAAGCACTTAGGGGCTGTTTGGTTGCCTGAATTAGGAGGGTAAAGTAAAAGAAATACATGTATTTACTAATTTTAGCTGTTTGGTTAATTTTGAGCGTAACATAAGGAAATCCTCCGATGCATTAGTCGTGTAAAGCGGAGTCTGTTTTGCGGTAATTAGAAACCCGCTCGATACGAGCGGGTTATAAATTCGCTCGACGAAGATATGCTCGGCGTCGTCGCTGTTCGTCTTCATTGTTTCGCAGGTGGTGTAAGATTGCACGAGAGGCTCTTTAGCTCCTTCGTTCTTCGAGCGACGACGACATTTCCTAAAACCTGTCCGATCGGAAGTTGCGCCGGGAGCTCGAGTTCGCATCATCCTTGCTGTTCGGCTTCATTGCTTCGCAGGTGGCGTAAGATTGCACGAGAGGCTTCTTCGTTCTTCTCAGTCTTCGCGTGAGGACGTTCCTAAAGCTTCTCCGATCGGAAGTTTGGCCATTTTCTCCGATCGGAAGTTTGGCCATTTTCATCGCACAAGCACAGGCGACGGCCCTTTTGCATTCAAGCTCCCTCACCCTCTTTCGGTCCTCTTCCCCTGGTTCGCAAACCTCCTGTTCCCCTTCCCTTGTTGTTTTCATGGCGAAATCCCCAAGTTGTCTGCAGAAAGTGAGTGTGAATCAAGTAAATCTTTTGAGTTAAGGGAGCAGACCGATTCACAGGAAGAGGAGCATGAAGCCATCTTTGAAGAATTTATGATCCATGAGAACCTCTTTTGTAATTTCGGAAGTTCTGATGCTGAGAAATCTTCATTACTTGATCAGTTAATTGATGATGTGTACAATCTTCATGGGATCACAAATGACCTTGGTCAGGATATCAGAGTAATAAATGAAAATTTGAGAGCTCTACAAAATGAGAATATGCATCTTAGGGACTTAGCTGTTAATTTTGAGACCAGAAATTCTATATTGCTAGAGGATGATATCCACAGAATGAGTGAAGTTTTTGGGAAGCTGAACCCACAGAGTGACGCTAGGAAGAATCTGTTAGAGCAGACAATCATGGAGTGGTCGGATACACATCCGAGGATCCAAAACATGCAACTCAATAACAAAAATTTGTGTATTAATTTAGAAGGTCTTATAGAGGAGCTGGACAAGGCTAATGTTGCACGGGAAGAGTTGGAGGAAAAAAATCTACTTTTATCTAAAGAAAATGTCTGCATAGTTGATGAGAAGGAATTCCTTCGCCAATCTAATGAGAAACTTGTTGGAGAGATCTCCAGATTGCGTACAGAAACTGAAGCACTAAGAAGGAGAGAAAAGAACTTGACTTCTGAACTCCTGAGAGCAAAAGATGTAAGTAGGTGCATTGAAGAAGAATCTGCAGCATATTTACTTGATATTAATGTTGCATCAATCAATGAATTGGTATTTAAACAGAAGTTTGTTGAGCTGATGGTCAAAATTAAGAGCCTTGAGGCCAGTGAATATGTGCAACCTAAGATAGCATTAGGGGAAATTTCTCCCAGAAATGTTGAAAGGGATGATTTAGTGAAAAAAGTTAATGACCTTGAAAAAAAAAATATTGGACTGAAGGCAGAGTTGACTGCTTATCTTCCTCATCTCGTATCTTTGGATAATGATATTGCCTCTTTGGAAGAGGACAGTCTTTCACTGGCAAATGATCACATCCTCAGCAGTAAGAGAAAACAGGCAAATTTTCTTCACGGATGCTTCAAATTTATGATTATTAGTAAATTGTATAAAAATTGAATCTCCAAGAAGCATTTTTCAAAACAACACTGTATTTATTGACACAGCGCACAAGAGCATCATATTTTGTATGACTCTAAAAGCATATATAATGAAACTTTTTTTTTTTTATTTTACTGAAATGAACTAATAACACTCAACTGAAATCTTTTGTCAGGGTAATAATTTATTGGCAACACTTCAGCGGAAGAGATTTAGCCAAGTAAGAGGTAAAGATCATATTTCCAAAGCCTCAGCAGGAATCGTGGAGCTGAAGAAAATGCATGCAAAGGTTAAGCAACTTCAGATGGCAGAAATAGGTAAAGAAAATATGGTATAGTTGTTTCTGTAATAATGAACTTGTCCGTTTTGCAATTGCATGATTGCTCCTTGTAAGGCTTCTGCACTAATGCAATGTATTCTTATTTTGTTTGTAAGCGAACCCCTTTTGTTATATTTTTTTTTGTGTGAAGATGTTCTGCATTTGCTGTCATCTTTAAGGCTTCTGAAAGGTCACTTTCTTATTAGTAATAGGTAAAGAAAATATATCCTTGTTTACTTTATATGATCTATTCTTTCTCTGGTAGTAAGGAGTGAAGAAAGGATTCATGTAGCTTTCAATGTAGTGAACTTGTCTTGAGAAGTACATAATCAGTATATAGTATGAAGTAGCCTTCATAGGAACAGAATGTTGACTGCTTCTGAAAGCCTGCAGCAGCTGTGATATGTGGCTTGAAACTTACCTTACAAATGTGTGGCTATCTTATATCATATAAAAGTGAAAAAAAAGGACTAAAGGCAGAGAATTTGATGGTTTTCAACAAAAACAATCATAAATATGTTTGCTAGTTGCAGAGAAATTTAAACAAAAATGAAAAGAAAGGGAGAAAAAAAAGGACATTTAAACAAGCTTTATTCTGAAATGTTCCACAATTTTCTACAAAGCGCAGAGGAAGCGTTGAACCTGCCACTGCTCAAATCATAGAGATCAGACAATAGATAAGAGGAGTTCTTTTCAGTATCATAAGGCATATATACATGAGAAAAATCATATGGTACACACACATTCAATGATTGAAGAATCAGAACAGAAACCAGCCTTCTTATTCTCTTATACTCATGTACTCCTGCCTTTGCAAATTGAAAATTCTGTTGAAAAAGTTTTTACTTTTGTATCTTTCTTTCTCCAACTCTATATAATCATGGTTATCTTTGAAACGGCTATATCTGACCAAACAATGTAGAAATCCTCTGATATTCCTTACCATATAAATCTGAAGCCTGCTGCTGTGGCTGCTGATGATGTTGTTGATGCTGTGGTTGCGGGTTATGATGCCAAAGGCCCAGCCCTTCGATGCCGTAATGGCTTTCTGAGTTTGCTTCGCTGCCATATAATGGCTGGTTTTGGCTATGGAGAACTGAAGAAACCGGGAAATTTCCCTGAAGGTACTCTGACCATTTGAGGTCCTCAGGGTCACCTTGTAAATGGATTTGAGTTTCTTTCTCTGCTGTCAAATCTGGCCATGACAGCAAGCCACTGTCAAAGAAGGAACTGATGCTTTTGCTTCCACTGCTGCATTTGCTTGGATTAATTTGTACTAAAAAGCTGTTTTAGAAAGCAAAAAGAAAACAATCCCAAACAAAGTTTAAACAATCGGTGATTACTTTATAAATACACTAGTTATAATGACAAAAAAAATATTACAAATGCACTGTTTTACTTTACTCTGGATATATCTAACCAAACAAGGGAAACATTACTCCTGTGTTTACTTTGCATACATCCAAACAGCCTCAAAGTATTTGAAATGCACTGCATTTACTTTACACTGCATTTACTTTACATTGCATTTACTTTGCAGGCAACCAAACAGCCCCTTAATATTTTGTCGCCGGGCATAAGGATTCTCCTTAGTTGGTGTCATGGTTTTGGGCTGAAATATCGGCTCTGCACTTGGCCTGGCGAGACTCCCTGAGGGACTATTCTCAGGTTGCACTATATTTTCTTTAGCAGTTGGAATGATTGGTCTAGTGGAATCAGTGCTTTATTCGTGGAATGGACTTCTGGTAGGATGACTGCGGGAGTGTCGGTCCAACTGCATCGCCTTAAGCGCAAAGTTAACCGCCTCCGATAATGACCAAATCGAATTGAGCTTCAATTTGTCTCGAATGGTGTCCTTCAAACCACCAACATATCTAGCTACCAACATACTAGTCAATTTGTTAAGGTCATTCCTGACACCTAACATGTAGAACTCCTCGGTGTACTCGCTTACAAAGCGACCACCTTGTGAGCATTGTTGATATTTCAAGTAAAGCAATTGCTCATAGTCCGTAGGAAGGAAATGCGCTCACAATAATTTTTTCATGTGTGCCCAGCTGTGCACATCGCCCTGACCTTCCCTTCTTCGTGATTTAATTAGATGCGACCACCACGCACTCGCAACGTCTTTTAGTCGACATGCAATATATTTGACTTGCTTTCCGGGTTCAATCTCCATATACTCAAAGAAATTCTCCACAGCTCTCTCCCAATCTAGATAATCCTCAATGTGTAATCATCTTTCAAATAACGATATATTGAGCTTCACTCGAAACTCGTCGTAGTGTCGGTCATGACTCATTGGTCGCTCATATTGCGGTGCAGCAATGTCTCCTTCAGATTTGTGAAAAGGCTCTGGAATGTAGTTCCCACGGTCGTCTTCAGAGTCTGATAACTCATGGAAGATGGGTGCTCGCATTCGATCATGAAAGCCACGAACCTCGTGAGGCGTCCTCATCCATCTAGGGACGTTTCTCCAGTTGGAGCTCCCGCTCCATACCCTCATCGTGGCTCCATCACCAGGCGATTGAAATTTGCGGCCATCTCATCTAGCCACTTCACAACGTCAGCATGTGCTACCCAGAGGGCCTCCAGTGATGTGGTGGATCGTCGTTGGATCGTTGGAAGAAGAGGATGCTTGAAGGATTTTTCAAGAACAAGAGAGAAAACCAAGCACTAAGCTTCAATTCATATAATATTCATCATCCCCACATTCATCTTTTACAATCTATATATAAAAGCAAGTAAGAACCTAGAGTCACCTAGAAGATTCTAGAAAATAGGCAACAACTTGTAACAAACTAGATAAGATATTCCTAAGGTAGACTTTAATTATGATGTTCCACATCATACTCCACTCACGTCTAAAGAACTCGACTCCGTCGAGGAGCGTGAGAGAGCATAAGCAATCCTCCTGGGTCGAAGATTCTACGTCTTTTAAACCTATCCGCAAGCTTGTTCATCAGTCAATTGAATTCCTTTGGATTTCCACAAATTTGCAAGCCTCCATTAGTAGAAATAACAACATAGTTCCCATCTAGAACCGCATAATAAGCTCTTGACTCCATCAAATAATTTGTTACAACACATAGTATCCCTATTAAGCATTCATCGAACAGTTTCTGTGCATCCTTAATCTCCCATGTTCTTAAAAATTCCTCAACAATAGAGTTCCACGAAATCACATCCGTCTTGGAGAAAGTTTCTTCAGCTTCCTTCCAAAAGTCATAATTGCACATTCCTTCACTATTCGGCTCAAAAATGAACTCCTTAAACTCTAAGTACCTTTTTAGATTAAGCATCCTACTTAAAAATTCCTCTTAATCAAGGATATCCACGAAAAATTCCTCTTAACCAATAGAGTTCCACGAAATCACATCCTTAATCTGTGCATCCTACTTAAAAATTCCTCCCCATTGTGGTCTTAGTGTTTGCGAGCTATATCAAATGGAGAGCCATGACAATTGAACCAGACCCAACTCCATTGTCATCAAGGATATCCAGAGCTCTCCCTTCAAAGCTTAAAATCTTCTCATGATCATCAGTACCAAAGTGATGTAGGAACATCTTAGCTTTTATTATGCTTAGGGACTAGTTTACCTTCCTTGGTCTAGATAGTTCTATTTTTCCTCTTTAAATAGTTGGCTAATGTAAAAGGGTAGGCTCATTGAATGAATATTATACTCTTTGAAGCCTTAGAGCTTGTCTTCTTCTTCTTCCCTGGATTGAGAAAACGAAATCCTTCTTGCAGGTCGAGTCTTCCGACGATCCACTACATCAGTTAGTATCAGA
Source organism: Dendrobium huoshanense (assembly GCA_016618105.1). NCBI lineage: Eukaryota > Viridiplantae > Streptophyta > Magnoliopsida > Asparagales > Orchidaceae > Dendrobium > Dendrobium huoshanense. Next base: position 60,478,942 of record CM028357.1, read on the forward strand.
GCCTAGAGCTTGTGAAGATCGATGGACTGTGGAAGAAGGTCGGTTGTCGACGACGATCGAAGCCGCGGAATAAGATTGGCGGTTGACGACGATCGACGCCAAGGAAGGTGGGCTGTCGACGATGCTCGAAGCCGGATCGCCTTCTATCAAGCTCAAGCGAAGGAATCACTCGATCGGGTAGCTCGGAACCTTCGGGCAATAAAGAAGATGCAAATGTCGTCGGCAACCATACCGAGGTATTCTTCTTCTTCTTCGCACCTCTCATCCTCTTCACGCCAACGCCATCGATCCCGCAATATACCCACTGTGCGGGATGACTACCCTCCGCTCCAACTCCCGCTTCAGTGGCGTGACCCCCCCTCCGTTCCAACATCCCCCGTCTCCCAACTCCTCCCATCCACGCGAGATGGACGCTGATCGCGACAAGACCAGTGCAATATGCGAGATGCAACAGATCGCTGATCACAACCAGAGCAATGATCTGAAGCCGTTCCAACAAATCTCTTTCGTCGCTGATTTCGACTCCGTCGACATCGGCACGCACTCGCTCACTCCTATTCTTGTCCGACCTCCTCCGTTCCCGCACCCGCCTTCATGTGCTAATATCATGATTTTGCCTAAATCGAGCTTGACCTACCCCGCACGCCCAGAGTCTAGTGTCGCCACTTCACACAAATCAACGACCGGAGATATCTCCCTTTCCGACGATGATGGCTCCGCGACCCAAATCCCACTACATCACTGTCACGACCCGACCCGACCCGAGACGGATTCCGTTCGCACCGGGCCGTGACAGAAAATCTAACCAGGATCTGGCTTTGGAATTTGCTTCAGAATTTAATCTTCCAAATAATTTAACTCGAACAAACACACAAACACAGAGCTACTATGAATCATCAAACACAGCGGAACAAAACATCTATCTTTTCTTTTCCTCAAAACAATCATCTACAAATACAGTACATGGCTTTTAGACAGAAAGAAAGACAGAACAGAAAAGTCATGACTGTACAAAAATCAAAAGGTACAAAACAATATCTATACTGATCAGACTCTGAAATCTATTCCTGGACTTCCTTCCCTTTCCCAGAACTTGAAAACCACCAGAAAGCAAGGGTGAGTTCAACAGCTCAGCAAAGCAACAAACCTCCAATCAAAATTCTCAGAATCTCAAAACCAACACATCAGACAAAAATTCGTACAGAAATCAGAACAGAATCGAACAGATATCAAATCGGACAGATCAGAACTGTACGGAAATAGAAGTCGTATCAAATCAGAAACAGAACAGATCAGACATATCAGATCAACAGAATCAGAATCGTACCGAAATCAGAAATTCAGATCATATGTCAGAATTGTACAGAAATCATATCATATAGATCATAATCAGATTCATATCGTACGGAAATCAGAATCATATCAAATCAGATATCAGATATTATTTAATTCATAACTAAATGCCCTGACACTAACGGAATTTCTACGGATTCCGGCCCCTTATGCCTCCCTTCCCAGACACTGACTGAATCTCATAGGATCCAGGCCCCTTATGCCTCCCTTTGTGCTCACGGCACCAGAACAGATGTGCTTATAGCACCAGAACAGAATTCATCGGATCCGGAACAGAACATATATCAGATTTCAGATTTGAGCTCATTTCAGATTTCCCAGACACTAACTGAATCTCATAGGATCCAGGCCCCTTATAACTCCCTTTTATAGCATATACAGATAGCATATTAATTCAGAAGAAATCCGGACAAATCAGAAATCAGACAAAAAATCGGGCAGCACAACGACAGTATACAGAATTTACACAATTTTTCCTGAAAATAACAATTTACCAAATTTGCATAGAATATAGATAACAACATTTCAGAACATTTATTCTACTGCACAGATAATTTTCAATTTCACAGAAAAATCCAGTCGACTAAAAACACAGTCGAATCAAAAATACCCGGACAAAAATCTTCAGAAAATAATCAAAATGTGCACACTCGGCACGTCAACAATATACAGAAAGTTACACGGTAAAAACTGAACCAATCAAAAGATACGGACGAAAATCACTAACGGAAACAAAATCCGGATAGAAAATACCGCCAAACACGACGGTTCTGAAAATTGAGAAAGGCGGAATGTGCCTTACCTTGCGTACAGCAATTTCCTAAACAATCTCGTCGGACGAAAACAGCTCCGCGTCGCCCGAAAATCAACTTTTCCAAAAAGCTTTTCGACTTTCTCTCTGCTCAAGAGATATTTTCGTTTTTAATAAAATTTTCTCTCTCTTCAAATCGACTGATTTCAGCTTTATAATACTCAGTTCGGCCCGGCCGATCGCCATATCGTCCCGGGACGATCAGACCAATTTTGATCATCCTGGACAGTTCCCAGGGCTATGTTCCGGCCGATATTTTGAACAGTGCCAATCAGCCTGGCCGATGCCTAGATCGGCCTGGACGATGCATACAGGAAAACACCTGGAACAAATCTGGACAAATTCTGGAGCAACTTCTCAACTGATCGTCCCAGGACGATCCCAGATCGTCCTGGACGATCCTGGAGCATATTTTGATATTACAATCACAGCCCCAACTCTGCATCCAGGCTATCGGATCCTCCCATCGCATATGGCTATAACTATGGCAGTGACATTGCAGGATTTTCTGAAGCATCATCTTGCTGTTCGAGCTCCACCCCTTTCGTCCCTTCCCAGACGGAGGCCGAACTCTGGTCACCGGATATTTATTTCCTTCCTCATAATGCGGTGGGGAAGGAGATGGATTATATTAGGCTTCAACATAGACTTCAGGCCCTGCAGATTCGAGAGGGGATTGCTGGAGATCACTCTGTTGTGGCCGGAACCAACCTTATTCGCCCACACTCTTCGTCAACAGTGCGGCAATCCGTTTTACCTAACCCTGTGGCTTTGTGTGAAAGCATGGGGCCTTCTTCCTTGGTAGATTATAATTTGCAGTGTTCTTACCCAATAAGGCGATCAATGCAACGGCAAGCCAAAATGGATTTGCTCTCAACCAAAATACCCTAAACTTGCTCAACTCGCAGGCTTCCTCTGTTAGAGTTCCGAGGAACACTGACGTTTGTGGGTGTAAGGATAGTTTTATCATACAGGGGAATGACATTTCTTATGCTGAAACTAATGCGATTGGCTTTGGTAGAGAGCGGAGCTTGCCTCAGATTGATGCTCATATGGATGCCATGATTCGTCTAAAACGAGTTGATTCTTTTCCTGATTTGAAAAGGTCCATCTATCATATAGCCAAGGACCAAAATGGCTGTCGTCTTCTGCATCAAAAGATTGATGAAGGGAATGCTTATGAAATCTCTGCCATTTTTAATGGGATCATCGGTCATGTGGTCGGGTTAATGGAGAACGGTTTTGGTAACTATCTCATTCAGAAGTTGATTGGCATCTGCAACGACCAACAGAGGATAAGGATTGTTCAAATGCTAACAGAAGACCCAAATGTGTTTATTAGGGTCGCTCCAAACACGCACGGGACAAGGGTTGTGCAGAAACTTGATAAAGTTCCAGCTGAGGTCTTCTTGACGTGTACACATCTGGCAATAGTGATGGAATATGCTACAGGAGGTGAGGTGTTTGAGATAATTTGCAATACAAGGAGGTTCATTGAAGACGAGGCAAGATTCTTCTTTCAGCAACTTATTTCAGGAGCCAGCTACTGTCATTCCATGCAAATATGCCCCAGGGCTCTCAAGTTAGAAAACACATCATTTGATGGTAGCAGTATACCAAGGCTAAAAATATGTTACTTTGGGTATTCCAAGTCTTCTGTGTTGCATTCACAACCAAAATCTATGGTTGGTACACCAGCTTACATCGCTTTCGAGGTTTTATGTCGGAAGCAATATGATGGCATGCTTGTTGATGTTTGGTCTTGTGGAGGTTGGACAATCGAGTGGTAAGGACTTAGTGGGAATAATCTTACAATTGGAACTGCCTTACTTGATGCCATAAAAGCAACAGTAGGTCCAAGCACAAAAGTTGTTTTTTCTGAGAACCGTGATGCATATTTCATCCGAGACAATGCAATTGTTTTTATTGGATTTTTGATTCCTTACTTGAATGGCTTTGTTAGCAAACAGTTGGTATTCATTCATATTAGAAAACAGAAGGCTGCAAAGAGCTTAAAAGATCATAATGTTTCAATAACTGTGGCTGATGCTCGATTTTGTAAGCCTCTTGATGTGGATCTGAAAAGAAGAATGGCAAATGAGCTTGTGATCAATGAGGGCAGTGCTCTCTGTGAGATAATGAGCAGCAAATCCAACGAAGTTGATGACAGTAATGGTGCAGAGAGAATTGGAGATCTTTCTTCATTTGATGAAAATGAACACAAGGTTCATCACTTGGATTGGGGGAAGCCTCTTCATGTGGTAACTTTAAAATCTGCATTCAAAGTCTTCGATCCAGGAATCTGTTGCTACCCTTACCTCCTTTCAATAACGCGTCTCGACGGAGTCAAGCCCTTTTTCACGCAAGGGGAGAATGATGTAGGAACATCTTAGCTTTTATTATGCTTAGGGACTAGTTTACCATCCTTGGTCTAGATAGTTCTATTTTTCCTCTTTAAATAGTTGGCTAATGTAAAAGGGTAGGCTCATTGAATGAATATTATACTCTTTGAAGCCTTAGAGCTTGTCTTCTTCTTCTTCCCTGGATTGGGAAAACGAAATCCTTCTTGCAGGTCGAGTCTTCCGACGATCCACTACATCACAAAGGAGTCCAGATTTTGTCCAACCTTTAAGAAAGCAAGACAAAGTGATCTGGCCAGAGAGGCGGATGATCGAGAGGGTGATCCGATCGAGCTAAGACGAGATCTAGGATTTGCATTTTCAATGGCGGAAACATTGGCCAGTAGCTGGTGGCTCCCGATCATGGTTGAGAGACGTTGCTTCTATTGCGCACTGATCGGAAGTAGCGTCTGCTTATGAACCATCGATCCCCCGTTGCTGAACTGATGCTGTCGGAGCCATGCTACGAGGAGGGAAGATTCGACGTATGTTGCCAAGAAGGGAAGCCCTTCATCATTGACAACTTTCTTATCGCCGGTCTGGTCGGGAGACGAAACAGGATTGCGGTTCTGGTCGCGAGATAAAGTGGAGGTGGCATTGCTGGCGACGAGACTGGGCTGGAGCGGGGCCTGTCGCGCGGACTAAATCATGCAGATAGGATCAGAATCGTGCGAGATGGGGTCGAAACGAGCTGCGACGCGGAACTCTGAGGGTGCGGGCGGATCTGTTCGGAAAATCCGGTGTTGCAGCGGAGCTGGTGAAGGTGGTTTGATGGGTTCTTGAGTCGAAGGCGCGTGTGGTCGGGATGTTGCAGTGGGAGTCGGTTGAGAAGAGAAAACTGGTGGCGAAACAAGTTTGTTTGACGGAGAAGTCGGGCTAGGGAGCTGGGTCTGGTTTGATTCAGCTGAAGTCGTCTGCGGAGTCGGAGGAGCTTGATTCAATGGAAGCGGGAGGATGGCCTCAGGTGGTGCCCGCGAGAGTGAAGACAGATTGCAGGAGAAAGCTGAGGCGGAGGCGGATTCGGGCTGTGGCACGTCGTGCTGGAGAGAAGGAGGTCGGACAAGTGCGGAATCGACCTTTGATGTAAGAACAGGAGGAGAGAGCGAGTGCGAGTCAATGTCCGATGATAGTTTGATTGTCATCGTGCATATTCGTTCTAAGGAACGATTGAAATCAGCAAATGATGCATCTATGAGGTCAAGAATTGCATTCACTTGAGCTACTCGAAGGGCTTCACGGCGTCGATCTTCGTCGACGACCCTTCTTCTTTGGCGCCGTTCTTCGTGAGGATAGTGGGGCGGCGGATCTCGCAATTGGGGTGGAAGTTGGAGTGGAGGATAGTCGTCTTCGTTGTCGACCGCCCATTTCCTTCGGCAACGATCGTCGTCAACCGACCATCTCCTTCGGCATCAATCTTCGTCGGCCGCCCATCTTATTCGGCGTCGATCTTTGTCGGCCGCCCATCTTATTCGGCGTCGATCTTTGTCGGCCGCCCAATTTCTTCGGCTTCGATCGTCGTCGACAGCCCACCTTCTTCTGCAGTCCATCGTTCTTCGCCAACTCGTGGCTCTGATACCAATTGATGCGGGGGATCATCGTTGGATCGTTGGAAGAAGAGGATGCTTGAAGGATTTTTCAAGAACAAGAGAGAAAACCAAGCACTAAGCTTCAATTCATATAATATTCATCATCCCCCCATTCCTCTTTTACAATCTATATATAAAAACAAGTAAGAACCTAGAGTCACCTAGAAGATTCTAGAAAATAGGCAACAACTTGTAACAAACTAGATAAGATATTCCTAAGGTAGACTTTAATTATGATGTTCCACATCATCCAGGCTGTGATCCTCGTCACTCATCACACGCTTGCTACTCTCTACCATCTCTCCAAGCCACAGGCTCTGATACCAGCTCTAATGTGGTATGCAATGGGAGAAGCAAGTTAGAACAAAATGCAAACAGAGAACCAGAAAGCTTCTTCTATATTTTGATATTGAAAAACTGTCTTCTTCTCCCAAACCGAAGGAAGATAAAAGGTTTACTATCATGAGGCGGGTAGTCCCCGTGCAGAAAATGGCTATACATGCAAAAAGTTAGCCAGTCCTATATTTACCTAAAGAAGCAATAGAGGTAGTGGGCAAACATTCTATAGCAGCAACTAAAGAAGTGTAAAATAAACTATGGTTATTATAAATAACTGATGCACCGCATCAGTATGCTACCACAGGAAATCTCCTTTAGGTGTTTTTTCTAATTTATTTGAATCTTCTAAGAAACTACAACTATCATCATGCTATTTATCTTCCTTAATAACACTTTCAAAGCTTTCAAATTGAATTGCCTCATAAAGCTTTAATAACACTTTCAAAGCTTTCAAATTGAATTGCCTCATCAAGCTGGCATATGCAGTAATGTAGAGACTAAAAATACAAAAAATGTTGTAATATCTATATGCAGTCTATCTAAACAGAACGAAGGTGAAAAAAACTTCCCACTTGAGGAACTTCTATAAAAATGGCTTGCACATATTACGAATTCAAGAAACATTGTTACAGGAAAAGGACACGAATAGGTTCAGAAATCAACTAATGAACACTTGCGAGGAGCATTATTTTAAGGGAAAAACTACGTTAAGCAGCCTTACATGTATGAAACTTATCACTTCAGAATGTGAAAATCACTTCCAAATTAAGCAGCCATCAAAACCCTCGGTCCAGCAGCAAAACGCATGCAAAGTGCAAAGCATAAACTAAATGAAAGCATAACCTTGGCACTCAAGAACCTCACCGCATCCAGACTTCTCACAATAACTTCCTCATGGACAACATTAACACCCCTCTTCACACCATCTTCAAGTTTCCACAACAGGAATTCAAGGAACGATCTTACAGACTCAAACGTCAATCTACCAGTCACATCAAGAACGAACTTTTTGTTGCTTGGAATTGCTAAGACTGATGAAACCCGTTCAACCCATCCGCTCTCTTCCTTGGTCATGACATCAGAAAACCCCTTCAGATTTTGAGGCGAACGTACTTGACTGACATCTTTCCCTATGTCAATGGATGAAATTGAATTCGTGCTAGTCAGCACCTCATGAGAAGTCTTAACCAGTGTTTCCACTGCACCATTGCAGACAGAAACCAAAACATCCTTGACCTGAGCCTCGTGCCTAGGGTTGGTGAGGCCGGAAAAGAATTCTTCATAAGTGTTAACCTCCATAGTTTTCTCAAGGTACACAGCCACAGCAGTTCCCACAAAGTGCTGGATGCTTTCCGCAATCAACTCCCTGCACTTTTCATCACACATTATATTAACCCATCTTGGCGCATAACTAGAATCCATCACATCTCCACCGGAATAGAAGGCCATGACCAAGTTCTTGGCAAAGCTCCCAACCAAAACTGATGCGAAACCAGAGCCATTACTAGAGAACAGCTTATCAAGAAGCCTGTCAGAGAATCCTTGCGAATCAGAAGCGGAGCCCATACCTCGGATGATCCCCACCGTCAGTGCCTCAGACACTCTTGAAATCGAACTCGACAACTCGTCGGATCTCGCGATTTTGGCGACTTGCTTAAGACTCGTGGGTATCTCGTCGGAGTCAGATTGTAAGAAGCGGTTGAGATCGCAGGATACGATGCTGACGGAGTCGGCAGCGGAGGAGATGGCCTCGGCCATAGAGACAAGAGCTCTGACGAATTTGGCGAGATTCCGGCGCTTGGAGGAGACAGAGGGGAGGTGGTAAACCCTGTAGGCTCCGTAGCTAGATAGGCCGGCGGCGGCTAGGAGGAGGATCCATCTCCTTCGACGGGGGGAGAAGGAAAGGAGCGTCTGGGTGAGACCGGCGGTCATCGGAGGGGGTTGATGGAGACCGTCTTTGGTAGGTTAGGCTTTGAACTTTGAAGAAGCTAAGGGATGAGGCGGTGGAGGAGATAGCGGGGGGTTTATTTGAAGGAGCAGTTGGATGGGCCGAATTTGAGAAGGAGAGTGAAATAATTAAAATTTAAATAGAAGTAAATTTGTTCAATAATTTGACGCATGTGAGAAATTATTTTGTATTCGGAGATCAATTAAAATATGTCATATCATCAATACTCAATACTGAGCGGAAGTTGTGTGGCGCATTTTTATTGATCTCTGGATATTCGGCGTCCGCACATAATAATTTGTCACGATAAAATGATGTATTTAGCTTATAGAGAGAGAGAAAAGGGGATGGGAGAGAAAGAAGACCAGGGAGAGAAATATTAGTTTAAATATATATATTATTTTAAAAATGAGTGTGTTTAAGACTTAATTAATTAAAAATAGTATGCACATGTCAAAATTTATGCATCAACACAATATTATATCAACCACAGAATTTCAACATTTTATAAAATAAATCGCAGAAAAATAAAGTGCAGAAAATGAAAATTAGAATCAACACACCATAATTTTATAGTGGTTACGTAAAACAATGACCCACGTCTACTCCCCGTAGTCCTCCTCTTTAAGTATTGCACTAAACCTTTAGTGTATCTCCTTTAATCCTCACAGCTAGGCAAAGAAGTCATTACAATCTTTTCATCAAACTGATGCGACAAAAAACCTCAACCTCCTTCTTCACCCTCCTGGTGAAGGTAGAGAATCCCGTCGACCTCCTTTTTCACCCTTCTGGTGAAGAGAGAGAGCTTCAATGATCTTCGAATTGGTGATCTTCTTCCCAAACCAACCTAAGAAACTATACGAGACGCTCAGAGGAAATAGGGCAGAAGCTACCCTGTAAAAATTCCTTGCACTCTTTCTCTCTCGCAGTCAATTTCTCCTTTCTACTTCTCAAAGCTCTCCAAGATCTCTTCTAAAAGCTCTCTTTCTAAAAAAACTCAAACAATTAAAGACTTGAAACAAGCCTAGTTATAGAGCTTAAATATATTGCTTCACAAAAGCCTTAAAATTTAATTATGTCGACACTAATCGTACAACACGATCTAAGATCATACAGTACGATTAATTCATATAACCCTGTTAATACTGTAAGAAGTGTAAGAAGCTGTACAATTAGTTAAGATAATTGAGTTGCTCGTCCAGTAAAATATGAAACAGTCTAGTATGATTAGTTTAAACGACTTGGTTTATTATTCCGTACGATTTGTGGCAAATATATATCATCCAATGCAAACACCGGGTCGTACAATATTATTTGTTCAAATCATCCTATACGATTTGATTGGATCAATTAATCCAAAATCTTTCCAATAATTACAGAATTAATTTATGCAAGATTTAATTATATTATATAGTATGATATCTATCATACGGTACGATTATAACAAAATTTTAATTTCAAAATATTGCATATATTATGATTGGCGGTTGAGATATTAATTTCAATTGATTGTTCTGTATGATTGAGATCGTATAGTACGATTAATTCAAATCAAGACTTTAATTATCATAATTAGCCGCTATAATGATTTTTCAAATAGATGAGTGTGCAATACGATATGAATCTTACTGTACGATTAGTTCAGAAAATAACACTTATAGTTTTCTTACTATCTCACTCCCTTGAATGTGTGTGCACTGTCAACAAGTTTAACATCCACCAAATATATGACTTGACTCAAGAAATCTAGAAATAAATAAAAGAAAAAAAAGACTGTTCAAGACACTTAACCATATTCTACCCAGTCTTGATTGTTCAAGACGATCATAATTAATTTTTTTTCCTACAACAAATATTAACTTAAAAATTAAATTACTACTATGTCAAATATTTGAGCGTTACGTACTCGGTCATATTCGTCGCACTCAATAATCAAATAAGTGTAGAAATTATACTATTTTGGCACCAATGGCTCACAAATCAGGAGCATATATAAAGATAATAAATTCGCATACATAAAAAAAGGAAAAATATTGATCGATGTGCATATTAAAAAATAAATAAAATGAACTGTATGAGACGACGATAAAACCTGTAATGTGATTGGCAATGACGCTCAACCTGCCAGCATTTACAAAATTTCACTATATATATATATATATATATATATATATATATATATATATATATATATATATATATATATATATATATGGATAAATGTTTAATTTGGTAACTGCTACATTCAACAATTATGATTGAAAATCTTGTTGCAATATTTTTGGCAATCTTAATTACTGAATATATATTTCCAAATATATTGCAAGCAATGCCGATAGGGTTATAAAGTAGAGCACAGCAATCATCCAAAGTGTCGGTTGTTTAGATTCAGTAGTTCTCCACTCTGAACGATCAAATTCTTCTACTAAGACCTCTTTTGGTTCCTCCACACTTTTTTTTTTTTTTTAAACGGAGGTATTAAAACGGATAAATAGATTTTTTTTATTTTCAGATCGGCAGAAATATAGAGGTATAGGAAAAAAAATCTTGTTAACAAACAACAAAATAATAAACTTTTCACCGATTCGAACCGGATACAGAGTAATTAAGCCCAAACAAATTAAGGCTAAGCTTTCTGCTGCTTAAAAAGTTATCTGCAGGAAGGAGATGGGTTATTTTGATCCTGACTTCTACTCTCTTGAAGAATACACCGTCTCTCCACCAACGTAATTTTTTTTTTTTTTTTTGAAAGAAAAAAATAAAACTGTTTTTTAATTGAGTTAAACAGTGATTATATAGTTGATTAATTATTAGACTTAATTTGGGTATTGCTGCAGGGTGTCTGTTGATAATGATACTTATCCAGATCATACAGTTGTTAAGGTACTGAAAGCTGATATATTTGATCGACATTACTGTATATTGACATTACATATTTACGCTTGCATGGCCAATTACTTTGCATGCAGGTGAATGGTGCGAACAGGCATGGAATACTGCTTGACATAGTTCAGGCCCTCGCCGATCTCGACCTCATCATCTCCAAATCCACCGTCTCAGCCGATGGGGAATGGATCATGAATGGTACACTAATTAATACATTATATTATACATACCTTCATGCATGCATGATGGATATAAAATGAGATTCAATTAGAATATTAATTATTATGATCTTCATAATTAATTAATTAACATCGATCGATCACAGTATTCCACGTGACGGATGAACTCGGCAACAAAATGACAGACCCGGCGCACATTCGCTACATAGAACAGTCATTGATGTTCGCCGAAAGGCGCGGAGGAGGAAGCGGCCGTCCGCCGGATGAGGTGAGGACATGCCTGAACAACCTGCTTGGTGCAGGCCACCTTTCCTCCGAACACGCCGTGCTCGAAATGACGGTAACCGACCACCCCGGCCTTCTCTCCGAGGTGTTGGCTACGCTCCTCGATTTCTCCTTTGAGGTTAACTCCGCCGTAGCATGGGCGCACAATGGCCGCGCCGGTTTCATTTTCTACGGCCCGATTTCGCTTGCCCCGACGACCGGATTGACGGAGTTGAAGGTGCAATTGAAGCGTGTGGTTGAAGCCCATCGTATCAGGGGTATTGAGAAATGGAAGTTGGAGATTTCGGGGCCGTCGCCTGATCGTGCGCACAGTGCTGAGCGACGGCTTCATCAGATAATGCGAGAGGACAATGACTGGGAAGGGATGGCCGGCAGGACTGATTTTCCATTGGCATCAGAAGCTGTTGTGACGGCTGTGGAGATGGAGGTGTCGGTGAGAAATAATTACATGGTGGAGGTGAATGTGAGGAGTAGGGACCGTCCAAAGCTGGTTTTTGATGTGGTGTGCACGCTGGAGGACTTGAATTATGACGTGGTTCATGCCTCTGTTAGCACGGAAGAAACCATTGCTGTTCAGGAATACTACATCAAGAAAAGGGGTGGTTGGTCGAGGCTGACGGAGATGGAGAAGGGGAAGCTCGTCGAGGGCCTCATGGCGGCTATAGAACGAAGGCCGGGGCCTTGGTGGATGAGAGTGGAGGTGCGAGTTCTGGAGTACCGAGACAGTTTGTTATGGGAGATCACGAGGGTCATACGGGAGAATGGAATGCTGGTGCTGGGGGCTAAGTGGGACAAGATGGGAGAATTGGCTGCTGGTATTTTTTATGTGAAGGGGGGGTCATCGAGCGGAAATGTGGCTCGCCGGCTGATCCGGTGGTTGCGCAACGAGATCGGCGGTTGCGACTTTGAAATAAAATAATATAATAATTCATGAAGACGGTGGTGTTTCGGATGTATCTTGATTTTTCTTTTCTTCTTGTTTTTAAGGCTGATCCGTTATGATGAACATGAATTATATATATAAGAGACATTTAATTATAATACATAATAGTTGAAGAAAAACTGAACCCACAATGCGAGAATAACCATAACTAGCTTTCTTTACAGAAGAAGGAAATGCATATTTTTAATTTTATGGGGAATAAAATGCAAACATACCAATTCAATCAAACAAACAAATCAGATGCTTAATCTGATGAAAGTTTGGAGCCATTTCTGCTGTAAGTTTGCTTTGAAAAGCAGTCATCTTCCTCCTCCAGATCACTAAAAGAGATGTCTTCCTCATCACAAACAAGGACTGCAGCCGTCCCAGCTGCATTGTTCTCATCTTCGGGCCACTCATCATCATCATCTAAATTTTCAACTACCAGTTCCTTAACCTGATTCCGTAAATATGGTTCTTCGTTTACAACAAATTTATCGACGAACTCGGCCTCCGAAGTAGCTGGTATAGAATGCTTCACCATCTCAAAATTATCTAGTGAATTAAAGCCATCTTCTGCAGCCCTAAATGACGAATGCCGCCAAAAATCATCCGAGCCTTGTTTTACTTGGCTCTGTAAGCCATGCTGTAATATCGCTCTGGCTTTCACAATCTGCAAGATCAGAATTGCCAGGAAAAATATATATATTACAACACAAAATGAGATGCTAGAGAGGATGACAAAAAACTATAATGTGATCGATAATGACCGCGAATATGTCTATAACAATTTTTTTGTAGTTACACGCATTCAATTTAATCTTCAACATGTACTAGCATGATCATGAATAATCGATTTCTTGTAAACCTCAAAAGAAGTCATTAAAGAAAATTATCGGTACTGGGATAAGTCAAAACAATCGATGGAGATCATCCTTCCAATAACACTCAAGGTTCTTGAGCAAACCAACTCTCACGCATCCTCCACTCTACAAACTTGAAATTTTTACTAATAAAGTTTCTAATACCACAAGTTCTTTGTTTTCCTATTATGTAACTAAGAGATTGCCAGCCTTTGATTGAATGGAGGGGATTATGAATCCTTTGTTCCAATTGACCTACTTTTTCATGAACATATCTATGATGAACTTTGATGACCTTTCTAAGAAAAAATTATGGAGGACACAATAAACTCGGTCAATAATGCAAGTGTAATGAAAGAACTCTCTTATTGGATCTAAGACCATGTATTCTCCATTGATTCAAAATATTGATAATTGCTCTTAGGTTCGCTAATTCTTATGAGCACACGTCAAGTCAATGAAATAGTTCTTAGCTCTATCTTCCTCGTAATGTTCAAGAGGCAAGCATGTCATGGCTTTTCTCCAATAGTGAATTGTCTTCCGCTAGTGAATCACTCAATTTCATTAGAGCAAAGGATGCATGGAGGTAGGTTGGGTTCAAAAATCAACATTTGATGTAATCTTCATATATATATATATATATATATAAAGATTACATCAAATGAAGTTTAACATCCCAAATCAAGCTAATGAATGAAATGAAATACTTAAAATAATGATGCCTTAAAAAAAAAGAATAGAATGAAAAATGGCTATGAAATGAGCTTCCTAAGATAATTATCATAATTTTGCTGATGCAGGAGTCCTTGTCCATACAATTTTATGCCTGGAAGTTTAACGGTTTGAATTTCTAGAAACGAGCACTATTATGTAAGCATGACCACTATGATCAAATCAAAGGCTAGTTGACCCAACCAAAACCCCCTGTCCGTCTAGCTAAGTCAGCCAATTAGTCCGTCTCACACCTTATCTCCTTGATGGGAGAAGATAGGTGACGATAGTGGCCTCCCCTGACCACATTAGGTCTATGCTAAGGCCTAAGGGGAAGGAAAATGGCTATCTCTTCACCAAGTTCCATAGGCTGCTGGAAGCTCACAGACAACGTCATACTAGAATTCAATGAATTTTCAGCAGTCACCATAGCTGAGACATAAGTCCCATCCACCTACTCCTCTAAGCTCAATAATGGTTGCTATAGAAAGTTAAAAAAATATTTCGACTTTTGTTATTTAATTTTATAGAAAATATAAAAGTATTTATAGACTTCTCCAAAAAAATTTTAATAAAACTAAATCAAAGTTATTTATATATAAAAAAAAAAAAACCTAAGAGAGGCCGGCAGCTAAAATAGGAAGAGGAAGCACACATATTAAGTTCTAAGGGCTATAAGAACATTGATCCAAATGTTAAAATCCTATACCACTGTGTTCAAGAATCCCAACCAATATTGATTAACTTGTGGGTCCCACGGTCCTTCAATAGTTGAAAAACATCCATGAAACATTAACATAATTTTTCTTGGGAGTTCTATAGCTTATGGTAGCATCCAACAAGGCTTTGCAATCTAAAGGTTAGCATGTGAGAGCAGATGGGTAGGAGATGCTGAAGAAGGAAGGAGAGAGATGCATCCATTTTATAGCTTTGTTCTATAAACAAGGCATCCCACATCTCTACCCATTCCATACTTTTAAGCAACTAAGAGGAATTGAAGAAGGTAGGAGAGATATGCATCCATTTTGTAGCTTTCTTTTATAAACAAAGCATCCCACCTCTACCCATTTCATACTTTTGACCAACTAAGAGGAAGACTAGAAGCCCTACTTGGGAAAGATGAATCCAAGACTGCTATCCAGTTCTACCATTCTATTAAGCAAAACTATATTGAAAGTTTTTAGCTACGTATCGTCCTATTCTATAACTCAATTATGGTATGTTATCACCCCAAAAAGCTTCAGAAGATAAGCCATGCTTCCTAACTCAAATATAATACCATCTTTTCAAGTATAATGCATGTATTGGATGCCACGAGTTTTTATAAAGTTCATATATGTAGAAGCTAACATTTTCCCATCAATCATAAGATTGAACCTATTCTACAATAAAAACAAACTCATTAAACAACCTACAACTCCTAAAATTTTGAAATAGTCATTCCGATTAACTAAAGGTTAAAAAATCTGCGCAAGATCCATAGCTTGGCCGGTTATAAGTCCAAACTCTCTAAAGATGCATGATGGTCATTCAGTGTCATAGTTTGAAAGCATCTAGCATACAGAAAGGCTTATGAAGATGAATATTATCATATTATTTAAGAATTCTAAAATTATTTGTAATTGTTGAGCAATATGAGGTGAAAAAAAAAAAAATCCAAACAAACTACATCAATTTCAATTGTATAACCTTTATACCATTCATTCCATTTGGTTTGGATGTTAATATTGTAGATGCATAAAAGAATAGACTAGATAAGTGATAAAGCAAATAAGGTTGGTGCTTTGAATCCAATGAATCTCTTGATTCCTATTTCTACTACGCCAATAATATCGTTCACCTAGATCATTAATCTCATGAATCTATTCAACATAAATTTTAATATTAAAAATCATTAGTTTGATCAAATCAAATTTTCTTTTTGAAATCTTTTGCTAGTAATAGCTCTTCCTTATCCTCCGAAGGATTCAAACCGCTTGACTTATAAAGGAAGACTTTCTTTTGCATTTTCTTAAAAAAAAAAAATCTCTATCTTTGCTAAACCCTTTGAGCCCTTTCTAGTCGGTAAATTATCTTTTGGGTACGCAAATATGGAGTTGATAAGAATGTTTTTCAACCAGATAATACTTGTTGGTTCTCTCTCCATCAATCTCATTAATCATAAACATAATCTAATTCATCCTAAGAATGAGGAAGATTATTCACCGCTTTATGCAATAATATCTTATTATAATTTTGATTTTCTAACGTGCTCATTAAATGGACCTCTAAGTTTTATTGAAAAAATGAATGCTTGATTGTGGTTGTTTGTATCTCTTTTCCTTGTATTAAAGTCCATCTGATTAACCATGAAGTTATATGTTTTCTTGGTCAAACTTTCAAAAAATCTCTTAAGGTTGATGCTGCTATTACGAGACTTTTTTAGTCATCTATTATTAAGTGCTTATTGAACTTGACATCTATAAAAAAATTTGGATTTGTCATGAAAAAGATGATTATCGTTAGGTTTTTATGGTTGAGATATCACAAATTTACATTGCAAATACATGATGCATGGTCATCCGATTGAATTTGTATTTAGATATTAAACCCAAACTAAAAAATCTTCCACCTAGTCTGGAAAAAATTACCAATTATATTGGCTAAAATAAAAATAAGACAAATTTGATTCATGCTACTAAAATGCCTCTAATTCAGAAGATTAACACAACTAATCCCAGTGCTTCACTAAATGGATCTCCACCCACAATGGCTAGCTTTGATCCTTTAAGTAATATGTTAGACCGGTCCAGCCGGTCTGCACGGGACCGGCAGTTCGCGATTTACGCGAGATCTCCGCCTCCTGCGGAGATCGGGTGGCCTGACCGCTCAAGGAGAGCATTTTAGGAAGCGTTTTTGAAGGGTTTGAGAGGAAAATTTGAATGTAGGGACTGTTTAGGGATTTCCTTTTGATTTGTATGCATTAAATAGTTGATTTTCCTAGGGTTTGAGGATCTTGAATTTGGCTGAAATTTGAGATCTCTTAGATATAGGTTTTCTTTGGGCTCTTGGCGTTGCCAGAGATTTGAGAGAGATTGATCCTCCTCTCGAATTGAGGATCAATTGTATCTGGCTATTTTATTCATCTAATAGTGAAATACAAGTCTTGACTTGAGTTTTCTCTCAGATTTTCCCGGACTAGTGCTGTTTTTCTGCTATAAACAGCAGATTTCTGCTGTGGACAGCCATTTGGCTGCTATTTGTTCACCGATTTGGGTTAGGTTTACTTGCGAAATCAAGTATTTCCTATCATAATACCTCCTCACAGCCCTCCAATGATAACTGGACTCTGCTAGACCGGTCCATTTGGACCGGCTTTGGCGGAAGAGTCCACCTCTCCTGTACGAGCCGCACATGCCGCAGGGTTAGGGAGCTGTTTTGGAAGGATTTTTGAAAGATTTGTGAGGGAAATTTGAATGTAGGGATTGTTTAGACGTTTCCTTTTGAATTGTATGCATTAAATAGTTTATTTTCCTAGGGTTAGGGCATCTTGAATTTGGGGCTGAATTTGAGATCTCTTAGATTTAGATTTTTTTTGGGCTCCAGCGGCGTCTAGAGATTTGGGAGAGATTGATCCTCCTCTTGAATTGAGGATTAATTGTATCTTATTATTTTCCGTTTTTATTTCATTAAATAATACAAATTATCTATTGCTTTCGTGATTTTGTGTGAATTTTTGTGGAGAATTCTCGCTGTTTTTCGAAGATTGATAGGAAATACTTGAGATCTACAAGTGTTTCTGATGAGGACATCAGAGATCAACGGCTACGATTTTTTTTTTTTTAGTTATTTATTTATATGTTTTTGTACTAGTTTATTTTATATTGCTGTTTTTCCATTTATACCCTTATGGGTGGTCATGTAGTGTTGTAGCCCGAAGGGCATTTTAGTCTTTGTTATTTTTCTTTTCATGAGGCCTATTTATAGGCTAGCTTTCTTGTATTGAGGGATGATGATTGAATGAAAATTTTGGCTCTTGTGTTCTCTTTGTGAGTTCCGTCTTGAAGATCTCTTAGTGAGTTCTTCTCTCCTAGATCTCTGTGTGAGTTCTATGGAAAGCCCAAGGTGAGGGCAAAAGCAATACCCGCCAGTCGTTGGAAGCGTCCTCGACTCGTGGTTTATTTTATCTTATTATTTTCTTCTCCAAAACTCGTTTTCCTCCTCTCCACGCCAAGCCCTACCCGAGATCCAATCATCCACCGTTTTATCCACTAGCTTCCTCCACTACAACCCAAGCTCCATCAAGAAACCCCAACCCGACGGCAATCCCCTCTTCCTCCTATGGCCGCCGGCCACCACCTTGCCCCAAAGCCATGATGAAGATGTCAATCATCATAATGGCTCCTTGATTGAGGTCCCGCATTAAATGCATGAGTTATTGAATTTTGAAATTTAAATTTCAAATTCAAAACTTTCCTTATTTGCAAACTTCCAAATAAGGAAGTTCTTTCGAATTCAAAATTCGAACGAAATCTAATTGAATGACTCATTATTTTCCCCCCATAAGTTTCAAACTCATTTGGAAAGAAATTAATCTCCCTAATCACTCCTCTCCCTCTCACAATGCCGCCGGCCCTATGAGGGTGAAATTCCCTTTAATGCTCCATTAATGCACTCAAGGCTCTTGAATCCAAATTTCAAATTTAATCCCCTCCAAATCCCTCATGGATTTTGAATTTTAAATTCCCCATTCAATTCCCAATTAATGCATTGATTACAATTTAATTTGAAATCAAATTTCAAATTGATTTCCCCCCAAAACCTCTCAAATTCTGAATTAATTTCGGGATTAGCATTTATTCCCCCCTCCTCTCTTGAAACCGCCGGCCACACCTTAATGGGCTTCAATTAATGGGCCCTGACTTCTCTAGGAAAGAGTTTGACTCATTCCCTGCTGCTGGCCGAAATTTTCAAAGCCCCTCTCCCTAATTTTCTTCCACTAACTCTTCTCCAAACTCAATCCAACGTGGAGCTCTCTTCCTCCTAAGACTGCAGCCTGAAATTCAGCCGATTGTCTTGCTCCCTCAGCCCGTGGAAGACCCATAATTGCTGTTTTGGGAAGAAGGAACTGCTGCCCACAAATCATGGCTGCTGCCCAATGGTATCCGGAAGAATTCCAGCAAGGGAAACTGAAATTCCTGCCTCCTAAAACCTTCCAACTGCTGGACGCTCTTCTACAACTTGCTGTCCACTCATTCTACAAATCTCCTAGCACCATAGCTTCATCCAGAAGATTCCAAATGATGTCCAGAATCTGTCCAAAACAGAAATTGCTGCTGTCTTGAAGATCCACACCTTATCGTGGCTAATCGGTGGTGCGAAGAAGCTGATGGTGGCTGTCCTAGTCGCCCCCCCAGCACTCAAATCATCCTGCAGGAGTGCGTATCTCTCTTGTCTGTGGGTAAACTCTTCTTCCAAACTCTCTTATCTTCCTAGTTTACTTTTCGTTTATGGTTATTAATGGATTCATGAAGATCATGCCAATTATTCGCCGCTAGAACCTAATAATAGGAAGAGTTGAGTGAGGGATCTTTTCATAGCAACTAATCTTATTGTTATTATTGAAATTTCTCGTTGAAACCACTCATGTATGCAAAGTAAGACTTAGTTGACTATTTAGTGATCTCAACCTCTCGCATGTGTTTAGACCAAAGCTATTTTATCACCTTATCATTTTTATTTTGTCGTTTATCATCAAGAGAAAGCTTATAATTATTGTGCTCTAAAATTTAAACGTGCAAACTTCCTTAATTTAATCATCCATGCTAATATGTTTCACATCATCTTGGTATCAGAGCATGGTAGGCATGCACGACATGTGTAGAAAAACATCCTAGGGTCTAGCCTTTTCATTATAGCTTAAAACTTGCATGCGTATCATTGCATTGTTAGAATTTTCACTGTTTTCGCTGCTGAAATTGCATTTCCTGCACCCATACATTGGCATTTAAGTCATCCTAGCTAGAGTGTGAGTGCAGCCTTTGGACTTACATTGTTACTAATTGCTTAGGGTAACTCAACCTTTGTTTGTAGCTGTTTTCCACACCATTCCAGCAACTGTTAGACATCGTTTAGAGAACTTTTCGTCACTGTTTAGGTGCTGCCTTCACCATAAGACCTTACCCAAAACACTTAGGTTACTTAACGCTTTGCTGAAATTGCTGTCCACTTAATTCCTGCGCCAATTAGTAACCTTTTGGGCAAGATTTAGGAAGCATTCACTTGCTGTCCACACTCTACCGTCCACCCAAATTGCTTAGATAACGTCATCCATCATTCTAGTTTGCTGTCCTGTTTTCCCAACTGCTGTAGTTTGCTGTCCACACAAAATTCTGCATTGTTTGGTAGCATTTAAGTGAGTCTAACCTTTGATTTAGGTGCTGCCCAAGCCTTAGCAACATCCCTAAACACCGGGTGACTTGAACCTTGCTTGTAGCATGCTGTCCAGTATTTTCCTGCACCTTATAGCAAGTCTAATTGGTGTTTTTCTCGTTGAGGCGAGTGGTACCTTGCACCCAATTGTCATTTGGTTTCACTTGACACTTACCCATGGACCCGATAAGACTCCAAAAGAGTTTAGATGACATCGTTAACCTAGTGGGCAATATGACTAGAATTATGACTAAGAAACCCATTGACTATCCCCACTCCAATTACAAGCCCCACTCATCTTATCACCCGAGACCTGAGCCTAAGCCTCCACGACCTCACTTAGAGTCACCCTATCGTCTGCAAACTTTTGATGGTTCCTCGGATCCTTACCACTTTAGGGAATGGGCTAGACAACTAGATGACTATTTTGAATCATGTCATATCCCTGAATCCCACCAGGTTAGCATCGCTAGGTCTCACCTTAAAGGACGAGCTCTTCAATTTTGGGCAAGATTGGAAGATCATAAAGAGTCTCGCGGTGAGTACAATACTTGGAAAGACATGAGGCGAGAATTTAATTTAAAATACCGACCCTCTACTAGTGACCGCCATCTAGAGCATCACCCTACCTCTTTCGTTGGGACAACCCGTAGACCTTACTGTGGTCCAGACCACCCACCCCTAAGTAACATCCGGGTTGCTGCCCCACCCTGTAGGTCTTCACTTAGTCTTGATGAGCGACCCTTTAGTAGGTCTTCTGTTGGACCAATTTCTTATGACTCCCCACTTAGACCTACTTCTAAGTTCTAACCATCCCAGTCAACTTTTAGCCTCCCCAGTCCTTGACCCTGCAAGTATGATTATAATAAAGGAAGATATTAAGAAGAAGATGTCCCCTAAACCTGAGACTGAGTGCATCCATTTCGTGGATGCTAATGATATCAATGATAATGAAGCATTCTTTGAGGATGAGATGGAAGTGATTACATTAGACTCCCTACATGATGTAAATCCTAAGTTAGGAGATCTAGAATCCTCAAATTTTGATATCTTAGCCCATCCTGATCCTAATCTCATAATGGATATCTCTTTGGATAAGGTCTGCCGGGAAGATATTAATTTGATCTCGAACGACACTGATCTGACCTTGAACCCTGTGGAATTTAATTTGGAAGATCTTGATTTAGTTGTAACACCTACTGAGATGACTCCGGATAATTCTGATAATTCTGATTTAATTTTGGATAATTCTGACTTAATTCTAGAAAATTCTGATGGCGACTTAGATAATCTCGAGTTGGAAGTAAGTCAATCAAATTTATCACATGATATAAGTGAAACGGAACCCATGGATCTTAGGGTTGCAACCAAACCTGAGTCTATTTCGGAAGACAGTACTTTGAGTCTGAAAGTTTTTGATCCTGATTTGAGCAATGAGCCCCCTCTTGTTTCATTAGAGTCTAACTTTAGAGCTGCTCAATTGGATTTATATTTGGCCAAGTGTGTCATTCCTGATTCTTACATTTTGCCCGTTATAGCCTCGTCCTACCAGGATAAGGACCACTTCTATCCTAGTCAGATGAACTTGTTCGATTACACTACCCTCACTATGAGACTGTTGTCGACCCTTACTGAAAACCCCTATAGAAGTGCCCTGGTAGCTAAGAGTGTTTTTATTTCTCCCCCGACACCAGTTCCCTTAGGCCGAACACTTTAAAACCCCTCTTTTTGTGACTCGTCCACTTTGTCTAGCTATATGTTCGTGTGAGTTAGTATGTTGTTGCGTGTGTTTTGTAGTCTGTTGTCTTCCAAAATCTTCTTTGTTTAAAATGTATGTGTGAATCCATATTTCATTCATCTTGCATATCAAATCTCTTGCACCACCTCATGTTCATCTTGTTGAGTCTTAAATTTAGACATGAATTTAGCACATGCCGCATTTACATTACATCTGCATAACTTTCTTAAGAAAATTGCACGCTTAACTGAAGATAGCAATAATAAGTATAAACTTCATGCTGATTCTAAACGACAATTTAAATCTATTAAGGTTGGTAACTTAGTAATGATGCGGATTCGTCCGGAAATCACATGCTAGAAGTGCGGGAACATTTAGAATAGTCAATAAAATCTATAACAACACTTGCGTGGTGGATCTGCTTGCAGAGTTCAACATTAATTCCTTTTCTAACATAAAAGATTTATTAGACTTTGAAGGTCCGGAGATAAACCCAAATTCACTTCAAATTAAGCCTTGTGTGACCCCAACTTGTGAGAACCCCAAAGCCTACCTCCACTCCCAAAAATTATTCCCAAAATTCCTATAGCGGAGAAGGTTGACATGATTCCTAGTGATGATATTATTTCCACAAAAGAGGGTGGACGAAGAAGATATTTGACTAGGTGAAGAGGTAAACCAAAGTCAGAGGATACATGATTAGAGCGCAAGGTGATACAGCTGATCGATTCAGATACACGAGAGTTCTTGAGACATCCACTCGACGGAGTCGAGTTTTCTCCCACCTGGGGAGAATGATGGGACATCAGAGATCAACGGCTACGATTTTTTTTTTTAGTTATTTATTTATATGTTTTTGTACTAGTTTATTTTATATTGCTGTTTTTCCATTTATACCCTTATGGGTGGTCATGTAGTGTTGTAGCCCGAAGGGCATTTTAGTCTTTGTTATTTTTCTTTTCATGAGGCCTATTTATAGGCTAGCTTTCTTGTATTGAGGGATGATGATTGAATGAAAATTTTGGCTCTTGTGTTCTCTTTGTGAGTTCCGTCTTGAAGATCTCTTAGTGAGTTCTTCTCTCCTAGATCTCTGTGTGAGTTCTATGGAAAGCCCAAGGTGAGGGCAAAAGCAATACCCGCCAGTCGTTGGAAGCGTCCTCGACTCGTGGTTTATTTTATCTTATTATTTTCTTCTCCAAAACTCGTTTTCCTCCTCTCCACGCCAAGCCCTACCCGAGATCCAATCATCCACCGCTTTATCCACTAGCTTCCTCCACTACAACCCAAGCTCCATCAAGAAACCCCAACCCGACGGCAATCCCCTCTTCCTCCTATGGCCGCCGGCCACCACCTTGCCCCAAAGCCATGATGAAAATGTCAATCATCATAATGGCTCCTTGATTGAGGTCCCGCATTAAATGCATGAGTTATTGAATTTTGAAATTCAAATTTCAAATTCAAAATTTTCCTTATTTGCAAACTTCCAAATAAGGAAGTTCTTTCGAACTCAAAATTCGAACGAAATCTAATTGAATGACTCATTATTTTCCCCCCATAAGTTTCAAACTCATTTGGAAAGAAATTAATCTCCCTAATCACTCCTCTCCCTCTCACAATGCCGCCGGCCCTATGAGGGTGAAATTCCCTTTAATGCTCCATTAATGCACTCAAGGCTCTTGAATCCAAATTTCAAATTTAATCCCCTCCAAATCCCTCATGGATTTTGAATTTTAAATTCCCCATTCAATTCCCAATTAATGCATTGATTACAATTTAATTTGAAATCAAATTTCAAATTGATTTCCCCCCAAAACCTCTCAAATTCTGAATTAATTTCGGGATTAGCATTTATTCCCCCCTCCTTCTCTCTTGAAACCGCCGGCCACACCTTAATGGGCTTCAATTAATGGGCCCTGACTTCTCTAGGAAAGAGTTTGACTCATTCCCTGCTGCTGGCCGAAATTTTCAAAGCCCCTCTCCCTAATTTTCTTCCACTAACTCTTCTCCAAACTCAATCCAACGTGGAGCTCTCTTCCTCCTAAGACTGCAGCCTGAAATTCAGCCGATTGTCTTGCTCCCTCAGCCCGTGGAAGACCCATAATTGCTGTTTTGGGAAGAAGGAACTGCTGCCCACAAATCCTGGCTGCTGCCCAATGGTATCCGGAAGAATTCCAGCAAGGGAAACTGAAATTCCTACCTCCTAAAACCTTCCAACTGCTGGACGCTCTTCTACAACTTGCTGTCCACTCATTCTACAAATCTCCTAGCACCATAGCTTCATCCAGAAGATTCCAAATGATGTCCAGAATCTGTCCAAAACAGAAATTGTTGCTGTCTTGAAGATCCACACCTTATCGTGGCTAATCGGTGGTGCGAAGAAGCTGATGGTGGCTGTCCTAGTCGCCCCCCCAGCACTCAAATCATCCTGCAGGAGTGCGTATCTCTCTTGTCTGTGGGTAAACTCTTCTTCCAAACTCTCTTATCTTCCTAGTTTACTTTTCGTTTATGGTTATTAATGGATTCATGAAGATCATGCCAATTATTCGCCACTAGAACCTAGTAATAGGAAGAGTTGAGTGAGGGATCTTTTCATAGCAACTAATCTTATTGTTAGTATTGGAATTTCTCGTTGAAACCACTCATGTATGCAAAGTAAGACTTAGTTGACTATTTAGTGATCTCAACCTCTCGCATGTGTTTAGACCAAAGCTATTTTATCACCTTATCATTTTTATTTTGTCGTTTATCATCAAGAGAAAGCTTATAATTATTGTGCTCTAAAATTTAAACGTGCAAACTTCCTTAATTTAATCATCCATGCTAATATGTTTCACATCAGTTTCCGATCAAATTGGTATCCAAACAATTTTCTGGGCTAAATTTGAAGTCTTCCTCGCTGAACTTTGCTGTTTTTCATATCCGACCATGTTGTTTTTGCTGATTGGAGGCCAAAATTCACATCAAATTTGCGGCTCTTGCCATTGGAGCCTAAATCCAAGTTCTCATGGCAAGATAAAAGGTAGATGTGTTGGAAGGGGAGATCGGACAATTGAAAACTGAAATTTCATATCTCCACACTCAACTTTCAGATGTTAAAAGTCAAATTTCAGCCATCTATGAGAAGATGAATGGAAATTTTTTCACCCTAGGGAAGATGTTGAAGAAGTTGCTCGATGGACAATCTAAAACGGCGTCGTCAGAGGAGAGGGAAGCCTCTGGAAATCTAGGAAGCGGGGAAAACTCTAATCCAATAAGTCAAAGAAGACCAGGAGGTGGAGACTCAAAAAAGAAAAGAGAGAATGCCTTCCTTAGAGCATGTTTCTATGGAGGAGCCGAGTAGAGGATATGGGGAGAAGCATGAGGTGGTGAAACATGAACAAATGAGTGCTCAATTTGAGAGGAGAGGGGCGAAAATTCGAAAGAGAAAGGGGTGATTATAACTGAAGGGGGGCTGGAATTAAAAGGAGAGGGACTTATTATGATCCAAGAGGTGCTGAATTTGAAAGGAGACTGAAAATTTAATGAAAGGCTTGGGTATGAGTGTAGAAGGGATGATTGAGACACTTGGAGGGAACCACTCCCTTGGGGAAGGGGATATTATGGAGGGAACATAAGGAACAGAGGCTATTGAAGGATGAGGAAAGTGAAGATACCTATCTTTGTGGGGGAGGATGCGGACAAGTGGATCTACAAGGTGAAAAGATATTTCACCGTCAATGGGTTGACGGAGGAGAAGAGACTGATGAAAGCGAGCCTATGTTTGGAAGGGAAGGCTTTATCTTGATACCAGTGGAGGAACATGCGACGAATCATATGAAGTTGGAGAGAGTTCAACGATTGTTTAATAGAATGTTTCTGAACTAGAAGGAGAGGAGACTTCTACGAGCAGTTCTTCGTCTTGACACAGGATGGTTCAGTGATGGAGTACCGGGAGAGATTTGAGTACCTTGCTAGTCGATTGGACCGCCTTCCTGAGACAGTGCTAGAGGAAAATTTCATGAAGGGTCTGACACCAGAGATTTGGGCAGCGGTTAAACTAATAAGGACTCGTGACTTGGGAGAGGCTATGGAGCTAGCTCAATTGGTGGAGAATCAAAGGCACCTAAAGAGAGATATGGGAGGCAGCAGTTCAGGAGGTCCGAACAGGAGGACCACCACCTTTCTATCACCCAAGGAGCTGACACTGGGTACTTTTCATGAGACTTCGAAGGAGAAGACTGTAGGAGTAAGATATGGGGACAACTTTAAGAAGCTCACAAAAATGAAATTATAAGTGCAAATGGTGAAGGGGCTCTATTTCAGATTTGACGAGAGGTATACGCTGAAGCACAGGTGTAAGGATCAGACTCTTCAAGTTCTTACTGTTTGTGATGAAGAGGGAATGGAGGAGTGTCGTCTTTCCACCTTGCGGACAAGGTGGGTTTTTGGGAGGAGAGTATTGTTAGATTAGTTTATTGGACCGATCCAGCCGGTCCACACGGGACCAGCTTTGGCGGAAAGAGGCGGAAGAGTCTGCCTCTCCTGTACAAGCCGTACAAGCCGCAAGGGTTAGGTAGCTGTTTTGGAAGGATTTTTGAGGAATTTGGGAGGGAAAATTGAATGTAGGGACTGTTTAGAAATTTTCTTTTGAATTGTATGAATTAAATAGTTTGTTTTCCTAGGGTTTAGGGCATCTTGAATTGAGGCTGAATATGAGATCTCTTAAGTTTAGTTTTTTTTTTTTTTTTTTTTTGCTCTAGCGGCATATGGAGATTTGGGAGAGATTGATCCTCCTCTCGAATTGAGGATCAATTGTATCTTGCTATTTTCCATTTCTACTTCATTTAATAATACAAATTATCTTACTGTTTTTGTGAATTTTGTGTGGATTTTTGTGGAGAATTCTCACTGTTTTCCGAAGATTGATAGGAAATACTTGAGATCTACAGGTGCTTCCTATCATACTCACTTACCCATGACCTACAAATTAGCAAGATGAATTGTATCTAATCCTGAAACCCCCATCCCCACCTGATGCAGGTAGTGGAAAGGTTCATTTCCTTTCCTTTGATCCTCTTATTCTTGTTACAATCACTCCACCCGTAACCATCTTCTGAAGAAGCTTGCTAGTGATATGGTTGCTGTAAATTTGAAAGATTAATTTTTTATGTTATCTTTTGCACTTCATATGGTTGGTGCTACTTTTAGTTATGGCAACATGCTTGCATTTGATTTGAGCATTATTTTAGCTTTTGTGATTCAGATTCTTGGATTCATTCTAAGTGAATTAGGGGTAACAAAGATTTTCCCCTCAGCAGGAAAGACAGGCAAATATAAAACGTACAACAATGTGCCTTAAAAATCCAACTTCAATTGAAAAACTTCAGATTTCTCTAACTTTGTTGGTGCTTGTTGAGAGCCATTGTTCCTTCTTTGATTATTACATTTTGTCACTTTGCCACTTTTGAGGCTCTTTAATACTATTTTCTTTAGCAGACACACATCTTTCATCATATGGAAGCTCATTTTCAGTCACATTTTCAATCGCATGGGTTGGTCTTCATTATTATGCATTCCTGTTTGGCTCAATTTTTTTATGTTTGGATATTCCACTTTTGGCGTTGGCACCTATTTTCCTCGTTTTTGTTGCAGACTAAAAATTCCCTTAATCATTGAAGAAATATCCCCATCAGAAAAACCTACTCAAGAACAATGGCATTTTCAACAACTATTTAGGGAGCATTTTCCTTCTTCAGATCCTCGGGGAAGCTGAAAAGAAGGAACCAACACATCATCTACAACCAACTGAGACAAGATAGGAGCGGCGACTATTTTGGCTATTGGCAAAAAAATCCGCGGTTTAATCAAGCACCAAATGTTTAGTTCTCCTAAGGCTAATCAAATCCTTCTGTTTTTATGGTGATGAAGTATGTTCGCTTGGTAACAAATTAATGCTAATGGCATGGATCATAACAGAAAACAGGAAAATGTACTTTCTTCTATGAACAAACAACGTCCCTTTCAAAGAAACACCAAACCTTGCTGACGGAACAAAACGATTGGACAACTCACCTGAGGTGTTGACAAAAGTTCAGCATCATGCTTGTTCAGTCTAGGATGTAGAAGTGCAAAATAGATCATCCAAAAGCACCCTAAGCTCATATGATTTGGGCAAAGTTCTATTCTCAGAGCTGCCAATCTTGGTGCTAGACTCTCAATAACCAAAGCATGGTCTTGCTGGGCTACTGACATGTCAAAATCTAAAAGGAACAAATTACCATTCATTAGAAGACTAGGGGAAAAAGTAGCATATGCATATTCTTTGCCAAGAATATATGAATTTGTAAAAATATAAATGATCTTTCGATTTCACAAATTCAATTAAATAATACTAAAACATTTTAAAAAATAAAGTGGGAGAAAAAAGGCTGAGCAACAAAATTGTCTAGAGTCATCAGCTTAAATAACCAGCCAAGCTGCAAGGTGTTTCTGGACCACTGACATCATAGAGATTTGAAATATAGAAGGTAAACCACACATATTGGTTAGGTGTATGGATAGGGGTAGTCTTTGTATGTGTATGTGTATGTATCAACAGAGATAGAAAGGGAGAGACCTCCAACCACTCACCATTATCAGTACCTTTATTCAAACTGTTTTTGTGTATGTTGAAACGCCTTGCAAGTGCTTACCCAAGAATTCCACCCTTGCCTAGTGCCATTTCCAAGTTTTCGCCTATGTCAAATGCCGCTTCTAAGTATTCCACCCCTGCCCCAAGACATCCACTTTTGCCTAGTCGTTTCCCATGGATTCCTCCGATCAAAACTCTCTCCACCTTAGCTTCAGCTGTTGTTAGGACCACTAGCTAGTTTATTCTCCTCGTGTCATTATTCACGCCATTCAACATCATTGATTCATGGGGTCATAAATGGCAACTAATCAATCTAATGGCTATCCTATTATATTTAGTTTTGTATTTATTCAATTACTGATTTTATATATTTTTCCTATTAGTTATAATAGGGTTGTATATATTCAACACTAATGTTGGAATGAAACCCAACAAATTCTCTCCAGCTCATATCATTAACATCAGAGCCTTGGATTTTTCTTCTCTAAACTTCTCTATTAGCCATAGTCTTCACCATTACATGCCCAGAACTTCCAAACCTTCATTGTGACTCACAAGTCTCTTTCTTCCTTCTGCCTAATTGTCTCATTTGTAGTCATCATCGTTGCAACCATATTTCTACCCTTCTTTATCTTTGCAACTAATTTCCACCACATATTTCCTTATCATCAAAATAACACCCATATTCCTTGGTTATTGGTTCATTTGGAACTTCAAGTAGTAACCAGAAACTAATGGGAGAATTACAAAACGTCCATTATTTCTTTATTCACCAACATTTTAAATACAAAATTAACGGTTATCCATTTCTTAAATTCAATATGAAACTCATTTATTTGAAATATATCCAACTTCATTTAAACTCATATAAGCCACTTTTGCGCTTGAGTGCGCAAACATGTGTTTGTGCATGCGTATGTTGTGTATGTATGTTGGCCTAAGTTGTTTATCTTTTTAATAAATGGCTAGATTTTGTATTTCATAAGTCCTTAGTAACTTTTAATAGATGCGCGCGCGCGCGCACATACACACACACATATATATATATATATATATATATATATATATATATATATATATATATATATATATATATATATATATATATATATATATATATATATTCTCAAATGCATAATTTATAATTATTATTTCCTAATGCAACTAGAATGATATGATGTATCTAAATCAAGATAACTTAAGATTTGTAGATCACAACCATATTTCTCAAATGAATGTGTTTTTTAATTTTATGTTTTGGTGATTAAATTTTGAAGTTTTTATAGGCTTTTAAGAATTGACCCCTACAATTAAAATTTACTATCAACATGGTCATCATCGGGGTGATGTCAATTCATTTATATTTTTGTAGGAATTTGAGAGGCATTTTAAATGTTTGAGGTCCCCTCCAATTAGGATTACCTGTCAATGTGACCATCATTAGGGATAATAAGGTTGTCATTTGAAAAATATATGTATTTTGTAACAATTTAAGAGGCATTTTATAATTCAAGTCATATCAACTCCAGTCCTTTTAAGGAGGAGGATGAGACTTGAAATATTTGACCCACAAAGCATTCTCAAACCGTTGAATTTAAGAATTAAATGTGGGAATCGGAGCACATGCAGGTTGTGCTTTTAGCATATCCATTGGAGCTATTATGAAAGTATCGCATTATGTTCGCTTATACAGGAGTTGCGGATCCTGTGACATTTGAATGCATTAGATTTTAGTTATATATGAGAGATATTGTTTAATTTTGTCACCTTCAAGTTATCATTTAGCACATTTTCTAGAGGATGTTTGCTTAATAGATGGTAGGAGATCGTGTTCTTACTTGTGAGTGAGTGACATCATTTGTTATGAATTTCTTAGTGCTACCTACATGCTAATTGTGTGCACTATCAATCCCTTGCTCCTGCTCATAAGTGAATTATAACATTCACTAGAAGCTCCTCGCTACTATCCCTAGACAGATAGGTTTATTTGATATGATCTTCTTGTCCATGCCTGTAAGATAATCATTATGGGAACCACGAATTCCTTGCTCCTGCTCAAAGGTAAATTGTAGTATACTTGAGTGTCATGTTTGAATTTAAAATTTGTTTGATGGCATGTAACATTTGCTTGTGCAATCATTGTCAATGCTACTATCTACCACCAAAATTATATTCATATCTGAATATAAGATTATTTTCTTTCTATCATTGCAACCTAAGTATTTGTATCAGATGATCTTGTAACTATACCCTGACAACTTGATTTAATAGCACTCTTCACATTTCCTTTAAATGAACCAAAGGAGGCACTATTTTCACGATTCAGTATCATATCACACCTTCTAAGTGGAAGAGATGAAAGCTCCTCTTCTCCAAAGGAATATCTTTTTCTCGACACATACTGATGATAATATAATCTTAGGGGTTGACAATGAATGACTCAGCCCAAATCTCTTTCTTCAATGGTCTCTTACATTCTTCCTTATCAGTTGCAGTTGGAGTCAATATTGAAAGATTTAAACTCTTGTCAATTGATTAAGTCATGACTTTAGCATACTTATGCACAATAAAATAGATCATATCATTAATATATTTAAAGATATCCTAAAACAAATAAGTGACCATCAAGATCCTGCCGTCATAGCATAGCTTTTGGCTTTCTAGATCAACAAGATCATTTTATCCTTACCCCTCCTCACATATTCATTATAAGTCTCCATCTAACGGTATTCTTTGAGGTTTTCATCCTAGCTCAGTATTCATAGTTTCATAAGAATTATGCTTTGTGTTGTTGCCTAGTCCATTCTTTTGAACTCCTCAATCATTGTCATGACTCTTTGTGGCTATGACTTCAAATGTCATTGTTGCTTCACTCCTTTAACTATCTCACTCTCATCGCTATAGGTTTGAGATTTGGAAGCCTTAGAAGTAGTTTTTCTTGAAGTTTTGTCTTATTTGGATTGGATGGTACTATCATATTAAACCCCCAACGGCAGAAAATGATAGCTAGGATTCTGAATGCAAGAATTATAATGAGCTCATTGAATAGCAAAGAAATAGTGGATAAGGCTTATAAAGTTCATATCATTGAGTAAAAAGTGGACTGTAACGACATTTATAAATACTGACGGAGAAAATTGAGGTTATCGTTTTTATATTAGAAGAATGACAATGTAAAAGAGAGTAGTCAAAGCGATACAATAAAGGACCTATAAAAATATTCAATCAACTGAAAAAATAATGGGGAATCAATAGGAATGATTTAAGCAAAGTGCATCCTGAAGATGATTCAGAGTAGTTTGGGCATTAGGACTATGGCCATAAAGATCTGCAACATAATGTGCATGATATGAAAATTAACTACCAATACAAGACTACGAATCCTGTGATATATCCACGGAAAATAGCAACTCTCAATACTACTCCCAACCCAAAGGCAGTGCAGTATTATCAAAGTTCATACAAATCATACTCCACAGAAAAGATATTGGCAGGAAGGATATACATTATTTAATTTCAGTTAATTTCCACTAAATTTGAAGAAACGAGGGATCAAGAGCAAACCCTCAAACTCTTCATCATCGTCAGACAAGAGCGGAAAGTCCAACCACGTCTCTGGATGGCAAGCGATGTTCCTTGCAAACGCCAAAACCTCATCGGTAACACCAACGACATCACTGAAATCCTCATACTCCTCTTTCTCCTCTATTTGATCCAGCTCCTCCTCCTCGTCCAAAAGCGGTAGGAAGGTGGAGGCAATCTTCGAGATCCCGTTAATGGAGAGTCTAGCGATGCCGGTCTTAATGGTACCTCCGATTTCCGCAAAATCACTGCGGATTCCCGCAGTCCTTAACGATTCAAAAGAGTCCACAATATCTGAATCGCCGGAAATTGTCGGTTCTTCCTGTCGGTTGCGTGACGACGGCGAAGTCTGGGCGGAGAAGTAGTTCCTGGGAGAGGAGGAGGGCGTTTGGGAAGAAGGGGGAGGGGCGAGGAAGGAAGCCACACCCCAGATCTTACTGCTTAGGGCTTTGGTAAAATCGGAAAGATCTTCCTTAACCCGTCTCCTCGGCGACCCCTGCTCAATCAGCTCCTCCTCTTCTCCTTTCCACGCATCACTGGACCTCGCCATCGGTCAAGAAGACACGCCGGAAAACTCCTGGATCAGTTATATACAGCCACACCGGATGATTGATCGCCGCCGGCCTGCCATTCCGCAGTAAAATTACGTCAAACGGGGGCGAACGATTTCGTTTCTTTTCTTGTTTCTAATAAATCACCGTTCATTTTACCGCTCATAAACGCAATTAGCTGGATGGATGAGCATTAACCTTGTAATAATAAGGTGCCAATTGGTTGTTGAAATTTGGCTTTTATGACTCATAAATGCTCAAATTTAAAAACATATTCATTGTTTATTTATTTTTTAAATATGCTAAAAACTTTTTTCTAAATCAAAGTGCTCTATGAATACGATTCAAATTAGTTTCCACCAATATATGAAAAAAATTAGTATATACTTTGATCTTATTCAAACCCCATGCGAATGCAAATAACATATTTTTGTTTGAATAAACCTTGTACAAAATTTGCAATAAAAGTTGTTACAAGATATGAGTAAAGTTCATATAATGTTTGATTATAGTTTAATATTGTTAAATAACATAATACCATACATTATAATGAATTATTAATCAGAACTGAATTCAATAAAGATAGAATAACACATTGTATTATTAATTGGTACATAGTTCAATTAAGACAGATCTTATGGCATTACATCTCACAGTCAACTTCATCCCATTATAAAGGCCATGCAAATGGGCAAATGGCTATTTCTATTTCCTTATTCCTAACTCCTAAGTTTATTTCTTCATTTCTCTCATGCAATAATATAATTCTTCTCTTTTAATAATTTCATGTAAATCCACACCAATCAGTGTTAAAGATCTCTACTCACTTCTCATCATGAATGAGAAAATCAATTTGGAAACAAAATCGACCAAAGAATAACTAGCATTCGATCACTAATTTCCCTCTACTATACTCTACTTGTGGCACTTCCAATTCAATAATCTGCCAAATCTATGACAAGTAAGGCAATCTCTATGTTGTTGACACCAACAAAATGTCAACCACAACCCCCAAAACTCTCAACAGTCCTTTAAAGCATTGGTAGCCACTTCACCCGAATCATATTAAGGGCACAAAGACCAATCGTCCACCCCTCCAAGTATCATGCTGTAACAACTTCTACCTCATCCAAATATCATCATAATAATCAACTCATTCAACCCTAACAACAACCACTTTCCCTTATTATATTGGCATCAACTTCTCAAGCATCCTCATCATTAAGTTTTGGTAACTATCTCCAAGCAAAATGATAATCTTATCATTCCTACAACTTTTTCTTTTGGCCATAAAGTACCTTCTGTAAATTCTAGCAATCACAAATATCAATTGCTAGAATTAATCTACTCACATGTATGGCGATCTTCTTCAGTCACCTCAATTAAAAATCTTAAATACAATACTCCATTTACTGATGACTTCTCTCGCCATGTATGGAGCTTTCCAATGATCATCATGTCATAATTAATAAAGTCATAATCTCTAATCATGTCACATTTGATAAAGTCCTCTTTTCCTTAACACACACTCCACCCTCTTAATCAACTCCCATTACCTGTAACTGCAATCCCCATATTCTCACTCCCATATCACAACATATCCAACTCACCATAGATCCACGTCATATCCCAAAGTCATCACCCCCTTACCCCTTCCTTATCCTAATCACACATCATCTAACTTATCTTTCATCCCATAATCATCTAACTCTTCCCTACCCATTATAAATCAAAACCTATAGTTGACTCCACATCCAACTAGCACCATATGTTGACCAAATCTAAGTTAGGCTCTCTTAAGCCATGAAAACTCTTAAATCCCCTACACCAAATCACCCATCCATAAGACCCAACTTCTTTCACTAAGAACGTTAAGCATGCACATTGAGGACAAGCAATGGTTGAAGAATTTCTTTCCTTGCAATAGCAAGAAACATGACAACTAGTATCGCTTATCTCAACAAACAGTCCTAGGTTTCACTTAACCTATAAAATAAAACATAATGTTTATGGCTTAGTTACATGATATAAATCCTGGCTAGTTGGTGAAGATCATAGACAGGTGATTCGCCTAGATTGAAATGAAACATTTAACTGCGCCATCAAAATTCCATTCATTCCAATCTTACTACCATTGTTCTCAATCAAAACTATCCAATCCACCAATTAGATGTCTCAAATGCATTCTTACATGGAAACCTTAATAAAAATATTTACATGAAGCATCTAAGAGGATTCCAACACTCA
Organism: Dendrobium huoshanense; assembly: GCA_016618105.1. NCBI lineage: Eukaryota > Viridiplantae > Streptophyta > Magnoliopsida > Asparagales > Orchidaceae > Dendrobium > Dendrobium huoshanense. The sequence goes on from CM028357.1 coordinate 60,514,363, forward strand.
TAACATCTGAATCATGTCTGCACGCAAAAATCTCTCAACTATCTTTAAAAAGTTCCCATGTAGTTGTTCCACACTTTCTCCACCACTTCATCTCTCTCAATTTCAAATTTAGCAAGCCGACACTTCCCTCTTCATCTATGATAACAACTAGGTACTTCTATGCTTCCTCATCTATGCTGACAACATATTTCTTATATGTTATGCCCAAGATGCAATCAACTCATACAAAATCTAAATGCAAAATTTTGCATGAAACATCTTAGTTATCACATATCTTGAAATACAAATCTACAACATTAAAATTCCTACTTCCTCTCTCAGGCATCTTATGCCAAAGTTATCCTTCAAAAGGCCATAAATTCTTCCTATAATTACCAATCCAATTCAACCTTGTTCAAACAATCCTCTCCCCCCAAAACAGATACCCCTCACTCCAATTCCACTCTATTTCAAAAGCTCGTAAGCGCCTTACAAAATCTCAACATCTATTGATCAAGCATCTATTTCATTGCAAATAACTTTGTTAACACATGCATAACCCTTTCCATATCTTTCCCATATAGAAAGACCACTTTGCTACATCAAAGAAACCATCACAATTGACCTTTGATTCACCATCAGCCCTCTCATCTTCAATTCTTTCTCAAATTAATGATGAGATAGCGACACTTCGAACTGTCGATCAACAACCTGTTATTATTCCTATCTTAACTCCACTTCATATCTTTTAGAATAAAAAAGTAACTCACCTAGCTCGATCCTTCATAGAAGCTGAAAATTGGGCCCTTGCCACAATAGCTATCAACATTTTTTGTCTTCAATGTATCCTTTAAGACTTTTGCATATTCACACACCTACCCATAGATTTCTATTGTGAAAAAATCTATGCAATTGCACTAGCCAACAATCTTTCCTTTCATGCCTATATAAATTATATCGAACTTGACTAACATTTCATTTGTAAACACATACACTCCAACAAAATATGAGTGGAACACATAAACTCTTAAGACCAAATATCAGACATATTCACCAAACAACTCCAAACACACAAATTTCAAACACTTCGACATAAGATGGTTGTTCAATAAGAACCATAGTTTGAGGGAAGTTAATAATGACAACCACTCTCTCACAAGCAAATGGAGTAGCCACCTCAACTCAAGTTCATCACAACTAGTGGACAAAAATAACTAGGAAAATCCATTGCAAGAAACTTTGCAATTTTTTATAGTAAAATCCATTGAAAGTCTAAGATTTTTAGTCATAAATGGCAATTTATGGTAGAATGATTCTGCCAATAAAATGCTTGTCGGAAAATGCTTTCTAATGAATATTTGGCAGATTATTGATGAAAAATTGATTGTTTAATCGACAAAATTAAAAAAAAAATGTTAAAAATTCCAAAGCGACGAAAATTCCAACAAATTTTTCTGCCAAAAATTCGGATAGAAACATGTAGCAAATAAAAAAATTCCTTATATTGCTAAACCAATGCACTTTCCATCATTTTTCTTTCTTAGGATTGAAGCAAGCACTATTTCTCTCCATAAATTGACCAAATATCATAAACAATATAATAATCATTACCAAAATAAAAATTCTCAGTGGAAAATAGAAAATAGTGCTACTATTGTTTCAATTGTACTTGGAGTAATAATTAGAAATTACAAATAGTGCCCTATCAAGCTTCTATCCAGAAGTTATATGAAGTATTAAAGATATAATTTGTTACGTGATTTAGCTCCAACCAAAATATACAATTGACAATTTGCCAGTTAGGGAGACTTAGTTGAGCAAGAAAAAAAGTAGACATTTCAAACAGATCCAAATGACATACTAAAAGCAGAGAAAATATGTTTCATGTGAGCCATCATGAATAATTCAAGAAAATACAAGAATAATAAGGATGAAAATTATTTTCAAAATACTAAAAATTAGTACAATAACGGACAGGCCAGTTCATTATATAGTAAACTCATCAACAACTATAACATATCTACCAGCTAAATTCTTCTTGACTATTGATGCGGTCATCCTATTTGTTACCAAACCCGAGTGAACACCATACTTAGCTAAGCTGCCTACCACCCTTTTCTTCTACTGCTTTACTTTTTTTGTTAAGCATAGTACAATACTTTTCAAGAATTTGATTTTCTTAGTTTATTAATTACTATTAGTAAGCTAGTTTATGATTTTATAGCATGTTGAGAGAAAAGTAGCAATATAATGAAAAGCTATTCTCCCAAATTCTGGTTATAGTTCTATTGAGTTTTCCATCCCAGGTCCTTCCTTCTTCTAGCCGCTGTATCAGTTCTGGTATCAGAGCTAGGCCATTGCAGGAATGGCCGAAGGAAGTAATCATCCTAGGCCCGACGGCGATCAGAGTTTGGAGGCATTATGGGAGACGCACCAGCACACGTCCAAGCAATTGGATGAGCTCATGACTGCTTTTGCCCATTTTGCAAATGAAATGTGAGATGAGATGCCATAGATAAGAGCAGCTACCAACCCAGTAGTTTGCCCCTTTGCTCCAGCAACCTTACCGAATCATAGAGCACCAGCATGCCTATGTCCTTTGCAAAGAAGAGCTCTAGCTCTGTTTCTAGAATTTTTGGATTTTGATGTGGATGAACACCCTAGAAATAATTATTTAGAGACAGATGAGGATATCCGTCATCCAACGATTGATAAAGCCAGGCGACATCGTCCGCATCGACACGAACCAGAAGGTCTTCATATAAAATTAGATATTCCTTTTTTTTTTATGGTAGACTCTAAATTGAAGATTACTTGGATTGGGAAGACGCTGTGTTGAATTTCTTTGAGTATATGGAGATTAATCCTGACAAAAGGGTTAAATACATTGCTTGCCGACTTAAGGGAGGAGCTAGTGCACGTGGATGCAGCTGCTTCAGAGTAGACAGTGGGAAGGCAAGAGTCCTATTCTTAATTGGATTCGTATGAAACAGCTAATGAGATGGCATTTCCTGCCTACAGATTTTGAGTTGTTGTTATATTCTCCAATATCAATACTGTAAGCAAGGGCAACGATCTCAGTGAATAAACTGAGGAATTTTATAGGCTTAATGAAGCAATAATCTCGTTGAATATGAAAAACAACTGGTGGCTCGTTATATTGGAGGTTTGAAGGATAATCTCCAATACAAGTTGGTGCTCAATTTTGTATGGTCCTTATCTCAAGTGGTAAACTTCATTCTCAAAGCTATAGTTAAATTGCAACGGCCATATCATTCAAATTTCATTAGATGATCCTTTCCGAAAGGAAATCTCGCAGTGTCTCCTGCACCTGTGGCCAGATCGCCCGTGGAGGTCAGAGTATCAATTAGGCCCAAGGCATAGGCCAAGTATAACCCTATGCGAATCCCTCCACCATCAAATATTTTAGATGCCTCCAACCTGGTCACAAGTCTAATGAATGCCCACCAGACATCAAGCACAATTCATGGAAGGAGAGGAAGAAGCAGGTCAATTTAGAATGGGGGAGGAAACAGAGGAGCCAGTAGAAGAAATACAAATTAATGAGGGGGAACCTTTCCATTAATGGAGAAATTACTCTTAGCCCCGTGAAAGCCAATCAAAACTCAAAGGCATGGTCTATTTCCCACCAAGTGTACCATCAATGGAAAGGTATGGGACTTGGTGATCGATAGAGGGTGCACCAAGAACATTATATAAAAGGTTGTTGTTCAAGCTCTACAGATCAAAATAATTAAGAATCCTAACTCCTTTAAAATTAGTTGGGTTAAGAAAGGGGTAGACTGTCTATTTCCTGAATTTTGCAAAGTTACCTTCACTATTGGTAAGAACTATTTATGCCAAGTTACTTGCGACTTCCTTGAAATGAACATCTGCCATTTAATCCTTGGTTGACCATGGCAATATAACAATGGAGCAATTCATGATGTTAGAGCTAACACATACACTCTAGAGTGGAAGGGAAAGAAAATTAAATTCATTCTAGCAGGCCAAGCTCAGAGTAAACATGTCGCCAGCAACCTCACATCCACTCGTGTTGTGTCGGGTCACGCCCTTCTACAACTTAAATACTCGAGTTGTCTAAGATGAAGTACTCTATCGGGCCCCTCCCATTCATCAACAAGAAGTGCAACAACTGATAGAAGCATATGCTGATGTTACTGCACTCGAGCTACCCCCTATGCTACCTCCATTGCAAGATCTCTAGCTCCAAATTGAATTTATCCCTGGTGTTGTACTACCCAATCTACCTTAATTCCGCATGAGACCTCGAGATCACACTATTTTGTGGGAAATAGTACATGATTTATTGCAGAAATGACTCAATCAACCTAGTTTGAGTATGTGTGTCGTCCCGGCCTTGATTGTTCCCAAATGATGGACAATGGCGTATGTGCATTGACAGTCGGGCTATAAACCGTGTCACATTTAAGTATAGATTTCCCATTCCATGAATTAATGATCTATGGATAAACTTTTAGGCTCCACAATCTTCTCCAAATTGGACGTGAGGAGTGGCTACCATCAAATTTGCATCCATCCTGGAAGACCGCATTCAAGACGATAGATGATTTATTCGAGTAGAATGTTATGCCCTTTGGGCTCTGTAATGCTCCATCTATATTTATGCGACTTATGCCTGAAATTCTCAAACCTTATTTAGATAAGTTTTGCATAGTATATTTTGATGATATTTTGGTGTTCAACTCTTTTCTTATATAGCATTTGAGCCATCTGAGGTCAATCTTAGAGACATTGTGTAGTCACGAGTTGTTCCTCAACATGACTGCTACCACCAATGTCTAATTCTTGGGTTTCATTCTAATGCCAAATTGGGTCAAAATCGTTCCTTAGAAAATCTCTCCCATTCGAGATTGGACAACTCCAACTTCATTGGCAAAGGTGCGGAGCTTTCATGGGTTGGCCAACTATTACCGACAACTCATTAAAAGCTTCAATGATATAATGGCCCCCTATTACTAATTTCTTGAAAGCTTCAACATTCTCCTGGACAACGACGCAACAGAAGTGTTTTGAGCAGATCAAAGAGGCCCTTAGTTCAGCACTAGTGCTAGTATTCCCCGACTTTGACAAACACTTTCAAGTGGACACTGATGCTTCGTTCACCAGCATAGGAACAATTTTATCTCAAGAAGGGAGATGAGTTGAATATTTTAGTGAAAATTGAGCTCTACTCGCCAGAGGTGGTCGGCATATGAGCAGGAATTGTACGTAGTTGTTTGAGCTCTCAAACAATGGGAGCATTACTTATTAGAACGTGACTTTGTCTTATGTAGTGACAATCAAGCACTGTAGTATATCAATAACCAGAAGAACATCAATAGGATGCATGCCTGTTGGATTGTCTTCTTCCAACGATTTAGCTTTGTAATTAAACATAAGGCGGGGTGATCTAATTGGGTTGCAGATGCTTTGAGTAGGCGTTCAGCTCTATTGACACATCTTTAGACCGAAAATCACACGATTGCAATCGTTGCAAGAATCGTATGCAGAAGAAGGATTTCTCTCATGCCTGGACCGTATGTATGGCTAACCAATCGTAGCATGACTATACACTCCACCAAGGATTCTTGTTTAAGGGAAACAATCTATGTATCCTCGACTTTCATGGTGTCCTCAATTGATTAAATAACTCCATTGTGGAGGTTTGGCAGCTCACGTGGGGGCGAGACAAGATATTGGAGCTGCTACAAGCTCGTTTATACTAGCCTCATTTATGTCGAGATGTTAGTAGATTTGTGGAAAAATGTTCTCAAAGAGATGGGGTGTCTCTTCTGAGTATATATACAGCTTCTTGCTCAAAATGCAACTTATATAATGCCCAAGTGTCTCTTCTGAGTATATTTCCTCAATAAATGAAACAACAAGTATATTTCTTAAATTTCAAACATTAGGGGGCATATAAAATTAGTTTTTTTTTTTAATTATAAGAGTATCTTATATGGAGCACTTTCATTACATATGTCCTTAATTTCATTTTGTGTTATCTTGTTAGATAATATAATAAAATTATTATATAAATACATTTAAATTGTTAAATAATATTACTAAACTATAAGACATTGAGAAGTATAATCATTATATGAAAAATAATGTACATATATAATCATGTAGTTATATTTGTCTAATCATAATTATATTATACAATATATTAACTATATTGAGAGATAACATGTAACATGTGAACTTAAAAATCGACAACAATAACAACAACATCAAACTTTTATCCTACTATGTGAGGTTAGCTACATGAATGTTTGTTTCTGCATTGTGTCCTATTTTGAGAGATAAAATATAACATGTAAATTTGAAAATATATGTAAGAGGATATAAAATGTATTATAATGCCGATTCCTTAGTTCTTTGGAGTAAAAAATTTAAGAGTGATACAAGCCCAACTCTAAATATGAATAGAAAAGCTAAGTGTTCTATTAATTAATGGGAGCTTTCTCCTTCTAACGGAGGCACCAATCTGCTTGTATGGAGAGGAGAAAATGTCAATCAAGTGGGCTAAAGTGGACTTTTTTTATTCTAGCTTCTTTTTTATCATAATAGTCATTAGAAGTGAGAGAATTAATAGTCCGTGTGGAATAAGATTGTGTAGATCAATCGAATTGTACTGTTGTCTTGGATCTCAGTTCAATATGTCGTGCTTGTTGGAGGGTGCGGGGGTCCTTCCCCAACAACTGAGTGATCATAGTCAAGTGATGATGGTCATAAAATTATGTTTAGACGATTCTAGTAGGTGTATCTCAATCGATTAATGGTGGTTGGGGGGTCAAAGTCACGAGACTATGGTTGAAGGGCTATAGTCTGTCTGGTGATAATGACCAGCGAAATTTAGTTGGACTATAGTGGTCAAATGACCAAAGTTAAGCAAGAGTGGTCAGATAATTGTAGTCAGACAATAGTAACCAGAGGATTGAAGTTGGATGATGATTATTAGATGACCATAGTCAAATGATGTAGGTAAGATGACTATAGTAGGGCAATGGCGATTAGAGGACCGAAGTCTTGAAGTGATGGTTCCCCCCTCTTACATTTAACACTGTGCGATTGAACACCCCCCCCCCCCCCCCCCCCCCCCGGGGGTCTTCTCGTCACACTTCTAGGCCTCCTTTGTAATATTTCAAACTGCTCCAGTATCGTCCAGGACGATCTGGGATCGTCCTGGGACGATCAGTGTATTTTCAGCTCCAATTTTGTCCAGAATTGCTCTAAGTGATTTCCTGTAGGGATCGTCCAGGCCGATCGAGGTATCGTCCCGGGACGATCAGTGGATGGCACAAGTCAGTGAGTAGAGGTTTTTATCGCCTATGAATAGTAAACATCGTCCTGAAAAATCGTCCCTGGACGATGGGATTTTGGTCTGATCGTCCAGGCCGATCTGGACGATCGGCCGGGCCGATCTGTGTATTATAAAGCTGATTTCAGTCGTTTTGAAGAGAGAGAAAATAAAAAAAATAAATATCTGATTTCAGCTCTGAGGAGAGAGAAAAAGAGAAAATTGGAAAAGTTGATTTCGGGAAGACGCGGAGCCGTTTTCGAGCGAAGTGACTGTTGAAGAATTTGCTGTGCTCGAGGTAAGGCACATTCCGTCTTTCTCAATTTTCAGTTCCGTCGCGGTTGGCGGTATTTTTCTGTCCGGATTTCGTTTTCGTTACGGTTTTTCGTCCGTATCTTTCGATTGGTTCAGTTTTTACCGCGTAAGTTTCTGTATATCGTTGCCGTGCCGGGTGTGCACGTTTTGATTATATTTTGAAGATTTTCGTCCGGGTGTTTTTGATTCGACTGTGTTTTTAGTCGACCGGAATTTCCTGTGAAATCGTAAATTCTCTGTGCAGTAGAATAAATGTTCTGGAATGTGATTATCTATGTTCTGTGCAAATTCGGTAAATTTTCTTTGCAGGAATTTTTGTGTAAATTCTGTATACTGCCGTTGTGCTGCCCGATTTTCGGGTAATTTCTGAAATGTCCGAATTTCTTCTGATTTGAAATGCTATGTGTATAAGCTATACAAAGGGAGTTATAAGGGGCCTGAATCCTATGAGATTCAGTTAGTGAAACGGGAAATCTGAAATGAGCTCAAATCTGAAATCTGATATCTGTTCTGTTCCGGATCCGATGAATTCTGTTCTGGTGCTATAAGCACATCTGTTTTGGTGCAGTGAGCACAAAGGGAGACATAAGGGGCCTGGATCCTATGAGATTCAGTCAGTGTCTGGGAAGGGAGGCATAAGGGGCCGGAATCCGTAGAGATTCCGTCAGTGTCAGGGCATTTAGCTATGTGTATCTGTTCTGTTCTGTACGAAATTGTGATTCCGATATGATATGCTCCGTACGATTCTGATTTCTGAATTCTGATTCTGACTCTGTTGATTTGTTCTGATATGATCTGTACGATTCTGATTCTGATTTGATATCTGTCCGTATAAGTTCTGATTTCCGATTCTGTTCCGATTTCTGATCTGATTTCTGTCTGATGAGTTTGGTTTTGATTTCTGAGAATTTAGATTGGTGGTTTGTTGCTTTGCTGAGCTGTTGAGCTCACCCTTGCTTTCTGGTGGTTTTCAGGTTCTGGGAAGGGCAAGGAGGTCCAGGATTAGTTTCAGAGTCTGATCCGATTAGGTATTTTTGTACTTTTGATTTTTTGTACAGTCATGGCTTTTCTGTTCTGTCTTTCTTTCTGTCGAAAGCCATGCACTGTTCTGTAGATGATTATTTTGAGGAAATGAATAGATAGATGTTTTGTTCCGCTGCATTTGATGTTTTTAGTAGCTCTGTTGTTCTGTGTGTTTCTGTTGAGTTAAGAATTTGGAAGATCAGTTCAGTAACCTAATCCAAAGCCAGATCCTGGATATGGAAGTTCAGCTCGTCGCGATCCGGCTCGGGCGGGATCCGTCCCCGTCGGGTCGGGTCGTGACAAGCTTTTGTGGTATCAGAGCACTGGTTTTGGAAACTGGTTGAATTGTGAAACAGAGCTTTAGGAAGTGATCAGTGAGTCTGTCTGGGAGGTAGTTTTGGGTCGTTTGGCTTTTTATTGTGTTGTTTTTGTGTTGTTTTCGTGATAGTTTTCCGGATTTTCTGGATTTTTCTGTATGGATCAGCCAGACCCAGACATGACAGACGGTCAGAGTGATGATCAGGCAGCACCAGTGGGGAGTACAGCCCCAGTGGTCGGTGCTGATACGCTGTCTCAGTTTGCTTCACTTGTTGCTCAGATGATGAGCGAGACCCAGAGCAGAGCTTCTACTGTTAGATCTGAGGATATTGATCGACACCTGCAGTTATTTTTGAGGTTGAAGCCTCCGAGGTTTGAGGGCGCTGTTGAGCCCAGAGCTGCTGAAGAGTGGCTGAGGAGATTAGAGAAGACTTTTGACGGGATGCAGTGTCCTGCAGACAGGAAGGTTCCGTTAGCAGTTTTTCTGTTAGATGGAGAGGCTGAGCACTGGTGGGATGGCCAGCAGGCAGCCAGATTTCAGGGCAGATTGAACTCTTTGATCACTTGGGAAGAGTTCACTGAGGTATTCAGAGATTGGTTTGTTCCCCCTTCTGCACGACAGCAGATGCAGGAGAGTTTTCTGAGGCTGGTTCAGGGGAGCAAGACGGTGATGCAGTACGAGGCTGAGTTTACTGCATTAGCCAGGTACGCTCCGCAGCTGGTTAGCACGTCTGCTGAGAGGTGCTACAGGTTTCTGAGAGGCTTACGAGACACTTTGAGGCAGCCTTTGATACCGTTCCGGATTACTGATTTCTCTGAGCTTGTGGAGCGAGCTCGTCTGATTGAGAACGACATGACGACTACTCAGCAGCGGTGGTCTGCGAGTAGGAAGAGGTTTGGAGGTGATACTTCTGGCAGTGGTTCCTCTGGGAAGAGGAGATTTGTTTCTGGATCTGGATCTGGAGATTCCAGAAGGAGCGGAGGATCGTCTGGTACTGTTACCAGTACGACTGGTTCTGGATCTGTCAGTTCGGCACCTGTGTGCCAGAGTTGTGGACGGCGACACCATGGCCAGTGCTACAGGATAGCTGGTCTTTGTTTCAGATGCGGTCAGCCGGGACATAGAATTGCGGAATGTCCACAGATGGGATATGATCAACGATCTGAGGGTTTAGTCAGACCTATCGGTTCAGCAGCAGGAAGACCGAGGACTGTTCCTCCACGCCCTGAGGGATTTGCTGGTAGAGGTGGTGGTTCTAGTTCTGCACCACGGAGACCACCTACGATTCAGAGAGAGCAGAGTAGTTCTGTTGCTTCAGCTCCTGCTCCAGTTCAGCCACGAGTTTACAGCCTGAGTCAGCAGGAGGCTCGTGATGCTCCGGATGTTGTGACAGGTACGGTTTACATTTCTAATATTCTGGTTTTCTGTAGGCGCAAGCCCCTCTAGTTAATTACCCCTCACAATAATGAGAGAGAACTTTCGATTAAGGCTAGTCGTAATAAAGATCACATAGGTTGTGAACCCAACATTTAATAGCAACAATTTTAGAGTTTAAGTTTGAATTTAAAATTTGAAGTTCATCACCATATATTTAAAACAGGTGATGGGGGAAACAAAGATGAGTCTGATCAAGATCCCATGGTACCGTCGTCTCGACCATGGACCTGGTCTACTTAGTCATAGGAGGTAGTAAACCCAACCTAACATAAGGTATCTTATCGACAATCATGGGTTGCTTCGTCCAAGAATACCTTGTAAACATGAGATGGTGTTTGTCTAAGGGTATAGATCTAAATCCACCTTAGCTGACAGAGAGCTTTATGTCTATCGAATATACCCTATGAATCATTAGAGAACATAAGGACTTTAGTCATGATCGTAATATAATGGTACCATTTTGCTGCAAAATTATCTGATCAGATGGCACGTGTCACATCCCTACTGTCAAGAGAATATTTGAGGATGAATCTTAGTGATACACTCGACATAACATTTGCTTTTTGTGAGCAAATGTTAATTTCAAATTTACCACCCGTGACGAACGCTTGTGGGAGGTGAATGTGTTTTTTAATTTTATGTTTTGGTGATTAAATTTTGAAGTTTTTATAAGCTTTTAAGAATTGACCCCTCCAATTAAAATTTACTATCAACATGGTCATCATCGGGGTGATGTCAATTCATTTATATTTTTGTAGGAATTTGAGAGGCATTTTAAATATTTGAGGTCCCCTCCAATTGGGATTTCCTGTCAATGTGACCATCATTAGGGATAATAAGGTTGTCATTTGAAAAATATATGTATTTTGTAACAATTTAAGAGGCATTTTATAATTCAAGTCATATCAAGTCCAGTCCTTTTAAGGAGGAGGATGAGACTTGAAATATTTGACCCACAAAGCATTCTCAAACTGTTGAATTTAAGAATTAAATGTGGGAATCGGAGCACATACAGGTTGTGCTTTTAGCATATCCATTGGAGCTATTATGAAAGTATCGCATTATGTTCGCTTATACAGGTGTTGCGGATCTTGTGACATTTGAATGCATTAGATTTTAGTTATATATGAGAGATATTGTTTAATTTTGTCACCTTCAAGTTATCATTTAGTACATTTTCTAGAGGATGTTTGCTTAATAGATGGTAGGAGATCGTGTTCTTACTTGTGAGTGAGTGACATCATTTGTTATGAATTTCTTAGTGCTACCTACATGCTAATTGTGTGCACTATCAATCCCTTGCTCCTGCTCATAAGTGAATTATAACATGCACTAGAAGCTCCTCGCTACTATCCCTAGACATATAGGTTTATTTGATATGATCTTCTTGTCCATGCCTGTAAGATAATCATTATGGGAACTACGAATTCCTTGCTCCTGCTCAAAGGTAAAATGTAGTATACTTGAGTGTCATGTTTGAATTTAAAATTTGTTTGATGGCATGTAATATTTGCTTGTGCAATCATTGTCAATGCTACTATCTACCACCAAAATTATATTCATATCTGAATATAAGATTATTTTCTTTCTATCATTGCAACCTAAGTATTTGTATCAGATGATCTTGTAACTATACCCTGACAACTTGATTCAATAGCACTCTTCACATTTCCTTTAAATGAACCAAAGGAGGCACTATTTTCATGATCCAGTATCATATCACACCTTCTAAGTGGAAGAGATGAAAGCTCCTCTTCTCCAAAGGAATATCTTTTTTCTCGACACATACTGATGATAATATAATCTTAGGGGTTGACAATGAATGACTCAGCCCAAATCTCTTTCTTCAATGGTCTCTTACATTCTTCCTTATCAGTTGCAGTTGGAGTCAATATTGAAAGATTTAAACTCTTGTCAATTGATTAAGTCATGACTTTAGCATACTTATGCACAATAAAATAGATCATATCATTATTATATTTAAAGATATCCTAAAATAAATAAGTGACCATCAAGATCCTGTCGTCATAGCATAGCTTTTGGCTTTCTAGATCAACAAGATCATTTGATCCTTACCCCTCCTCACATATTCATGATAAGTCTCCATCTAACGGTATTCTTTGAGGTTTTCATCCTAGCTCAGTATTCATAGTTTCATAAGAATTATGCTTTGTGTTGTTGCCTAGTCCATTCTTTTGAACTCCTCAATCATTGTCATGACTCTTTGTGGCTATGACTTCAAATGTCATTGTTGCTTCACTCCTTTAACTATCTCACTCTCATCGCTATAGGTTTGAGATTTGGAATCCTTAGAAGTAGTTTTTCTTGAAGTTTTGTCTTATTTGGATTGGATGGTACTATCATATTAAACCCCCAACGGCAGAAAATGATAGCTAGGATTCTGAATGCAAGAATTATAATGAGCTCATTGAATAGCAAAGAAATAGTGGATAAGGCTTATAAAGTTCATATCATTGAGTAAAAAGTGGACTGTAACGACATTTATAAATACTGACGGAGAAAATAGAGGTTATCGTTTTTATATTAGAAGAATGACAATGTAAAAGAGAGTAGTCAAAGCGATACAATAAAGGACCTATAAAAATATTCAATCAACTGAAAAAATAATGGGGAATCAATAGGAATGATTTAAGCAAAGTGCATCCTGAAGATGATTCAGAGTAGTTTGGGCATTAGGACTATGGCCATAAAGATCTGCAACATAATGTGCATGATATGAAAATTAACTACCAATACAAGACTACGAATCCTGTGATATATCCACGGAAAATAGCAACTCTCAATACTACTCCCAACCCAAAGGCAGTGCAGTATTATCAAAGTTCATACAAATCATACTCCACAGAAAAGATATTGGCAGGAAGGATATACATGATTTAATTTCAGTTAATTTCCACCAAATTTGAAGAAACGAGGGATCAAGAGCAAACCCTCAAACTCTTCATCATCGTCAGACAAGAGCGGAAAGTCCAACCACGTCTCTGGATGGCAAGCGATGTTCCTTGCAAACGCCAAAACCTCATCGGTAACACCAACGACATCACTGAAATCCTCATACTCCTCTTTCTCCTCTATTTGATCCAGCTCCTCCTCCTCGTTCAAAAGCGGTAGGAAGGTGGAGGCAATCTTCGAGATCCCGTTAATGGAGAGTCTAGCGATGCCGGTCTTAATGGTACCTCCGATTTCCGCAAAATCACTGCGGATTCCCGCAGTCCTTAACGATTCAAAAGAGTCCACAATATCTGAATCGCCGGAAATTGTCGGTTCTTCCTGTCGGTTGCGTGACGACGGCGAAGTCTGGGCGGAGAAGTAGTTCCTGGGAGAGGAGGAGGGCGTTTGGGAAGAAGGGGGAGGGGCGAGGAAGGAAGCCACACCCCAGATCTTACTGCTTAGGGCTTTGGTAAAATCGGAAAGATCTTCCTTAACCCGTCTCCTCGGCGACCCCTGCTCAATCAGCTCCTCCTCTTCTCCTTTCCACGCATCACTGGACCTCGCCATCGGTCAAGAAGACACGCCGGAAAACTCCTGGATCAGTTATATACAGCCACACCGGATGATTGATCGCCGCCGGCCTGCCATTCCGCAGTAAAATTACGTCAAACGGGGGCGAACGATTTCGTTTCTTTTCTTGTTTCTAATAAATCACCGTTCATTTTACCGCTCATAAACGCAATTAGCTGGATGGATGAGCATTAACCTTGTAATAATAAGGTGCCAATTGGTTGTTGAAATTTGGCTTTTATGACTCATAAATGCTCAAATTTAAAAACATATTCATTGTTTATTTATTTTTTAAATATGCTAAAAACTTTTTTCTAAATCAAAGTGCTCTATGAATACGATTCAAATTAGTTTCCACCAATATATGAAAAAAATTAGTATATACTTAGATCTTATTCAAACCCCATGCGAATGCAAATAACATATTTTTGTTTGAATAAACCTTGTACAAAATTTGCAATAAAAGTTGTTACAAGATATGAGTAAAGTTCATATAATGTTTGATTATAGTTTAATATTGTTAAATAACATAATACCATACATTATAATGAATTATTAATCAGAACTGAATTCAATAAAGATAGAATAACACATTGTATTATTAATTGGTACATAGTTCAATTAAGACAGATCTTATGGCATTACATCTCACAGTCAACTTCATCCCATTATAAAGGCCATGCAAATGGGCAAATGGCTATTTCTATTTCCTTATTCCTAACTCCTAAGTTTATTTCTTCATTTCTCTCATGCAATAATATAATTCTTCTCTTTTAATAATTTCATGTAAATCCACACCAATCAGTGTTAAAGATCTCTACTCACTTCTCATCATGAATGAGAAAATCAATTTGGAAACAAAATCGACCAAAGAATAACTAGCATTCGATCACTAATTTCCCTCTACTATACTCTACTTGTGGCACTTCCAATTCAATAATCTGCCAAATCTATGACAAGTAAGGCAATCTCTATGTTGTTGACACCAACAAAATGTCAACCACAACCCCCAAAACTCTCAACAGTCCTTTAAAGCATTGGTAGCCACTTCACCCGAATCATATTAAGGGCACAAAGACCAATCGTCCACCCCTCCAAGTATCATGCTGTAACAACTTCTACCTCATCCAAATATCATCATAATAATCAACTCATTCAACCCTAACAACAACCACTTTCCCTTATTATATTGGCATCAACTTCTCAAGCATCCTCATCATTAAGTTTTGGTAACTATCTCCAAGCAAAATGATAATCTTATCATTCCTACAACTTTTTCTTTTTGGCCATAAAGTACCTTCTGTAAATTCTAGCAATCACAAATATCAATTGCTAGAATTAATCTACTCACATGTATGGCGATCTTCTTCAGTCACCTCAATTAAAAATCTTAAATACAATACTCCATTTACTGATGACTTCTCTCGCCATGTATGGAGCTTTCCAATGATCATCATGTCATAATTAATAAAGTCATAATCTCTAATCATGTCACATTTGATAAAGTCCTCTTTTCCTTAACACACACTCCACCCTCTTAATCAACTCCCATTACCTGTAACTGCAATCCCCATATTCTCACTCCCATATCACAACATATCCAACTCACCATAGATCCACGTCATATCCCAAAGTCATCACCCCCTTACCCCTTCCTTATCCTAATCACACATCATCTAACTTATCTTTCATCCCATAATCATCTAACTCTTCCCTACCCATTATAAATCAAAACCTATAGTTGACTCCACATCCAACTAGCACCATATGTTGACCAAATCTAAGTTAGGCTCTCTTAAGCCATGAAAACTCTTAAATCCCCTACACCAAATCACCCATCCATAAGACCCAACTTCTTTCACTAAGAACGTTAAGCATGCACATTGAGGACAAGCAATGGTTGAAGAATTTCTTTCCTTGCAATAGCAAGAAACATGACAACTAGTATCGCTTATCTCAACAAACAGTCCTAGGTTTCACTTAACCTATAAAATAAAACATAATGTTTATGGCTTAGTTACATGATATAAATCCTGGCTAGTTGGTGAAGATCATAGACAGGTGATTCGCCTAGATTGAAATGAAACATTTAACTGCGCCATCAAAATTCCATTCATTCCAATCTTACTACCATTGTTCTCAATCAAAACTATCCAATCCACCAATTAGATGTCTCAAATGCATTCTTACATGGAAACCTTAATAAAAATATTTACATGAAGCATCTAAGAGGATTCCAACACTCATAACATCTGAATCATGTCTGCACGCAAAAATCTCTCAACTATCTTTAAAAAGTTCCCATGTAGTTGTTCCACACTTTCTCCACCACTTCATCTCTCTCAATTTCAAATTTAGCAAGCCGACACTTCCCTCTTCATCTATGATAACAACTAGGTACTTCTATGCTTCCTCATCTATGCTGACAACATATTTCTTATATGTTATGCCCAAGATGCAATCAACTCATACAAAATCTAAATGCAAAATTTTGCATGAAACATCTTAGTTATCACATATCTTGAAATACAAATCTACAACATTAAAATTCCTACTTCCTCTCTCAGGCATCTTATGCCAAAGTTATCCTTCAAAAGGCCATAAATTCTTCCTATAATTACCAATCCAATTCAACCTTGTTCAAACAATCCTCTCCCCCCAAAACAGATACCCCTCACTCCAATTCCACTCTATTTCAAAAGCTCGCAAGCGCCTTACAAAATCTCAACATCTATTGATCAAGCATCTATTTCATTGCAAATAACTTTGTTAACACATGCATAACCCTTTCCATATCTTTCCCATATAGAAAGACCACTTTGCTACATCAAAGAAACCATCACAATTGACCTTTGATTCACCATCAGCCCTCTCATCTTCAATTCTTTCTCAAATTAATGATGAGATAGCGACACTTCGAACTGTCGATCAACAACCTGTTATTATTCCTATCTTAACTCCACTTCATATCTTTTAGAATAAAAAAGTAACTCACCTAGCTCGATCCTTCATAGAAGCTGAAAATTGGGCCCTTGCCACAATAGCTATCAACATTTTTTGTCTTCAATGTATCCTTTAAGACTTTTGCATATTCACACACCTACCCATAGATTTCTATTGTGAAAAAATCTATGCAATTGCACTAGCCAACAATCTTTCCTTTCATGCCTATATAAATTATATCGAACTTGACTAACATTTCATTTGTAAACACATACACTCCAACAAAATATGAGTGGAACACATAAACTCTTAAGACCAAATATCAGACATATTCACCAAACAACTCCAAACACACAAATTTCAAACACTTCGACATAAGATGGTTGTTCAATAAGAACCATAGTTTGAGGGAAGTTAATAATGACAACCACTCTCTCACAAGCAAATGGAGTAGCCACCTCAACTCAAGTTCATCACAACTAGTGGACAAAAATAACTAGGAAAATCCATTGCAAGAAACTTTGCAATTTTTGATAGTAAAATCCATTGAAAGTCTAAGATTTTTAGTCATAAATGGCAATTTATGGTAGAATGATTCTGCCAATAAAATGCTTGTCGGAAAATGCTTTCTAATGAATATTTGGCAGATTACTGATGAAAAATTGATTGTTTAATCGACAAAATTAAAAAAAAAATGTTAAAAATTCCAAAGCGACGAAAATTCCAACAAATTTTTCTGCCAAAAATTCGGATAGAAACATGTAGCAAATAAAAAAATTCCTTATTTTGCTAAACCAATGCACTTTCCATCATTTTTCTTTCTTAGGATTGAAGCAAGCACTATTTCTCTCCATAAATTGACCAAATATCATAAACAATATAATAATCATTACCAAAATGAAAATTCTCAGTGGAAAATAGAAAATAGTGCTACTATTGTTTCAATTGTACTTGGAGTAATAATTAGAAATTACAAATAGTGCCCTATCAAGCTTCTATCCAGAAGTTATATGAAGTATTAAAGATATAATTTGTTACGTGATTTAGCTCCAACCAAAATATACAATTGACAATTTGCCAGTTAGGGAGACTTAGTTGAGCAAGAAAAAAAGTAGACATTTCAAACAGATCCAAATGACATACTAAAAGCAGAGAAAATATGTTTCATGTGAGCCATCATGAATAATTCAAGAAAATACAAGAATAATAAGGATGAAAATTATTTTCAAAATACTAAAAATTAGTACAATAACGGACAGGCCAGTTCATTATATAGTAAACTCATCAACAACTATAACATATCTACCAGCTAAATTCTTCTTGACTATTGATGCGGTCATCCTATTTGTTACCAAACCCGAGTGAACACCATACTTAGCTAAGCTGCCTACCACCCTTTTCTTCTACTGCTTTACTTTTTTTGTTAAGCATAGTACAATACTTTTCAAGAATTTGATTTTCTTAGTTTATTAATTACTGTTAGTAAGCTAGTTTATGATTTTATAGCATGTTGAGAGAAAAGTAGCAATATAATGAAAAGCTATTCTCCCAAATTCTGGTTATAGTTCTATTGAGTTTTCCATCCCAGGTCCTTCCTTCTTCTAGCCGCTGTATCAGTTCTGGTATCAGAGCTAGGCCATTGCAGGAATGGCCGAAGGAAGTAATCATCCTAGGCCCGACGGCGATCAGAGTTTGGAGGCATTATGGGAGACGCACCAGCACACGTCCAAGCAATTGGATGAGCTCATGACTGCTTTTGCCCATTTTGCAAATGAAATGTGAGATGAGATGCCATAGATAAGAGCAGCTACCAACCCAGTAGTTTGCCCCTTTGCTCCAGCAACCTTACCGAATCATAGAGCACCAGCATGCCTATGTCCTTTGCAAAGAAGAGCTCTAGCTCTGTTTCTAGAATTTTTGGATTTTGATGTGGATGAACACCCTAGAAATAATTATTTAGAGACAGATGAGGATATCCGTCATCCAACGATTGATAAAGCCAGGCGACATCGTCCGCATCGACACGAACCAGAAGGTCTTCATATAAAATTAGATATTCCTTTTTTTTTATGGTAGACTCTAAATTGAAGATTACTTGGATTGGGAAGACGCTGTGTTGAATTTCTTTGAGTATATGGAGATTAATCCTGACAAAAGGGTTAAATACATTGCTTGCCGACTTAAGGGAGGAGCTAGTGCACGTGGATGCAGCTGCTTCAGAGTAGACAGTGGGAAGGCAAGAGTCCTATTCTTAATTGGATTCGTATGAAACAGCTAATGAGATGGCATTTCCTGCCTACAGATTTTGAGTTGTTGTTATATTCTCCAATATCAATACTGTAAGCAAGGGCAACGATCTCAGTGAATAAACTGAGGAATTTTATAGGCTTAATGAAGCAATAATCTCGTTGAATATGAAAAACAACTGGTGGCTCGTTATATTGGAGGTTTGAAGGATAATCTCCAATACAAGTTGGTGCTCAATTTTGTATGGTCCTTATCTCAAGTGGTAAACTTCATTCTCAAAGCTATAGTTAAATTGCAACGGCCATATCATTCAAATTTCATTAGATGATCCTTTCCGAAAGGAAATCTCGCAGTGTCTCCTGCACCTGTGGCCAGATCGCCCGTGGAGGTCAGAGTATCAATTAGGCCCAAGGCATAGGCCAAGTATAACCCTATGCGAATCCCTCCACCATCAAATATTTTAGATGCCTCCAACCTGGTCACAAGTCTAATGAATGCCCACCAGACATCAAGCACAATTCATGGAAGGAGAGGAAGAAGCAGGTCAATTTAGAATGGGGAGGAAACAGAGGAGCCAGTAGAAGAAATACAAATTAATGAGGGGGAACCTTTCCATTAATGGAGAAATTACTCTTAGCCCCGTGAAAGCCAATCAAAACTCAAAGGCATGGTCTATTTCCCACCAAGTGTACCATCAATGGAAAGGTATGGGACTTGGTGATCGATAGAGGGTGCACCAAGAACATTATATAAAAGGTTGTTGTTCAAGCTCTACAGATCAAAATAATTAAGAATCCTAACTCCTTTAAAATTAGTTGGGTTAAGAAAGGGGTAGACTGTCTATTTCCTGAATTTTGCAAAGTTACCTTCACTATTGGTAAGAACTATTTATGCCAAGTTACTTGCGACTTCCTTGAAATGAACATCTGCCATTTAATCCTTGGTTGACCATGGCAATATAACAATGGAGCAATTCATGATGTTAGAGCTAACACATACACTCTAGAGTGGAAGGGAAAGAAAATTAAATTCATTCTAGCAGGCCAAGCTCAGAGTAAACATGTCGCCAGCAACCTCACATCCACTCGTGTTGTGTCGGGTCACGCCCTTCTACAACTTAAATACTCGAGTTGTCTAAGATGAAGTACTCTATCGGGCCCCTCCCATTCATCAACAAGAAGTGCAACAACTGATAGAAGCATATGCTGATGTTACTGCACTCGAGCTACCCCCTATGCTACCTCCATTGCAAGATCTCTAGCTCCAAATTGAATTTATCCCTGGTGTTGTACTACCCAATCTACCTTAATTCCGCATGAGACCTCGAGATCACACTATTTTGTGGGAAATAGTACATGATTTATTGCAGAAATGACTCAATCAACCTAGTTTGAGTATGTGTGTCGTCCCGGCCTTGATTGTTCCCAAAATGATGGACAATGGCGTATGTGCATTGACAGTCGGGCTATAAACCGTGTCACAGTTAAGTATAGATTTCCCATTCCATGAATTAATGATCTATGGATAAACTTTTAGGCTCCACAATCTTCTCCAAATTGGACGTGAGGAGTGGCTACCATCAAATTTGCATCCATCCTGGAAGACCGCATTCAAGACGATAGATGATTTATTCGAGTAGAATGTTATGCCCTTTGGGCTCTGTAATGCTCCATCTATATTTATGCGACTTATGCCTGAAATTCTCAAACCTTATTTAGATAAGTTTTGCATAGTATATTTTGATGATATTTTGGTGTTCAACTCTTTTCTTATATAGCATTTGAGCCATCTGAGGTCAATCTTAGAGACATTGTGTAGTCACGAGTTGTTCCTCAACATGACTGCTACCACCAATGTCTAATTCTTGGGTTTCATTCTAATGCCAAATTGGGTCAAAATCGTTCCTTAGAAAATCTCTCCCATTCGAGATTGGACAACTCCAACTTCATTGGCAAAGGTGCGGAGCTTTCATGGGTTGGCCAACTATTACCGACAACTCATTAAAAGCTTCAATGATATAATGGCCCCCTATTACTAATTTCTTGAAAGCTTCAACATTCTCCTGGACAACGACGCAACAGAAGTGTTTTGAGCAGATCAAAGAGGCCCTTAGTTCAGCACTAGTGCTAGTATTCCCCGACTTTGACAAACACTTTCAAGTGGACACTGATGCTTCGTTCACCAGCATAGGAACAATTTTATCTCAAGAAGGGAGATGAGTTGAATATTTTAGTGAAAATTGAGCTCTACTCGCCAGAGGTGGTCGGCATATGAGCAGGAATTGTACGTAGTTGTTTGAGCTCTCAAACAATGGGAGCATTACTTATTAGAACGTGACTTTGTCTTATGTAGTGACAATCAAGCACTGTAGTATATCAATAACCAGAAGAACATCAATAGGATGCATGCCTGTTGGATTGTCTTCTTCCAACGATTTAGCTTTGTAATTAAACATAAGGCGGGGTGATCTAATTGGGTTGCAGATGCTTTGAGTAGGCGTTCAGCTCTATTGACACATCTTTAGACCGAAAATCACACGATTGCAGTCGTTGCAAGAATCGTATGCAGAAGAAGGATTTCTCTCATGCCTGGACCGTATGTATGGCTAACCAATCGTAGCATGACTATACACTCCACCAAGGATTCTTGTTTAAGGGAAACAATCTATGTATCCTCGACTTTCATGGTGTCCTCAATTGATTAAATAACTCCATTGTGGAGGTTTGGCAGCTCACGTGGGGGCGAGACAAGATATTGGAGCTGCTACAAGCTCGTTTATACTAGCCTCATTTATGTCGAGATGTTAGTAGATTTGTGGAAAAATGTTCTCAAAGAGATGGGGTGTCTCTTCTGAGTATATATACAGCTTCTTGCTCAAAATGCAACTTATATAATGCCCAAGTGTCTCTTCTGAGTATATTTCCTCAATAAATGAAACAACAAGTATATTTCTTAAATTTCAAACATTAGGGGGCATATAAAATTAGTTTTTTTTTTTAATTATAAGAGTATCTTATATGGAGCACTTTCATTACATATGTCCTTAATTTCATTTTGTGTTATCTTGTTAGATAATATAATAAAATTATTATATAAATACATTTAAATTGTTAAATAATATTACTAAACTATAAGACATTGAGAAGTATAATCATTATATGAAAAATAATGTACATATATAATCATGTAGTTATATTTGTCTAATCATAATTATATTATACAATATATTAACTATATTGAGAGATAACATGTAACATGTGAACTTAAAAATCGACAACAATAACAACAACATCAAACTTTTATCCTACTATGTGAGGTTAGCTACATGAATGTTTGTTTCTGCATTGTGTCCTATTTTGAGAGATAAAATATAACATGTAAATTTGAAAATATATGTAAGAGGATATAAAATGTATTATAATGCCGATTCCTTAGTTCTTTGGAGTAAAAAATTTAAGAGTGATACAAGCCCAACTCTAAATATGAATAGAAAAGCTAAGTGTTCTATTAATTAATGGGAGCTTTCTCCTTCTAACGGAGGCACCAATCTGCTTGTATGGAGAGGAGAAAATGTCAATCAAGTGGGCTAAAGTGGACTTTTTTTATTCTAGCTTCTTTTTTATCATAATAGTCATTAGAAGTGAGAGAATTAATAGTCCGTGTGGAATAAGATTGTGTAGATCAATCGAATTGTACTGTTGTCTTGGATCTCAGTTCAATATGTCGTGCTTGTTGGAGGGTGCGGGGGTCCTTCCCCAACAACTGAGTGATCATAGTCAAGTGATGATGGTCATAAAATTATGTTTAGACGATTCTAGTAGGTGTATCTCAATCGATTAATGGTGGTTGGGGGGTCAAAGTCACGAGACTATGGTTGAAGGGCTATAGTCTGTCTGGTGATAATGACCAGCGAAATTTAGTTGGACTATAGTGGTCAAATGACCAAAGTTAAGCAAGAGTGGTCAGATAATTGTAGTCAGACAATAGTAACCAGAGGATTGAAGTTGGATGATGATTATTAGATGACCATAGTCAAATGATGTAGGTAAGATGACTATAGTAGGGCAATGGCGATTAGAGGACCGAAGTCTTGAAGTGATGGTTCCCCCCTCTTACATTTAACACTGTGCGATTGAACACCCCCCCCCCCCCCCCCCCCCCCCCCCGGGGGTCTTCTCGTCACACTTCTAGGCCTCCTTGGAGTGGGGTGGCTCCTCCTTTGTCCAATACCAAGGCCAAGCAGATTGTTCCATCACCGCAGCTCTCCCCTTCCTCGCCTGGTCGCTCGCCCTGTTCGTCCTCTGCTCAGCGTCAACGTATGGTGCTTGGACCTATTGTTGATGCGCCCCGGAAGCGGAAGAAGGTCCGGGATGATCTTTTTTGCGGGGACGATGTCCCCTCAGGTGTGTGATGTGGGGATCTGCCTCTTGGGTTTCTGGAGTTCTTGGATTGGGGTTGAGCCACTTTCAGGGCATTGGGGGTCTACTCCGCCATCGATGGCGGTTCTTCTTAATTGTGGTTCCCCCCCCGGCGTGGTCTTTTCCTCACTCCAAGGGTTCTGGGCCCTCTGGCCTCTTCCGTGTGTCTATTCTTTTTGTTGCTTTTTCTTCCTTTGTTGCTTGATTGTTTTTCCCTTTGTTCTTGGGGTTTGTTGTTTTTTCCTTTCTCTTTTGGCTGGCCTTGAGCTGGATTTCTATCTTTATTTTCCTTATTATGCTTAATGCAATATTTCTTTCAAGGAGGGGAACGATAGTAGTTGGATGACTAAAGTTAATAAAGATTGTTGGAGTATCATAATAGGGCGACAATAGTTAGATGAATGTAGTTGAGCAACGGTGATTTGAGGATCATGGTTGGGTGATAGTGATCAAGGGATCATAATCGGCTGACATTATTTGAGGGACCATATACCATATAAGGTGATGACGGTCAAATGACCATAATCGAGTGAAAGTGGTCGGAGGACCAAAGTCGAGAAATGATAGTCAAAGGTGTGAGGCGATACTGATCGTAGAATCATGTTAAGACAATGATAATTAGAGGAGCACAATCAAGTGATGGTGGTCAAAGCAAACCTTTAAATGGCCCACTCCAAATTAATAGCTAGACATCATGGATCATAATCTAAGCCTAAATATCCTGTATGTGATGATCCAGACTCAGCGTGGACCAGCACAAAATCATAGCGTCTCTCATCAAAGGATAACCATTCTTCAAAGGATCGATGTACACTATTCTCAGAGTACACTATTCTCAGAGTAGAATGTGTAGATGAAAATTGATTTGATGAGGAGAACATTCAACAATGAGAGATTCCTCCATCCAAAAATCAATAAACAGGAGACCCACCTGAGCGGTCTCTTGTTTGCATCCTGGACTCGGTTAGCCCACTTCGCAGCGCAGCGCAGCTCCGCCAAAATGGGTCCACTTTAGCAGGCAATGGTGCGCTGCTGACCCCACGACCACCTGCACTTGCAGCACCACTATCTGCAAAGGTCGTCGCCCCATCGTTTCTCCAAGCCAGCAACTCTGGCCCATTCAATGGCCCGCCATAGCCAAGTAATTCTATAATTCATTAGGGCTAGCTCTTGGAGAAGTGAAAGTGGCGGCATCTAGGTAATGCTGTTGTTCATTTAGTTCAAACTCAGCTCAAAATTCGATTACTGTTGGATTAAAGGATTTTTTTTTTTTTTGGGAACCAGACCCATTGCTTGATTAAACTCTTCAAAGTGCTGACAGGTATTTTGGTTTGTCTAATCACACCCTGTGTCTTACAAGAAGAAGAGACAAGACAAGCCATGTGTTAATAGAAAAAAAAAAAGATTTTTTTTTTTTGTGAAAGATATTGCCATATAATTCATATCAGAATGAGATTAACTATATCCTGAATTATATTTCCCGTAAAAGATGAGATCAGGAAATTCAACTTGAAGTTCAAGTAAAGCGAAATACCCGCATATATCTTATGCATTTAAAAAATAAGCATTCAACGAGGGAGGACCAGTTTTTGTTTTGCAAGCAAGCAAGCAAGCAAGCATTAATGGAGTCATCAATGCTCTTCTGTCCTCTTCCAATTGCCAGTTTAAACACTAAAATGATTTCAGAAGAACCTTCTGCTTTGAAAGAAACTATCTTAAGGCCAATTCCCTTTCCAATATGGTGGGATTCGAACACTCCAAGGTTGAATCAATCCGAGTCACACCTATAGATTATTCCTCAGTGTGCCTGGGAGAGAGACAGAGAGAGAGAGAGAGTCTTGTCATAGATGATGCGAGCTTGGTGGTCAACCATTGTCACATAACATTCAAAAGAGTAGGAAAATTAAGTGCAGGCTTTCCAACAAATAAAGCAAGTAGATCCCTCATGCCTCCACCACTCCCTTCAATATACAGACCATCAGCCTTCTAGGAGAATTAGTTTAAACTATATTCTATAATTAGAATGCTCTATCTTATTGGTCCTAATAACAAAGATTAGATGACTATGACAATGAATGTAAAACAAGATTGAAGATGATCAATAGGCGTCAAAAGCTTCTCATCACATAATTAATTCTGAAAAATAAAAAAAGCAAAAAACCATGAAAAAGTCGTCCCAAACGCTCCCTTAAAAGTTGAGCATTCATTAAAATAGATTATACCATCTGAAACCACACAACTCGATTTCCTGGCACTTCATCATATCCTGGCTAACATGATATGTTCAGTAAAAGAAAAGTTTCACATATCCTGAGATCAGAAATTCCTCTTAGATTCTAAAAAATGCAATTCTACCAGAGAAACAGAGGGTTGTGAAATCCTTGTAATGAATCACTACTAAGAAAGCAACTCAATCAATCCAATGGAGACATTAGCCTCAGAGAGTTAAAAAGGAAATTCAGAAGAGAATCCCTATCTATAAATATTTTCATCTGTTTCACTACTACTATAGTTTTTAAATTTAGTTATGAAAACCGATAAATAACTTTGACAAAAACACAATCCAATACTTTTTAGTACTATTTTATATAATGCCATAAAAAGAGGTGATTTTCTAAGTCCAAAAAGGGAAGGAAGCACGGAGAAGCAAGCAAATCTCAACTATCATAAAGGCTTTATCTTTTGAATGAGGGGGGGCCAATGCCTTGAAATCAGTCTGAGGTAAAAGAAGAAGAGCGTGTTATATGACAACATATGATTCATATAAAATATAACTATAGAATTATCAGAGGAATCAATTACAACAAAAAACTGTATACAATTTCCAGCAGAAATGCTGAACCATCCCAAGAAATAAGCACATAGATATTTCGTAATGAAAAGAGAAAACCTTTTCCAACATATGAGAAAAACAGCTACTTAATCTCTTTGCCTCAGCAACTTATTGAGGAGGAAGCAGGCTTTTTCTACCTCTTAGCAAAGTACACATATTAATTCTTCCTCAGAAGAAAGCAGAGCAAACACAGCAGTATTATTTACCTCCTTATAATTTACAGCTGCTTTTGCTAATTGAAATCATCTTCAAATGAACATCAACAAAACAGATATATATAGAGAGAGAAATATATATTACTCTGGCACTCACTGAATTGTCCTCGTAAGTTTGCATTTAGAGATGAAGAGTGTAGCTGTATAATTCAAACTACAGAGCTTCAACAGCTCAGCCGATCTCTGCTTCAAAGAAGGGCTGCAGCCGCTTTGGATAACAAGCAGAAGCTTTGCCGCTAAGCCGGCTTCTACGGCAAGTGAGGCGCATTCATCTGGTGCAAGCTTGCAAACAGACCAAAGTATGGAAAGAGCATACTGAGTACAAGCTTCAGAAACCCTCATCAGAAGTTTCACCAAGTTGGGAATTGTCTGAGAACAATCCTTCAACGATGCTCGGCCTTCAGGAAGTGAAGAAAGCTCATCTAGTATTTGAAGAGCTACTTCCAAACATTCAGAATTCAAATGAGGTAAGAGCTCCACAAGCTGAGCCACCGCACCGACGCTCACCATAAGGCCCCTAACTTGCTGCTTATGGTTGCAGATCGTCTTCAAGAGCCCGAGACCGGTGGCGACCCCATTTGAGTGTCGCTTATCTTTCACAAGCCTCAACAATCCGACCAAAAGACTCAAGCTTGAGAGGATTTCTGAACGAAAGTTTCGATCTTCCATCAAAAGTTCAACTAATCTGGCGCAATTGATCTTGGTATCCACGGTTCCCTCGTTGAGCATGTCAACGACGAGGGAGATTTTAGCAGGCTGCATCAGGTTGCTTCTCGCGTCAGAATCAAGCTGAATGTTGACGAGAATGGCGATGACCTCGGATCCGACGGCATGGGAGGTGAAAGGGCCGAGGAGAGAAGAGAGCAGATGAACGCCGCCAGCTTCGACGACGGCTTTTCTTGCTGCAGTTGACTGTAAAGCTACGAGCTTTCCGAGTTCTTTGAGATTTTGAATGCGAGCTTGGCCTTTGACCCTGCGCAGGGAGACGAGGAGCTCCGCCGCTTGGCCTCCGACATCCTCAGAACGCTTCTTCATACGCAGATAACGCTGGGAGAACCAAGTGTGGATGAGATGGTGAAGAGTTCGGTTTGGGGTGACGGCATCTTCCCAAAGCTCTTGCATAGTGGTGGGACAAGTCCGGTGACCCATTGAAAGCCATTTCTGGATGTTGGAGCGCTCATACGTTTGGCCGGTGCAGAGCGTGACCGGATCGAGCATTGGATCGAGAGAAATGGGACAGATGAAAACAGAGGGAATGTCATCGGCACCTGCGGGTTCAAGTTCTTCTATCATTTTCTTCAGATCCAGCTTCGCGCCAGAAAGAGCTCCGCCACCAGCGGCAGTGCCTCCCAAGATGCCATCCTTGACAGCTGTTTCCAGATCTAAAACCAGCCCGCCGCCATCCACAGTCCAGGAAGGATGTTGTTGGAACTGCGGCATTGTTTTAAGAAGAAATTTGAAATGCCAAATGTCACCTTCGTGCAAGTTTAGGAAGAAGAGTGGGAGGCGAAGGAGATTGAGAAGGCTAGTAGTGAAAAGGGGAAGGAAGGGGGTAATAAGAAGCGTTTTCCTTTTCTTGTGCTTTTGGCTTCTTCGTGCGGTGTGATGTGGGAGTACTGGATACAGTCAAAAGGGATGAGTGAAAGAAGAGGAAGGCTATCGTCATCATAGCGGGCATCATAGAGTTATAATCTCCCATTCCCAGAAATCCAAACACCCTTGCTTTCTGATCTTCTTCTAACCATGTTCTCCAAAGCTCTCTCAAATCTTAAGCCCCCTCATTCTCCTTCTCTCCCCCTCAGCCCAAAGCAGAGGTCGTCAAAAGGGAAATGATCAGCGAGCAAAGGCCACTCTGGAGTCTGGATCGCAAGAGAGAAAGAAAAAGGAGGAAAAGTGACTAAAGTTAAACTGGTGGGAGAAAATAAATCAAAGAACAGCCCCGTGATCCAGAAGAAATCACGGATCAAATCTGGGAGACTATAGTCTTAAACGCCCACCTGAGCCCTGACTGACCAAAGATTAGATTTTTTTTTGTTTTTTTTTTTAAGAGAAGACCACCTCCAATGGCAGATACCCTAAAAACTGTATTTTTGAAAACTATTGTTTACAAGAAAAAAAAAAAAAGCAGAAATATAGAGCGAGAAAATGAGTGATGACAGTCTACAACCACGCAGAGAGTAGGGACCCCGGCAAGATTCAGATCTGCTTCTGAGTTCTCTCACTCTACTCTCCCATTTCTAGTTTTCTACTTTTATTAGAAAAAAAAAAAGTAAACGTAAAATAAGAAAAAGAAAGGGTCTTGTTTTCTCCTTTCAAGGTATCGGAAGAGAGGGTGACCACCTATAGCCGGTGAGCTTAATTTCCTATAGCCGATGGAGGGATTTTCGGCGCGTAGACCACCCCCACACGTGCTGTTGTGCTAGTCACGTGCGTGTGAAATGACAAGACCACCCTCGCTTCGGATTTATAATGACTTGTGCATCCTTCCTTCAAATTTGTAAGGATGGTCAAGCCTAAAAGAAAATTTCCACTGACCAGGACTCCCTTATCGGGAGCTATGAGAAAAGAATCTGTGGCCCACCGCACGTTAGGGGAGTTATCAAATTACAATTATTATACTTTGGCCTTTGGAAACGGTTCTTTGCTGTTTTTTATTTATTTTTTTTATAAGCGAAAATAATATATATATTTATTATTTTTTTATGAAGGGAAAAAATTATTTCTAACTATATTAAATTTCACCTTTATCTTTTAATTCTTTAAAAAATAGTCTCATTAGAGGACTATTTTAATTCTTCATAAAGAATCAATATATTTTTTAATTACACACTCTTTAGTTTTTCCCAAAAAATAAAATAGATTAACACCTTTTATTTTTTAACTTTAAATACATAAAAAATAGGAATTGATCCAAATATTATCAGAACTTTTTCCTTTTTGTTCTAGAATTTTATTTTACAAGAAGAAATTAAAAATATAAGCACTGAAATGGCACTAAAGTCCTCAATCAATGATTGCGTTCAAGTAGAGTTGACTAAATTTTTGTGAAAATTTATGCTTAAGAAAAACTTTTAGTTGCAGTAGATAAAAAAAAATATTCTATTAAATTTGAAATAAATATAAAAAATTATTACTTCATTAAAATTGTTGCAGGAAGCGATAGATAAATATAAAGTTTAGCGTCTTAGCGTTGTATATAGATCCAGTATGCATACAGATAAAAAGAGAGGGTGTAGCATTTATGAGACACTAAGATTTTTACGTGGAAAACCTCTAAAAATGTGAAAAACCCACCCATGTTTGAATGAATCCACTATTATTTGTAGTCGATTACAAATGATGTCTTTCCGTATGGGGAAAGTCTTGGCTTGATGTACATTATATGAAGTACATGATGAGAATACAAAGAGTCACTGTTGACGTGTTCGTTTGGTTGGAAGGATCATAGTCGATGGGCAACGTAAGTCGGAAGGACCATAGTCGGCAGACAACTGAGGTCATAAAGACGGCGTCATGTAGAAGTCCTACAATGGACATAAATCCAACATCAGATAGATGTCCGGCAAAAATACGACAACGGACAGAAGTCCGATGCCGGCTATAAATCTGGCGACGAGTGGACACTACCAAAAAATAGGGTTTTCGCAGCATAAAATTTCACTTTTCCCGGCGGTTATACCCGCTACAAATTAATTTGCAGCGGTTTGAAAACCGCTGCATACACGCTGTTTTTTCCATCCGCTGCAACGGCCTTCCGCGGCGGTTTTAAGACCGGCGGGGTAGCGTTTATTTCTAGCATTTTTTTGCAGCGGTTTTAACCGCTGCAAATATACAGAATTCTAGCGGTTTTAACCGCGATAAAGGCAAGCGAAATCGAGCTGAAAACCGATTTGCGGCGGTTTTCTGGGATGTAGTGGCGGTTATAACCGCCACTAATGCCCAGAATTTTTTTTTTTAAATTGTGAAACCTTGCCGTTCACCCTACAGTACTACACCTGCAACAAATAACAAATAAACCACATCCTACACCTGCAGCAAACAACAAATAGACCACAAATCATGACCTACGGATTATTTCATGGATCCAAATAGAAATAACAAATACACCTGTAGCATTTTTTTCTGACAAACTTGAATATGCTTGAGTTATGTCGTTAACGTGTTTCATGTCGCTAAAATTTGATGCACTAATATAATATTAACATATTATAATAAATTTCTCCTTATTCTTGCAGATTTAAAAGATGTAATTGATCTTATGCTCATTTTATACAGCATGTGCTATTGTGCCACTTTATGTCCTTACTGTCTTTAAGCAAAATTAAGGTCTACTTGGGATGATCGTTATTGTTTTATAATAGTAGTTATAAAATTATTATGGGAAAATAATTGTTTTGAAAGCTATCATAAAAAGCTGCTTCCTATATATAAATAGTCTCAAACAACATTTTGATAAAAAATATGATTCCTTGAGCATATACCACTGTATAATATTAACATACTATATATACAGCATGTGCTATTACCAGATCATCATACCACTGTTATCTTCATTTAAAAAAAAAAAATATTAGAAGTGCGTTCTATTTAGCTCTTGTATCAAGGATTTGTACGTTTTAGTAATTGATCTTCTGCCCGATTTATAATTATATGCGAAAATTTTCTATTTTTCAAAAAATGAAATAAAAATAAGAAATAAGCCTCTCACTTGGCTCATCTTCATGCTACAAAAGACTTATGCGAAAAGTTGCAGAAACTGTATTAATAATTGAAGTAGCAGAAAATAATTAATGAAGTAGAAGTCTTACTTGAAGCTTGGAGTTATTAGCATAGCTATTCCCTCCAACACCTCCTATCATGTGAAGAATTTGCTCTACCTTCATTCCTTTTAACTGTTGCAAACAACTCTACTCTCTTATAATTAGTTTCTCTCACACTATGGAAATTTGTACTCAATTTATAGGACCGCCTCAATGGTACGACGTATTAATATGGTGCTGTTAAATGTCAATAGACACTACCAAAAAACGAGAGTTTTCGCAGCGGTTATTTGCACCGGTATTGAAAACCGCTGCGAAAACCAATTTTTTTAAAATTGTGAAACCTTGCCGTTCACCCTACAGTACTACACCTGCAACAAATAACAAATAAACCACATCCTACACCTGCAGCAAACAACAAATAGACCACAAATCATGACATACGGATTATTTCATGGATCCATATAGAAATTCATATACATATTCTAAGTCACAAATCATATCATCTCTAAATTTCTTATAGATAAAAAACCTAGTGCACCAATGCTTTAGATGATTAGCCAACAAGCTCTTAGGTTTTATTTTGTTCTATTAAATAGCTCATGTAAGCATTAGTGAGTTGGAGCTTCATTTTAAGGACCTTGTAATCCTTTAATGTGTATGCCCCTCTAAGGGTTTTCCCACAAAAAAAAAAAGCTTCAAGCTATTCATCTTGGTACATCCTATCTTTTCTATTCTATTCTCAAATCTTTTTATGGAAATCAAGTTTGAACTGTTGATTTAAATTTTTTTTTTCTTAGTATTAAACCTACATAGATATATAACAAGAGAATTATTTGAACATAAACTTGAACATTTAAACAAACATTAACAGGCATGCACTGTCTAATTAGTTTAAAAGTTATTATATATGAAATAACAAAAGCTTCATTAATTAATCACTTAAGAACTTATTGTTAGAAAGTGAATCGATCAGCTTTAAAAAAGAAGTTTCATAGATCTAATCTTATTACAGAGATTGAATTTAACAGTCATTCATACAGAAATAAAATTATATATTTATAAAACTAGACACCACATATATATTTTCTTCTAATCGACTCCCCTTTCCACAAAATAAGTAATGGGTAGAAAACTTAAAAGGAACCAGCTTTGCCCCCCCTTTAGACAAAAAGAAAAAGGCTGAAAGATATAGAAATTGAACCATATATCAAAAGAAACATAGCTAATTTCTCTTTGTTTGATAAAGAAAAAGGAAGCATCCAAATACTACCAAAAAATAAGGTTTTCGCAATATCTACAAGTTGATAATTTTATTACTTGCTTGAATCTTCCATCTTTGAACAACAACTCAATTAGGGCATCTCTAATGTAGAAAAACTAGAGCAATATCTACAAGTTGCATAAGAATAAATCGTGCGTGGCTCAAGGCGACGGATAGTGTTATTTTAACCTAAAACCTAAGGAATGCACAAGAAGAAAATGAAGAAAAACAATGAGAAGAAAAAGAGAAGGAGAGGATGAAAGGGAAGAGACTCACAGTGATGAGGATCGAAGGCAGTCGGCCAGGATTCGCAAGCGGAGGAGATTTTCGCAGCAGCTCCCGTTGTCCTAATCGCGCGAAACAGATCGAATGGAGAAATTAGGGCTTCGGGTCACTTAAATCCACGGCTAGGCTTTGCCGGCGGTTTTGCCCGGTGCAATTTGCAGCGGTTATAACCGCTGCTATGACTTTAAAATTTCTGATGCAAAATTGGTTTTCGCAGCGGTTTTCAAAACCGGTGCAAATAACCGCTGCGAAAACTCTCGTTTTTTGGTAGTGGGAGGTCTGGCATCGGGTAGAAGTCCGACGTTAACCGGCGACCAGGGAGAACTCCGGCATTAGATGGTATTCAGGCAAAACTCCAGAGTCACTTAAAGATCGGACAGAACTCTGGCGTCACTTGAAAGTCGGGCAAAACTCCGGCGTCACTTGAATGTGGGGTGGAACTCCAACGTCACTTGAAAGTCGGGCGAAAATCTGGCGGTGGTCGACAAGGAGTTTTTTCCTCCTTCTCTTCTCCTCTCTTCTTGCTTCTGTCCCCTTCTTAAGAGAAATGATGGTCTATTTATTATTTTATGAGAGTGGTGTGACCCATAAAGGCATAAATAGGATGAGGGTCAAGGGCAAATGTAAAGTGGTTTGGATGGACATCCGATATTGAATCCCTTGATTGTTGACCATTCATCAGACATTTGAAAGTCTTAATAATATCAAAATTCGACGATCATGGGCTCGTTGGATTCGTCTCGTCGAGTTGCTCAATTAGAATATAAGCATGTCATGTTTTGAAACCGTTTGGTAATCCAAATTGTGGTTTGAACCTTCCAATAGTGCTTTGGGTCTTCGATTTGGACCCATTTGGGCTCAGTTTGAGTTGAATTTGGTGTCGTTGGTTTGTATTTCTGAGACGCTCAGTTCGATTGTAAGTTTACTCGAAATCGGAGTTCTGACGATCCTAGATTTAGTTTTTGAAGTTTCCAACTTGATTTATCTTCAAGATTCGTGCCCGATCAACATAATTTTTTGATGATATATCAAAAAAATAATTTATACTTAATTTAAAATTATTTTAATACTTTTAAATTTTATTCTCATAAAATTTAAACTAAAATATTCTAATCAAAATTTATTCATATTTATATCAGTAATATAGCAAGTCAAAACATTTATAAAAATAGACTGAAAGAGCTTATCATTTTAAAATTATATGGAGATTCAAAATATAAAGATAAAAGAAGAAATATAAGTGATAATATAGTTTTTGTATGAATAAACTCTGGACTTTTGTGCCTAGATAGTTGAAGCAATCTTATAACTAATGTATTTTTATGTGATTAAGAAAAATTTTGATAGCCTATTTGTTACTAATATTAAAGTTAGGCATTTCTATCTCTTTTTAGCTTGCTGCTCTGTTTACATGATTTCGAAAGAAAGAAATGGGAGGAAGTTTGATAATTCTCATTCCTCTATTGTCACGGTGACACATTTGATCCGTAAGGCTGTGTTTCTAAAAACCTCTAAATGGAGAAATTATGGATTTCTTTTAAATCTGATGTAAAATGCCGGGCAGGTAATTATGTGGTGCTCTTGGCTAATCTAGACCTGTTGGCTGTCTTTTGTTTTCATTCTACTGCATGTGGCATCTTGTCAAAGATTGGAAATTGTTGGCTATGCAAGAACAATATATTGCCCTGCTCTTAACTGTGTGGCTTGATAATTCGGTATCATCGAGCTATGATGTACGAATTGCCTCTCCTCCCCTTGGACGGCATATTTTTTTTACCCTTATTCATTGTAGACGCTTATACCTTTGCAACAATGGGTGCGTTTATGCTATTTTGTCGGCAATTCATTTTGACTGAGCCCATTACTCCTTTGGATTTACCTGTCATGCTCTTTTCATATACTACTAAGGTGTTTTGTTTGTATATGTGGTTACATATTTTTTGCCTCTTTGGCTTCTTTTTGGTCATCTTTTTGTTACTAGATTAGTCCTTTGTTCCTTTCTTATACATGTAACTAATTTCATTTTAATGGAAATGGGCAACGCCCACATTTTTCCCAAAAAAAAAAAGAAAAAATCTATATGATGTAATAAACATAAATAGTATAACAACTTTAGATCTCTTATATGCTATCTCTCTACTCTCTTTTTCTTTCTCTTTCCATTCACTCATAGATTTTGAGGTCACTCACTTACTCAATGCTTCAACTTGTTAGTAAGGTCGCATATTTTTTATGAATAAATTTAAATCTAACATTTAAGATAAAAATGAGAAGAAAAATTGCTTTTTAATTAGTCTATGGTTGAGTTTGGGACATCTCCTTTCTTGTTTTTTAAAATAAATTTTTAGTACGAATTTTTTTTTTATTAAACAATTTTATAAAGTAGCAAAGAAGCTCTCCTAAACCTTATAAATATATATATATATATATATATATATATATATATATATATATATATATATATATATATATATATATATATATATATATATATATATATATATATATATATATTATAATAAATATGGCTAATTAAGCAGCTGATGACGTAGGCGAGAGAGACATATTTATCTTTTTAATGCCTATTTGTTGTCTTCTGCCGCATCGGCAGATATAATATTAATATTCGTTGGTTAAGATAATCACAAAAGCTGCATGATTAAAATCAGATAATCGGCGTCACACTGCTTATACAGCTCTATGGTTGACTGGTCAAAGAGTAGAGAGAGAGAGAGAGAGAAGAGAGACAGAGACAGCATATTTTGGGGTTGGCAAATGATGGCTTAGGCTGGATGACTCTTTTGACTATGACACCTCACATTCTTTAAAGCTTAACAATTACAATGCATATATATATATATAATCAATCAAATAAAATTATATATTTATATATAGCACTTTAAGTAAATAAATTTATAAAAATAAGTTATATTTTAGACTGTATTATCGGATATATAGATATATATTATCAAGTACTAATCAAGTAGTTGATGGTTTTTTTTTTTTTTTAGTTGATACTTTATCATGAAATAGTTTTATTTATGATCCCACATAAGAACTTGTCCTAGAAATATGATCAGGACCTACTCTGTCAAGCCTTTGCAAGAACATTTTCTTTCATGGGCAACAAGGGACCTTGCCAACCAAGTAGCTTGTCACTCGTCTCATGAGATGGAGGCAGTCGTCACATCAACTCGTATCGTGCCCCATATAGAGTGAATACCATCATCCCCATACATCAAAGTCAAATTACAAAAAGCGTCTATACAAAGTGCCTTTTGTCACCAGTTGACCATTAAGTTTGTCTTCTCTGAAGCATCAGCTTAGTCGCCTTTTCCTTTAAGTAATCATAGACTTAGACTCCACACAGATTACCAGTGGCCCCCAAACACTATTCAGCCATCTAGCTCCTTTGCTCAAAAAGACCTTTGTAGACTCGTCCACTCATATTTGGTACGTACTACCAAACTCACCCATACTACGAGCTCATCTAGTTCATACTCAATAATAATGTTAAGCTCATTCAGAAATAGATCATCATAGCTATATAGATCCCGCTGTCCCTCGACCAACAAGAAGACAATATGTGTCAAGAGTAGTTTGTATAGCATTGAACTTTTTCTTTTCTTGTGTATAGCCTTTTAAGGACCATTTTGCACCCTTTGAATGTTATGATGCTCAGATCTTTTTATTTTATGATTTAGACTTTAAGCATTATCTAACATTTTCTCTAACATTTTCTTCATGCTCTTCATTCTCAAACAAGTTTTAGGCGCTCACAAATTGAGTTGCTAGGAAGGCCGGGTGTTAGCTATGGACAAATTTGTATCAACATTGTTGCATCCTGGAATATTCGTGGTGGTAGAGAAGTATATAATTTAACGTCTTAGCATTGTACGAAGATCCAACATACATACAGATAATAAAGATGGTCCAGCATTCATAAGAGACACATAGCTTTTACGTGGAAATCCTTAAAAAATGGAAAACACCACGGGGCCTGGCCCAGTGTGAAATAACCCACCAGTATTTGTAGTTGATTACAAATGAGACTCTTCTTTGGGAGAAGGCATTGGCTTGATGTTACAAATATACATCATATATATCGCATCAACATAGACATTTTTTTTTTGTTGGCAGAACCATAGTCGATATGGCAGAGGTCGGAAAGACTGTAGTAGGCAATGGAAGTTGGAAGGATCGTAGTAGGTAGAAGATAGGGGTCAGAAAGATCGTTGTCTGACAAGGGAGGTCAGAATGTCCATACTTGACAGAAGACTAGGGTCAGAAAGACCATAGTTGGCGAGGGAGGTCACCGTAGTAGGCAACAGAGGTCGAAGGGATAATAGTTGACAGGAGACTGTGTCAGAAAGACCGTTGTATGGAAATGGTGGTCGGAAGGATCATAGTCGGAAGGATCGTAGTCGACAGGAGACTGAGGTCAAAAAGACTGTTTGTTTGACAAGGGAGGTCGTAAGGGCCGTAGTAGGTGATGGAGGTCGGAAGGAGACTGGGGTCAGAATGACTATTGTCTAGCGAGGGAACTCGGAAGGACCATAGCAGTAGGGTGGTACTTCGGCAAAACTCTGGGTGTCAGGTGGTGGCATGGCAGAAGTCTAGGCCTCAGGTGGTGGTCCAGCAGCACTTCGACGTTAGGTGATGGTCTAGCAGTGGCACTTCAGGGTCAAGGGGCACTCCGGCTTCGGGTGGCACTTCGACTTCCTTGGATGGTCTAGTGGTGGTTAGACAGAACCTAGCAGTGGTGCGACAGAACTCTGGCGGTGCTGCGGCAGAACTTTGGTGGTGATGCGGCAAAACTTTGGTGGTGATGCGGCAGATCTCTGGCGGTGGTCGAGGAGGAGCTAGGCGGCTGGAGCTTTCTTCCTTCTCTTCCTTCTTCTCTCTTCTCTCTCTCTCTCTCTCTCTCTCTCTCTCTCTCTCTCTCTCTCTCTCTCTCTCTCTCTCTCTCTCTTCTCCCGCTTTTTCAAGAGGAAATGAGGTTCTATTTATGGAATTATTGAGTGGCATGGCTTGTAATTAAATGCAAGATCAAGGATAAATTGGGAGTGGTTTGGATGGACGGTCGATCTTGATTCCTACGATCATGCACTATTTAATAGACCTTTGGTTGTCTTAATGATATCATAATTTGATGATCTTGGGCTCGTTGGATTCGTCTCGTCGAGCTGCTCGATTCGACTATAAGCATGTCATGATTGGAGATTGTTTGGTAGCCCAAATTGTGGTTAGATCATTCCAAAAGTGCTTCGAGTCTTTGATTTGGACTCATTTGGGCTTGGATTGGGTTGATTTTGGTGTCGTTGGGTTCGTGTTTCTGATATGCTCAGTTCGACAGTAAGTTTGTTGAAATCGGAATTCATATGGACTCCGATTTAATTTTTGAAATTTCCAACTTGATTTTGCCTCGAGATTCGTGCTTGATCAAGAATATTTTTTGGTTACTAATAAGGATACCTGTAATATACCTATTATGTCATTACTGTATTGGTTAACCTGTATCTAGTTTTAGCTTAAGTCTCGGCTATATATATTCCTACTCTCTGTATCTATTGGAGTGAATAAGATATATTTTTATGTTTATTTTCAGTATTTTTAATTAATTTAAAAGTCGGAGAGAGAGAGAGAGAACAATAGAACATGACACGAGGGAGGTTCGTAGTTTGTTCAAAGTTGTGGGACCCATTGTTTTTTAAATGTGGGATGAGAGTGGGCCCCATCTCATAGGAGACGACGAGAGAGAGGAACTGAGAAAGCACCTTCGGCTAATAAACCCAAGCTGTGGTGGCTCCATAGACCCATCACTGCACTTATTTAACAGCCATGATTGTCCCAATGAAATACCCTAAACTTAATTCAAAATAATTGTTCATTCATGCAATGATTTTTGAGCTATTAAAATTTCACCATAGCTAATTTGAGCTATTAAAATTATATTTTAATGTAATATTTATTTTTGATATATCATAATATTCGATTAGTCTAAAGGCCTATATAATTAGTATTAGATAATATTTTTTTATGTCCCATCAATGATATTTTATATTCTTCTATTCTGTTACTGAGATATAACTATTAAAAAATTTAAATGTAACAGTTTTTTAATGGATTTGCATGTTACTGCATGTGACTTGTACTATTTGCGTTATGTAGCTAACACTTTCAAAGTTTTTTCTCTCCCGCACAACCAATTTTTTGGTTAGATTTATTTAGGACAAACTATGGCAATTTTAGATCAGGGCGGAACCAGTCTTGATTGTTAGGACGAGCAAATTTATAAATAATATCTCTACACAATGTGTTTAATTTTGTTAGGAGGGCAATCACCTAAAAAACTCTTATAATAAAGAGTAAAAACATGATTGAGGGGAACAAATTACCTAAATATCTATGCAATTGCCCCCTCTAGGCACTAGGTGATTCCACCCCTGATTTTAGATAAATCGGAAACTAAAAATTATAAGAAATAAGGAATTAATTACGCATAAGTTTGCTCTAAAAGGATTTTCATCCACAAAAAACTGAAAAAGTGTGACTTTGAAGTTGATTCTATAGAATTATGCAAGTATTGACTAACATTACCCAATTTATGAGGAAGATTTAACTTTCTATGAGCTATGCACTTTGTGTCGCTTGAGCACATCAATCTCATTGAATGCAATTCTCTAATATTTATTTGTAATCATATATAGTATTGTAATAACTCAAAAGTTATAAATGAATTAAAATAAAGAATGATTTTTGTGATAGGTAATCCGTATACTATTTTAATTTTCAATGATTTTTGTTTTCTGAATTTTATCTCTAAAAATGAATAAAAATTCAATATCCTTTGATTTAGTGAATTTTTTTTTAATGTAACTTTTGATATGTGATCCATATCTTCATCCTAAGCATTTTTATTGATTTATATCAAAATTTTATCTAATGTTTTACATATATGTCATTTTAATAGAAATGAGTAATACAATTTTTGTCGACTAGAATATTCACGACAGTAAAGTAAGAGAAATTTTCGGCCTAGCGTTGCACGGATATCCAGCACATAAGTAGAGAAATAAAAAAACACCATGATTTTTACATTAAAAATCTAAAATTAAGAAAAAAATCACAGGGTCACGCACAATCAAAATTATTTCACTATTATCTAAACAGGTTACAAAAATTGACCCGCCCCTAAACTTGAGGAAGATCAAATTACAATAGTCTAGGAAGTGGGTTGAACCGTGTGAATATTTCTGAGTTTACAATGATGATAGTTGGGCAGAAGTCTTAAGGTGGTAGAGCAAAATTTGACGGCAGTCAACCAAAAGTCCATCGACGATTGGTGGACACGGGGAAGTTCGATGATGGTTAGTGGCTAGGCGGTGGTCGAGGAGGGTCTAGTATAATATAGGCTACCCCAAGCTCTGGTCAGGTCAGCCCACACACTCTCAGTAATCCACAATGGTCTATGTACTGATATTCCAAAATATATGTAAACATGTATCGTTGGAGAGTTGACATGTGTTTCTATATATATATATATATATATATATATATATATATATATATATATATATATATATATATATATATATATATATATATATATATATATATAATGACATTATGTTATGACACCTAGTAGAAATCTCTCTGCAAATTAAAAGTACAACATATTACATTTCTTGTTAGGCTAATTAAAATGTAAATATATTATTATTAGTGTTAATAACTAGTCTCAAATTCCCGAAACCATGTCTCAATCTTTATGAGGGATTTTTTTTTTCATGAAACATATGTAGCATTAAACCTGCTATGTATGATGTTATGTATTTTGTGTGTAGGCTGGTTTGAATGATGAAACTTGTATAAAATATTGTGTTGAAAAAATCACTTCTCAAAATATTTAAGTAATCTAAAGCTAGCATGCATTACGTACGTGTCGCCGAAAATTCCTTCAAAGAAAACTGGCCAGTGTTTTCGTCGGTATTTTCGACAAGCAATATTCAGCCGGAAATCGTAAAATTTCTATAGTGCATGTTAGCATCAACATTGCTGTTGTACGAGCAACGACTTAACATAGATATTAATGTTAACAACATATATCAGATGCTGGCAATCCCACTTCTAAATTTTATCGTTTGGAATCCTTTTTGCACCTTATAAATAAAAAAGTTGAATCTACTCATTGATTACTGGAAAGAGGCATTTTAATAGCTTCAATGATTGATCAGAACACTTAATTGGGTGGTTCATGTTGTACATCATGATCATATAATATTCTCCATGCATCCTAATGCTTTAATGGTCATCGAATCGATCAAATTATGATCATTGAATTTATCTCGTCGAGCCATTCATTTTGACAATAGGCACACAATGTTTGGAGATCCCTTGGTTGCTCAAATATTGTCATCAAGTCTTTTATCATATAAAAACATGTTATAATATAACTAAACTATTCTATGCAATCATTTACTTTTTTTCTTAATTTTTTTTAATTTTGCTAAAAAATATTGTTGCATCGGGCTTGTTATGTGATAGAAATGTACCCCTCAAACTTAAGAGAAAATTCTATAAGATGGTAGTGAGGCCTGCAATGCTTTTTGGTGCCGAATGTTGGCCATTAAAAGAAAAGCATAATACTAAGTTAAGTGTGGCAGAGATGAGGATGCTCAGGTGGATGAGTGGCTTTACCCATAGAGATAGAATACGAAATGAGCATATACGTAAAAAGGTTGGAGTAACTCCAATAGAAGATAAGATTAGAGAGAGTCGCCTTAGATGGTTTGGTCACATAAAAAGGCGGCCTTCTGATGATCCGGTTAGGAGAGTAGAGGTATTATATTTGCCTTGTGTTAAGAAAGGTAGGGGTAGACCTAAAAAGACTTGGTTAGAAAATATTAGGAATGACCTTTCTTTATTAGATTTAAACTAGAATTTGAATTTTAATAGGACACAATGGAGAAAAAGGATTTATGTAGCCGACCCCACGTAGTGGGATAAAGGTTTGATGTTGTTGTTGTTGTTGTTGCTCAAAAATATTGTTGC
The DNA here is from genome assembly GCA_016618105.1 of Dendrobium huoshanense. NCBI lineage: Eukaryota > Viridiplantae > Streptophyta > Magnoliopsida > Asparagales > Orchidaceae > Dendrobium > Dendrobium huoshanense. The sequence continues at coordinate 60,556,304 of CM028357.1, forward strand.
GCATTTAGTTAGTTTCTTATTTAATAAAATTACATAGATATCTTGAAATATTTTTTTATCAAAATAGGACTTGTTTATGACATATTATATCATAGTATAATTAAATTATTATATAATATGACTAAACTATTAGATAAATATATCCAGATTATTAAATAAAATAGTTAAATTATTAGATATTTATAATTATACTTATTACAAAAGAAATATTATGAATGTCTATTAATTTAATTATATTATTCAATAATTTAATTACATTATTTATTATTAATAGTTTAATTATGTTGAGAGTTAACACAAAATATATAGAATTAAAGATATAAATAAAAAATTAATTCGAGATATATATTTTTTCGAATTCATGCATTAAAACATATAAATATTTTGCCGCAATGATTTTGACTGAAGGCCCAGTCCAACTAACACAAGGAGTTTTGCTCAAGAAACGTATTACATATGGGGCCATATAATTCTCCCCTGCTTGTTTAGTAAATGTACTAAGGAGTTATTTGGTTGGAATAAAAATATATAAAGTATTTTAAATGTAGTATTATTGAAAATATTAATATTTGATTGGATGAAAAAGAAATACAAAATAAAGTAAATATAATATAAATCATTTTAGTTTATTTCTAGATATAATATTTGGTTTAAATTTTCAAAAATGATGCCAAGCACATCTCGATATAGGTCCAAATAAATCTTAATAAAGCACTTTGTTGATGTAAAACTAGAAACTTGGCAAAATGGTTTGAATTTTATGTAGGTGTGTTAAAATCTGACCTGACTTGAAAAATTTTGGGTTTATGTCAACTTGTTTGCCACACGGGTCGGGTTCGAGTTCGAGATTTTGACATGTTTTTAAAATTGGGTATGGTTCAAGTTGACCTGACAACTTGAAATTTTGACCCACTTCACTGCTCGAGTCAACTTGACCCCAGCGGTCTGCCTTGCATGTGCATACCTTGGCCTCGTAGTCGCACCCGTGATCCCGCATGGGCTACACCTGTGCTGGTGCTGGCCTCGCCCGGATTGACGCCCGATCGCCCCGCATGCTGGCGGATGGCCTCGCTGGCTCTCACATCTGCTGACAGCGGTCAAGCCTATCCTCGTAGACCTCGCTTGACGGCTCGAGTTGCCCCACGCTGGCCTCACAGACCTCCCCCCACACGTTGACTTTGCATTTTACAAATGGGTTGTCGGTAGGGTTGGGTCAACCCGGTAACCCATGTGGGCCGGGTTGGAGTTGGAAATCTTGACTCGTTTGTAAAATGGGGTCGGATTTGGGTTGACCTGTTTAGACCGGGGTTAACTTAGGTTCATCCCGAATCCAACCCGTCGAACCTTTTTGACACCCCCAGCCTAATTTTATGCACTTATAATCAATATTAGCTCCTTAACATGATACATTTTTCGACTTCAAGACCATTTTAATTATGAGTTGATAAAAGCATTGAAGGTAAAAAAAAAAAAATTTAAGGGGGTGGTTAATTCAAATAATATAACAAAATATCCCTATTTCTAGTATAATGATAAGAGTATTCTCTAAAAAAATTTAAAAATAGATGATACTTTTACATTCACTCAGGAGAACTTTGGGTGGATAGAATTCTCTCTCATGTTTAAGGAATTCCAAAGGTATCCTTGCCACCAACCAATCATCATTGCCAAACACTATTCACCAACAATCGCTATGTCCATTGTCTTCATCTAATGGACCAACTTTGATCTGTACCAAAGCCACCGCATGCATGGCCTCATCCATCGTTTATGTTTGATTAAAAAAGAGGTGATGATGCTAAGGATTTTTTGCATTGAAAATCTCACAATAATGGCTGAGAAAAGAGGTTAGTGAAGTAAGATTAATAAGTACTATCATAACTTATATAAAATACTTATAAAAGTTCATAATATTAATTTTAAATTTAAAAAATCAATATGAATGAATAGGATTGATACATCCTTGTTGCGTCATGGAGTATTCGCGGTGGTAGAGAAATATATAATTTAACATCTTAATATTGTACGAAGATCCAGCACACAATCAGATGAGTGAGAGGGTGTAGCGTTCATAAGAGACACCAGAGTTTTTACGTGGAAACCTCTGAGAAGGGGGAAAAACCACGGGGCATGGCCCAGTTTAAATGAATCCGCTAGTATTTACAGTCGATTACAAATGAGGCCCTTCCTTGGGAGAAGGCCTTGGCTTTGATGATACAAATGTACATCATATAGAGCGCATTACATGGTGGGAGTTACAATATAGACATGTTTGTTTGGTCGGCATGATCATAGTCGATAGGATGGAGGTCGGAAAGACCGTTGTCATGTGATGGAGGTTGAAAGGATCATAGTAGGTGACGGAGGTCAGAAGGACTGTAGTTGGAAGGAGACCGGGGTCAGAAAGACCGTTGTTTGTTGATGTAAGTCGGAAGGACTATAGTAGGCTACGGAGGTCCGAAGGACCGTAGTTGGCAGGAGACTGGGGTCAGAAAGACTGAAGTCTGTTGATGGAGGTCGGAAGGACCATGGTAGGCGACGGAGGTCAGAAGGACCGTAGTCGGCAGGAGATCGGGGTCAGAAAGACCGTTGTCTGGTGATGGAGGTCGGAAGGACCATAGTAGGCGACGGAGGTCCGAAGGACCGTAGTCGGCAGGAGACCAGGGGTCTGAGAGACCGTAGTTGGAGGGCGGAACTTCGGTAGAAGTCCGGGCGTCAGGTGATGGTTTGGCAGAACTTCGGGCCTCTGGTGATGGTCTGATGAAGGTGAGGGCCTCTGGCGAAGGTGAGGACCTCTGACGAAGGTGAGGGCCTCTGAATAAGGTGAGGGCCTCAGATGGTGGTCTGGCGAAGTGGTCTGGCGAAGGTGAGGGCCTCTGGCGAAGGTGAGGGCCTCTGGCGAAGGTGAGGGCCTTTAACGAAGGTGAGGGCCTCTAGCGAAGGTGAGGGCCTCAGATGGTGGTCTAGCGAAGGTGAGGGCCTCATGTGGTGGTCCGGCGAGGCTCCGGCGAGGCTCCGACAAGGGTGAGAGCCTCAGGTGGTGGTCGGCAAAGATCCGGTTGTGGTCCAACGAGGCTTCGGCGGTGGTCCGGCGAGGCTTCGCGGTGGTCCGGCAAGGGTGAGGGCCTCAAGTGGTGGTCTGACGAGGTTCCGACGGTGGTCCGACGAGGTTACGACGGTGGTTCGACGATGGTCCGGCGAGGCTCCTGCGGTGGTCCGGCGAGATTCTGGCGGTGGTCGAGGAAGAGCTTCTTCCTTCTCTTCTTCTCCTCTTGGTTGGGTCCCCCCCCCCCCCCCCCCCCCCCCCCCCCCCCTCAAGAGAAATGAGGGGTCCATTTATAGATTTTATGGAGTGCCATGTCCCGTAAATAGGCAAGAGAACAGGGGTAAATGTGGAGTGGTTTGATGGACGACCGATATTGAATCCCTTGATCATGTATCGTTCATCAGACATTTGAAGACCTTAATGACGTCGGAATTCACTGATGTTGGGCTCGTTGGATCCGTCTCGTTGAGCCGCTCGATTTGACTATAAGCTCGTTATATTTAGAGACCGTTTGGTAATCCAAATTGCTGTTCGAACCTTCCAACAACGCTTCTACCCTTGATTTGGACTCATTTGGGCTCGGATTGAGTCGAATTTGGTGTTGTTGGGTTCATATTTCCGAGACGCTCAGTTTGAATGTAAGTTTGCTGAAATCGAAGTTGAGATGGCCTCATAATTAATTTTTGAAGTTTCCAACTTAAATTTGCATCGAGATTCGTGCCCGATCAAGATAATTTTTTTAGGACGTATCAATACTTAAAAAGTTATTTTGATCGGGCACAAATCTCAAGGCAAAATGAAGTTGGAAACTTCTGAAATTAAAATTGGGACTATCTGAACTCCGATTTCAACAAATTTATAGTCGAACTGAACGTCACGGAAATATGAACCCAACAAATGTCTCATAAATCATCTAATATTTTCTAGTGTCTTAATGAATTTAAAAATGAGCGATCTTTGACTCTTTTTTTAATTTTGTTGATGCGCTCATTTCTACTAGATAAAATTAGGGGCAAATGGTTTTGATAAGTTTCTAATTCTACTTCAAACCATTTGATCTAAGCACATTTAGATTCAATCTTAACTTTGATCTCATTGGATTCACCTCAACAAATTGAGTTAGTATTTGTCTAATTAATCTTTGCAGCAATTCCCTAAACTTCTTATTCAAATATTCAATTGATTTGAGATTTAAAGTTCATATAAATAATCAGCTTTGATGGAATAAATTTTCTCATGACATACATTAGCATTTTTAAAAAGTTGAAAGATTAAAAATCTATTTTAAAATAAATAATTGGATTTCTATTGCATGAAATATCAAAAAACTATTTACTTGATATATCTGAAAAAAAAAAAAAGCATAATTGCCACTAATCTTGAGATGAAATTTAACCATAGAACTTTCATAATTAAATTCAAGATAATACGAGTTCCAGTTTTTAAAAAAACTTATAATCAAATTAGACATCTTGATAAAACAAAGCTAATGATACAAAAAATGGTCTAACTCGAGCCTAAATATTGAGATAAAAAATCAAACACTCGAAACATAATCAAAAACTTCAAATATTAATTGAACGACTAAATGAACTCCAATTTGGCATGCTTATAATCAAATCGAACAGTTTAACGGGACGAATCCTACAAGCCCGATATCACTTAATTCCAACATCATTAAGGCACGTTGGTATTGGCAAAATACTTCATGATCAAATGAATCAATATAGATCTTATGATAAAATGTTTTGAATTTTGACCCAATTTATCAAAATGCTCATAACAAAAAAGCTATAAATAAGAACTCATTCTCTATAAATGGAGAGATATAAGATACCAACTCTATTATAGTGCAAATTTTCTAGAACATAATATTACTAATAATATAACAAGCTCAGATATTAATATTTTTCTATAAATTCATATATTGGGCTATAAAAAGTTATTGATATTAAAACGACAGAAGACAGAATAAAAAAATAGATAAATATTTATATTAGAGAAAAGTTGAAATAGCAGCAATTAAAAGTAAAATATAACATATATAATAAATTATAAAAAAATATGTCAATTAAATAATTTGATTATTAAGAAAGAAAAAAATAAGAATGTTAAATTTATATGAATTTAAATTGGACGAAGTAATTAATTAATAAAAAAATAAATTTTACACCTCCAGCGGAAATAGAAATAAAAAAATCAGACCTTAAACAGTTGAAAAAAGCGAAAAATTTCCACGATTCCCTCGCCTGGCCCCACCCATTTTTTAAAATATTTTAGATAATTTTAAATATTTTGCCTCTTATTAAAATATTATTAAGCACCTTACAGATAATTTGTGTATGTATTTCCTAAACAAATATTAAATCTAAGTGTTACTGCTGCCATTATTGGCGCTTTCTCTTGTGGAAGATCTCCTCTTTTGGCCTCTTCTCTCTCTCTTAGCGGATCATGTCTATGAATTGCAGTCTTGTGCGTTTTCTCTTTCTTCTGGTTTTCTCAAGCAGTCTAATGCTCTGCATAATCGCTGCCGCCACCATCACTCATCTTCCCGGCTTCAACGGCGCACTTCCGTTCCATCTGGAAACAGGGTTAGGCTGAGCTTATTTCATAAACGTTTTGTTCTTTTAGAAATGTTTTCTTTCTTTTCTATCACAATATTGATTCCAAGGGAAGTGATATGGACATATTTGTATGCATATCAATGACCATCAATTGATGTGAAGATATGTGAGCTTGGATGAAGTAACGCAGGCCGATCTCTTCTACTATTTCGTAGAATCAGAGAGAAAACCTAGCGAGGACCCTCTAATTCTCTGGCTCACCGGAGGCCCCGGCTGCACCTCCTTTTATGCCTTGGCTAGAGAGATTGGTAAGATTTTTAACTTTTATTAGTCTCTTGAATGTTGCCGGATTAATTCCAATTTTCCTAACCAAATGTTTCCAAACAGTCACTTAAGGCTTTCAAGATTTAGTAAGTCACGCAGATTTAAGGATTTGCTAATCCTCTTACCCTTAAATATAAGGGTGCCTTAGGTTTGATGATACTGAACCCTAAACTCCAATACATTTTACATCACTTAGAATATAGCAAGTTTGATGATAGTCCTTTTTATTTCAAATAAATTAATACCATTATGGTGTTAGCAGGGGCGGAGCCAGAATTTTTTCTTGAGGGGGCACAAATCATTGAAGTAAAAAAAACCCTCAACCTTTTTCATTCGGGCTTGGGACAGACATAGGTGGTTTTAATTTTTTTTTAAATCATTAGATTCATTATAAAAATATACAATATATGATAAAGAAAAAAAAAACTTACAATTGAGAATAATAAATCTTGCGATTCTTCTTATCTATCATCTATAATTTCTCCTGCCTAGTCTTCATTTTTTGAAATCGTTGTACAATCAAGTCATTGTCAATACTATTAAATATATATTTTTTAATATAAGTAAATAAACAATCATTCATCCAAGAGTCTCCCATACGATTGCGTAAACGATTCTTTATAATGTTCATTGTAGAAAATGCCCGTTCAACTGTTGGCTGTTGCTGTAGTAATTGACAATATCAAAGCAAGCTTTATAAGTAAGAACACCAAAGGAAAAATATCATTCTTTCTAGTCTCCATCATTTTCTGAGCAAAATCTCCAAGTCCTTTTAAATTCATAAATGCATCATTCGATCTCATATCAATAATAAAACTTTCAATTTGATTGTCTAGTATGATAAGATCCATTTCTGAAAAATCTGACGGATAAAATTTTGCAAGGCGAATCAATCGTTCTTTATCAAAAGCTGAAAATGTCTGATATGAATTTAAACATGCCACACACATAAGTAATTCTGTATTAATTTCATCAAACTTATTATTGAGTTCTTGAAGTTGCATATTTATAACAGTGTAAAATAATTCGATTTGATAATAATGCTTATTTGTTATACTTTTAGTACGACATCTTGATCTTCCTTGCATCACAAATGTGTCAATCATGTTTGGAATATTTATGTTATTCTTTTCACAAAATAATCCAACTTCTTTAAACAAATTATCCCAACCATCATTTCTCATATTTTGAAGTCTTTGTTTAGAAACTTTTATCAAAGTCATGACATTTATAGTATCTTAATCATTTCTTTGCAGTACTTGGGATAACTCATTTGTAACTCCTAATATGAGCTTCATCATATGCAAATTGAAAATAAATTCAAAAGTTTGCATAGATTCAAGTAGAGAATATGTTTTGCCTTTTTGTTCACCGCTAGATCCCTCATGTATCAATATCTTAAGAACCTCCAATATAGACCCAAACAGTAAAATTAAGCTGATGAGTGAATTATAATGAGAACCCCAACGCGTGTCTCCTGGTATTTGAAGTGCAATTTTTTGATTTAAACCGTGACCTTTTGTAGCTCCTCCACATTCTAGTTGCTCAATTATTTTGTCATAATATTTTCCTCTTAGCATATCTCTTCTTTTGCATAAACTATCAACAATATTTAACAGGTTTGTCACAATATTAAAGAAATAAGCAACTTGAACATGATTTTTTGCGACTGCAACTAATGCTAACTGGAGTTGATGTGCAAAACAATGCACATAATAAGCTGAACAATTTTCTTTCATGATTAATATTTTTAGTCCATTAAACTCACCTCGCATTGCCTTGCCTGTCTTCGTGCCGCCTAGTCAAACGGGTTTGCGGGTCGGGTCGGGTCAACCCAGCAACCCGTATGAGTCGGGTTTGGGTTTAATTTCTTGACCCTTTTACCTAAACGGGTCGGGTTTGGGTTGACCCGTTTACGCCTGTGTCAAGTCGGGTTTGACTCGATTCCGACCCGTTGACCCGAATTGACACCCTTACTTGAGGTAGATCAAATTACAAATGTCAACCGTATAGTTGTAGTCTAGTGATAAACATGGATGAAAGTTTAGCTTCAATTGGTGGTCCGACGGAAGTCCGGCTGTCTGTTGGTGATCCGGTGAAAGTCTCGATGTCAGTAAGTGATATGGTGGAAGTCAGGCGTCAGGCAGTGGTTTGACGGAAGTCTGGACGACAGTTAGTGGTCTAATAGATTTTCGACGTCGGGTGGTGGTTTGGGGGAATTCCGACATCAGGTGGTGGTTTGGGGAAACTCCGGGCGTCAGGTTGTGGTCCGGCGGAACTAAGCCGTCAGGTGGTGGTCCGACGGAACTCCGGGCATCATGTGGTGGTTTGGTGGAACTCCGGGCGTTAGGTGGTGGTCCGACAGAACTCCGACATCAGTTGGTGGTCCGACAGAACTCCGGGTGGTGGTCGTTGAGGAGCGAGGAGACAAGAGCGATCTCCGATCTCTCTCTTCTTTCCTTTGGCTTGGGTCCCCTTGCATGAGAAATTGGGGCTCTATTTATAGATTTTCTAGAGTGGCATGACCTGTAAATAGGAGAAAGATCAATGACAAATTTGGAGTGGTTTGAATGGACAACTGATGTTGACTCCCTTGATCGTGGACCGTCTAAATTGGTCATTTATATGTCTTAGTGATATCAGAATTTTGTGATCTTGGGCTCGTTGGATTCGTCTCATCGAGCCGCTCGATTCGACTATAAGCATGTCACATTTGGAAACTTTTTGGTAATCCAAATTGTGGTTTGACCTTCCAACAACATTTTGGGTCTTTGATTTAGACCCATTTGGGCTCGGATTGAGTTGAATTTGGTGTCGTTTGATTCGTGCTTTCAAGACGTTCAATTAGACTGTAAGTTTGCTAAAATTGTAGGTTGGATAGTCCCGATTTTAATTTCAGAAGTTTCCAGCTCGATTTTGCCTCGAGATTTATGCCCGATCAAGATAATTTTTTGATGATGTATCAGTTGCCCCCTTTTTTCGAACGTCGAAGCTATAGAAGTCCGAAAATATGCATTATAGCTATTGAAAAAAATTTTTGTGAGCTTTGAAACTTGAAAATAATCCAATTGGGTATAGAGGTCCCAAATAGCTTTAGAAGTTTCAAAATTGAGTCCGGAATGTCAAAAAATAATTCCATGGACCCCAAAACTGTCTGATTTTGCCTTTCAGGACCAAAAATTGGGCCAAAAAACGTGTCGGGATAGACTAGCCGCCGCAGGCTTCCGCCATGCTGCGTGTTCCCGCTTTCCCACGCTTCCTGGCTCGCCCACGCGCTGTCACGTGCCTGCTCGCGGCCAGTCGTGGCTCACGCCGCCCACTCGGCGCGGCTTGCGGGTGTAAACAAGTCGAGTCGAGCTTGAGTCAGAGGGTGTTCGAGCTTGACTCGTGAGTCAAATATCGAGCTCGAACTCGAGTCAAGCTCAAAAGTCGCGCTCGAGCTCGACTCGCGACACATAAATGAGCTCTACGAGCAGCTTGTAGAGCCACTCGATTTCGGTTTCCCGCTCGCCATTTCGAATTGCCCGCTCAGGTTTTCAGCTAGCGATAAATTATCCACTTGGTTTGTTGCTTTTTTGCCTTTTTCCTTTGGATAATAGAAGGTGACCACATGGTTTACGCCAAGTGTACAATGATTATACTCCAGTGTTACTTTTTCCCTTGGATAAAGGGGTTCTTCATAGCTGTATAAAGCATTAACATTTAATGTTTTGACAGCAAAAAAAATTATAAAATATGACATTAACTTTTAATGCTTTTTACCTTGATATTTGACACATTTTATTTAATGTATAAATATTTTTTAAGATTTAAATTTAATAAAAATAATTATTATTTAAATTTAAAAAAATTAAAAAATTATTTGAGCCGGCTTACGAGCTCACGATCTAAGCCTCATCAAGCTCGAACTCGACTCCTTAGCTCGATAAGCTCGGCTCGCGTGCCCATAAAAGAGTCGAGCTCGAGCTGGCTCGGCTCACTTACACCCCATAGCGTGACTCCTGTTCGCACGAGCCAACTGCCGTAACTGGCTGCGGAGCTGCGGTTAGGCGACGGTTCGGTTGAACGTCGGCTAACCGACAAAAATTTATTTTTTTTATCACTTTATATATATATATATATATATATATATATATATATATATATATATATATATATATAAAACTCCTTTTTTACAACTTTCCCAACTTCTTCCTCTTCTCTCTCTCATTATATAAATACCTCCTTATGCGTATGAAAAAACTTGCCCATCTTCCTTTTCTCCTCTTATTCTCAGGCTGAGGCCTTCCACTTGTCTTGTTCAGGCGGGATAGGCGGTATTCCCTGTCCAGGTTTAGGGCCCCTCACTGAGTAGGAGTCTTCTTCTTTCCTATTTTCTTCTCTTCTTCTCCTCAGGCTGAGGCCTTCCCCGTAATCCTGTTCAGGTGGTATCCACTGTTCAGGTCTAGGGCCCTTCACTGAGTAGGAGTCTCATTCTTTCCTCTTTTTCTTCCCTTCTTCTCCTCAGGCTAAGGCCTTCCCCCTGGTCTTGTTCAAGTGGTATCCACTATATAGGTCTAGGTCCCCTCACTGAGTAAGAGTCTCATTCTTTCCTCTTTTCTTCACTTCTTCTACCTTTCAGTTCTCTTCTTATACAGGAGGCTTTTCCCTGTCTTTAGATAAGCGGTATCCTTTATCTGACTGCAGGGCCCCTCCTTATATAGAGGTCATGAAGGGGGATCGCCCTTCTTCGAGAGATCCCACGACCAAGAGAGATTCACATTCATAGTTGGTTGGCGATGGACTTCGGAAAGACTGTTGTCAAGAGACGGAGGTTGGAAGGACCATAATTTAGCGACGGAGGTCGGGGAGGACCGTTGTCTAGCGTAGGTCGAAAGGATCGTAGTCGGTGGTCAATGAAGGTCGGAAAGGCCTTAGTCAAGTGACGGAGGCCGAAAGGACTGTTGTCTAGCAACATAGGTTGGAAGGACTGTTATCTGGCGACGATGGTCAGAAAGACCATAGTCTTGCGACATAGGTCGGAAGGATCGTTGTAGGCGACGGAGGTCGGAACCGTAGTCGGCAAAAGACAGGGGTCAGAAAGACCGTTGTCTGTCGATGGAGGTCGGAAGGACTGTAGTAGGCGACAGAGGTCAGAAGAACCATAGTTGGTAGGAGACAGAGGTCAGAAAAATCATTTTCTGGTGATGGATGTCGAAAGGACCATAGTAGGCGATAGAGGTCGGAAGAACTGTAGTCGGTAGGAGACGGAGATCAGAAGGATCGTAGTCGGTAGGAGACAGGGGTTAGAAAGACAGTTGTCTGACGATGGAGGTCGGCAGGACTGTAGTAGGTGACGAAGGTCGGAAGGACCGTAGTCAGCGGACGACGATAGTTGGAAAGATTGTAGTCTGGCGATGAAGGTCGAAAAGACCATAGTTTGGCAACATAGGTCGGAAGGATCGTTGTATGATGTCAAAGGGCTTCTTGATGATGTTAGCATGTGTGGATCCCCCTGGGATCAATCATCTAGTGATTGAGGCACAATAAAGATTGTATATTTCTTTAATTAAGAAATTAAGATTTTATTGACATCCTCCTATGATGTTTGACCTATCCGAGGTTGTATGTCAGTGCGGTGCTCGATGACGTTAACCTGTGTGGAAGAGATCAGATCGAATCCCCCTGGGATAGATCTAGTTATTGAGACACAATAAAGATTGTGTATTTTTAGAATAAAGGATTTAATATTTTATTGACATTCTCTTAGGATGTTTGACCTATCAAAGATTGTATGTCAGAGTGGTGCTGGACGATGTTAACCTGTGTGGAAGAGGTCGGATCGAATCCCTGGGATCGATCATGAAGTGATTGAGACACAATTCTCATTGAGTATCCTTCCTAAATTAGCCTAACCTAATTTATAGAAATCTGAATTCAAATTTGAATTATATTAAAATCATGAATTTCTTTCCTAAATTGTTGGATTATTTTTGAAAAGGTATCCCCATCAATAAATTTGAAATTTAAATGAGAATCCTTATTGATTATCCTTCCTAAATTAGCCTAGTCTAATTTATGAATATCTGAATTCAAATTTGAATTCTCCTAAAGCATTGAATTCCTTTCCTAAAAGTGTCGGGCTATGTTTGGAAGGATATCCCCATCATCAAATCTTTGTATTGATTGAACATTTGAATTAATTCCTCTTTCCTTTAACAATATGCTTTAATTGACAACCCAATTAGGGCCCCAAATCAGCCCTAATCTTTGATTGGATTTGGGTCGTCCCCCCTTCCATTGATCCTCACCATAATTATACAACTTATTAGGACATAAATCTTAGGTCCAGATTTCTGCTCATTTTTGTCCTCTTGTTTCGGTTGTCATCCAATGATGATTGTGGCTATTTTCCTACTATCAAGCGCTTGCTATCTCCTTCCCAAATCATCATAAGTTGTTGTCCAGATTTTCGGGGACGATAAAACATTGTCTAAACGTGTGAAAGGGATTCATATTGCTGTCCTTCCCACAGAGACAGCCAAACGACTTCACCGCGGCTTTATCTTCATCTATGCAGGTAAACTCTTTCCCTCACATTATACCTTTTAATCCCTCCTCAATCATGTCATATATTGTGAAAACTTATCTGCATAGCCATACTAAGAGCTTGTGTGAGTGGGTCTTTGTAGTGACTAGTCTATTTATTAATTTAGGGATTGTCTCAGAAACATCACATGAGCATGATATTAATTTATTTGATTTTATAATGGTCCTCCTTTTATCATGCGATTACTTGTTTATACTTGATCGCCCCCTTGCAAGCTAAAGTCCTTATTTAAGTTCATTCGGAGTTAATTAATTGTCACTCTCTGTTCACGTATGCATAATTTCCAACTCAACATCACTTACACATCTAGTTGTGCATTAGCTAGAAAATGAGTCAACATCTATAACATAGATATTCATTTGATGGATAATTTTCACTATGTTTTAAGTTATTAAGCATCTTGTTTATGTTGCTTGTGAAAGGTCAAGATCAATTAATAGACGATTATATTATATTGAGTTGTCTTCCTACAAATGTGAACTAACTTATGAGGCAATAGTCATATTATTGAAAAGTACAAGCCATCATATTATTGTTGATGCTATAAAGCATTAATGATGTGTCAAATCAAGCTCCATTACTTACTATATTGATGAGGACATCGTCAGAGATTTCGACACATGTACCATCAGGAGACGCCGGAGATCGACGGCCACGATCATTAGTTTTATTTTGAGTCATTTTATGTAGTAGTTATTTGATTTTTTTTGTGTTTCCGTTTTTTCCCTTATGGGTATTTAGTTGCTATTGTAGCCCAAGTGACATTTTAGTCTTTTGTTCTCTTTGTCATTTGGTGGCCTATATATATGAGACTTTTCTCATGTAATAGGAGTTTGGATGAATGAAAATTTGCCACTTATGTTCTCTTTATGAGTTCACCCTCCTCGATCTCTTAGTGAGTTCGTAGGAGAAACTAGATCTCTTTGTGAGTTCTAGGTTTTTTCTGTTCTTTCGTTTTCTTTTAGTTCTCTTGATCAATTCGTTGTTGTGAAGATTTGGATTGAAGCCACTAGTGGGAGATTGGATTTTCATGCTTTGGATCCCGAGAATTTCCCCCACACTCTCCTCCCTTGCTCTTGCCGCCGCCCCCTACCTGGATTGCCCAGGCTGCCGGCCTGCAGCCCTAACCGCCGGCCAGCAGCCACCGGCCAGCCCTTCCCCAGCCCGCCGGCTCCCTTTCCCCCTTTCGGCGGCCACCTCCTCCCCACTCTTTTGAATTTCGAATTTGAAATTTGAATGTTTTATGAGCCATTACTTGTTTCCTAATTTAGCTCCTTAATTTTAGACAATCAATTTAATTGAGTTTCAATTTCAAATTTGAAATTCAAATTGCTCCAATTGATTGCCCTTAAATTAGGAAGTTATTTCCCCTTATGAAAGCTGAAATTTTATTTTAGATTTTGTAAAAATCTGTGATTAAGTTTGTGGTCCCCATTGCATTAAACCCAAGCCCCTCTCTCCTAGTCATGTGGCCAGCCCCTTAATGGCCTCCTCTGTCTGTCCTAATCACTTTAATAACTTCACAAATTCAGCCCCAAATCTTCTCCCCATTACCGCCCCTCTCTCCCTCCTTGGATTAATTTGAAATTCAAATTAATTCCCTCTCCTAAACCACTAAAATATGAATTTTATTTTAGATTTCCTGCATTTGCCTCTTAGCCCCTACCATAGCCAACTCCCCCCCTCTTCTCCTCTTTTGTTTCAACAAGTGGTCGGCTCAAGGGCTCAAGAAGAGAGTTCTCCACATCCATGGACGGCCGATCCCGACATCGACCATGGCTTCGTCTTTGATGATCAAGGAAGAAAGGATAAGACGTTAGATGTTCTCTAGTCATCCCATGGACTACCCGCCACCGGCTACCACTCCAACGGACTAAACTTTGTGTGCCATTTGTCTCCTAGTGACATCGCTCGGTTGCTCTCAATCTTCCTCCATTAAAAGTGCCACCAACAAGAGAGTGAGTGAGAGACCCAAGGTGAAAAGTTCTATTTGTTAATTGTGGATTATTGTTTCTTTCCATAACATTACTATCTAATTCTATGTTGTTAATTTGATATTGTCCTATTAATCTAGTCGTAACCACATGCCTTACTTAATTTCAACTTGATAATTCCGAGAACTTAATTTGGGTAAGCATTAATTCTATAACTAGCTAAGCTTTAACAATCTTATATTAAAATCCCCAAGCAGTTCTTGTTTCCATGCATTACGCTTCACATCATATATGCTTGTTAGTGGACATGCCAAGTAAGAGCTTATAGATAAAACACTAAACTGGTGTTGTTCTTAATGCTCCTTAACAATGTAATCAATACATATGGGCGAGCTCGAAATTAGGGTTTCAAGCGAACCAAGCGTTCGACGAGCTACTCGATGCTCGGTTCGATTAAAGCTCATTTGTGATCGTTTAACTAACTAAACAAACAAACTTGAACAACATTTTAAATACTCGATTCTTAAATACTAGTGTGTTCGGTTCATTTATGTTCGCGAACAACATCATTTGAAGTTCGTGAACAAGCTCGACATTAAGCTCGATAAAAAGTTCGATAAAAGCTCGATTCGTGTTCGATTTTGATCGTTAATAAGCTCGATAAAAATTATTAATATTTGATTATAGAATTAATAAATATAAATAATATAAACATTTTATATTTATTATAATATAATGATATAATTATTGTAAATAATAAAATTTAAAGTGAATAATATTATATTATATGTTAATTAAGTATTTTTATTAAATTTAAGTGAATGATAATAATTAGCAATGTCAAAAAAAGAGGCGGGCCTATTTTGTTATTGTTGGCTCGTTGCCTCATTATCTTATCTTCTCGAGACCTGAGCCCTAATTTTTCTTCCGAAACACGCGGGCTAACGAAGGCAGAAGTATTTTTATTATAAATGTGTTATTTCATATATATGTTCATGAACGTGTTTGTTTGATTGTTAAAAAAATTCATTAAATATGTTCTCGAACATGCTCGATGTAATCGTTTGTTAGGAAGCTCGATAAATCTCGTTTGTTAAGTTAATGAACATCTAAAAGTAGAGCTTGTTTATAGCTCGTTCATGTTTGTTTATTTAAAGCTCGATAAGCACTAAACGAATGAACATGAACTGAACATGAACCGAACATGAACAATCATTAATTTAAATGAACCAAACATGAACACAAACAATAAAGCTCGAACAAACATGAACCAAACTTGAACAACCTGATATTAAATGAACACAAACATGAACACTTACATACTCGGCTCGGTTCGTTTGCAGCCCTACCCGAAATATAGATGTGAAAGAAATGTGCTTGCTCATGAAGGGAAATAAATATAAGTTTTATTATATTATCTTCACCACAATGATAAGATCATATAATATCACGAGCATGGGTATAGAGGCTTAATATTCGAAGGGTAATATGCTTAAATTGAAAAGTGAAATCCAACATACTTACAAGCCACCGGATCCGCAACCCTATTTGTACAAGCGGACAGAAGGCGATATCCTTACGACAATATTGAAAATACACTTGAAAAACATGACCAGCATGTGCTCTGACAAATGCGATAAATTTGCAAATGCCAGTGTATGAGAATGCTGTGCGGGTCAAATGTTCAAGCTTCATCCTCCTCAATGAAAGGATTGGAGTCGACCTCAAACATTTAAAATGCCTTTCAAATTCCTACAATAATACAGTGAATTTAACATTACCCCGATGACGGCCGTGTTGACAGACAATATCAACCGGAGGGGTCAAATCTCAAATCCAATAAAAGTCTAAATCCTTAAAATGAAATCTATCATCTAAAAAAACTTAAAACTAAAATTCATTCACCTCTTGCAACCGTTTGTCAAGGGTGATAAATTTAAAATTAATCTAAGTTCACAAAGAGTTAATGACATGTCGGGTGTATCATTAAGATTCATCCTCAAATATTCTTTTGCCAGCAAGGATGTGAGACGTGCCCTCTAATCAGTAGTTTTTCTGCAAACTGACACCATTATATTATGATCACGACCAAAGCCGTATATTCCCTAACGGCTTCAAACCCTTGAGTAATGAATCATAGGGTATATTCAATAGGCATACAGCTCTCTGTCAGCTAAGGTGGATTCAAATATATTCCCTTAGATAAACATCACCCAAAGTCTACAAGGTATCCTTGGACGAAGCAATCCATGGCTGCCGATAAGACGCCTTCTGTCAGGTTGGGTCGACTACCTCCTCTAACTAAGTAGACCAGAGACCATGACCGCTCGGGACGACGGAACCATGGGATCTTGATCGGGCTCGTATTCATTTCCCCATCACCAGTTTTAAGATTATGATAATAAACTTTAAAGTCTCAAACTCCAAAATCCATATCCCAAATTCAAACCTTAAAACTATTGCTACTATATATTGAATTTATGACCTATGCGACATCTTTAACGACTAGCTTTAATCGAAAGTTCTCTCTCATTTGTCGGGAGGGGTAATTAACTATAGGGGCTTGCGCCTATAGGAAACCTAAACTCAGATCATAATGTCCTCATAAAATGAGGGCGAAATCACTAGGTAATGTTTAATTCCCAATCTGTTTTCTCAAAATTCACCCGGAGCCTATGCTCATTAAAACTCTCCGCCGTCACAAACAAAAAAAGAGACGGTGCGGAGAGGCCAGGGCGTGGGAATTTTTGGAGCCCACACTTTTTTGTTTTTATAATTCCTTCTTTGTTGTTTGTTCAGGGATAGGTGCGTATTTTTTGAAAAGCTAAGGTAACTTGATCAAGTGATTAGGCCCATGAAGTTAGGAAATTGTTTTACATTCTACTTTTTTTTTTATGTCATGCAGGCCCCATTCGATTCAAGGTTGCCCCCTATAATGGAAGCTTACCTATGTTAGTTTATAATCCTTATGCTTGGACAAAGGTGAACAAACTATTGCCTTAAGAAATATTCTTCCACTTATTGCTGCCATCTTCTCTTATAATTTTTTTGGGTACTTTTAGATCTCCAATGTTATCTTCTTGGACTGGCCTGCTATGACTGGATTCTCATTCTTGAGAAATGATGAAAGCTATATCACAAATGACATTAAATCTTCAAAAGAAATTTACAATTTTCTTAAGCAGGTGCATACGTGAAACTATTTCAATTTTTATTGAGCATGACTTTATAAGCTCGATATGTGTTCAATATTATTATGTTGACTCAAGTATTTCAAATTCTTGGTTTGTTCCTTTCATGATTTAACTTTGATCCTATGGTGAATTATGTGAAATGATTTTTAGTGGCTTCTTGATCACCCGCATTTTCTCTCAAATCCTTTCTATGTCGGTGGTAATTCATATGGCGGCAAGATGGTACCAATTGTGGCACACAATATAGCTGAAGGTAAAACGTTTTTCTGATAATTTTTGTTTAATTAATAGTGTTTATCAAAATTGTCCCAACATTTATTTGATTATAAATTTGGACCATGTTGAATCCTAGGAATTGGAGCAGGACAAGACCCATTAATCAACCTCCAGGTACATATATTTTCTCATTATGTGTAAAAATTATTTGAATTGAATGAGCACGAGGAAGGGAGGGAATAAAAATTTTTTGATGGGCCAGGTTCAACATTTAAAATGGTTAAATCTGACCTGTGCTTGCTTTTCTCTTACTCTTAGTCATGAAACCCCCTTTAGCCTGACCTAAATAGGACTTTGTTGGACTTAGCAAAGCCCATAGGAGGAAACTTTTGATCATTCCATATTTAATCATATCTTCTCTTTTGATTGAGTTTGACTAGGGCTGGCCCTATGTTAGATCTAACTTTGGCTTAGCTCTAGTTGGTTCAAGTGTACTCAGATAGTGAAATAAACATTCAATTCTCTAGTGGTTCAATTACATGCATGTGATTATCATTGGACATTGAATTCTTTGAGCTTGAGCTATGGACCTAAATTAGACCAAAATTCAATCCACCCCTAATAACCCCTTAACCTTAGATCCCATTGATGATTTTGAACCTATTAATTCAATTGATTATCTAGACCTTTGTAGGGTTGCTATCATCAAACCATAGGTGAATTGACCCTAGTTGACCATTGGACTAGCATAGAACCCCAATTACATTAATCAGCTTAATAGGGCTCAATTAGGTCATTTATATGGAAATTGTATGATTGATGAAATTAACTACGTCCAATCATCCCAATAGGCCTGAATCAGTTAAAAATGACCTAATTGATGCAAATAGCCCTTATAGATTGGAGCTAGATCTTATACTAAGAAGATCACTAGCAGAGGCTACGCAAGTGAGCAAGTGGAGGTATCTAGGGAACCACCAATAGAGATGCCAGCAGAAGTCCATTTGATGACCACCATCGAGCAAGAGTTGATGCAGGATTGATTATTGAAAGGAAATTATGTGGTAGGATGATCTATTAAAAGTGCATGCAGGTGAACCAAGGTTTAACAATGAAGACCAAGCACCAACTAAACTAAAAGAGATTGGAGGGCATGGTTGATAAGAGGTGGAAAAAGGGTGGACAAGAGGTGGAAAAAGGGTAAACAAGAGGGTTATAGTGGTCATTGATTGGGCGAAGAGTAGATTAGGGCTAAAAAGTAGATATGACTTTCTTTAGTAAAGTTGTAAGAGAAGCATAACGTCCAAAGCTTGTAGGAGGCAAAGCCCTAGCAACGACTGCGATGATGTAGAGGTCAAAATGGACACACTCTTCACAACACTAGAGAAGTCCTACTTGAAAGATCTAAACTGTTAGGTGGCTTGAGTGAACGACAGGGGATTTCCTTGGTAACAAAATTTCCAACCACGTTGGTGGAGTTGATAGAGGATTCACTGTAAAGAGCCATCTTGAAGATGGTTGCTTAGCTAGAAATCCTGAAAGAGCCACCCAGCAAGCAGACTATTGAGAAGGCATGGTACTTCCTTTGGATAGATGACTTGATTATCATGTGAAGCATATAATAGATATTCTATGGGCTAGGGATTTCAAGGAGCCAATTATATGGATCCAGCTTAAGAATGAGGGCATAGAGTTGGGCCTTTTAGCAGTCACTTGAACAGGCTTGTTGAGGAGCACAATTTTGATCAGCAAGGTTGATGTAGGACTAAGTATGTTTGTTGATGTTTTACCTTTGAAATTTTATGCTTTTGAAAGAGCAAGAGCAATTAGTCACTTCCAACGATTTAAACGACGAATAAAAACAATAAAGCAATAATTTAGTTCAAACAATATATTATAGGATAAAGTTTTATAGTACAAAATAACCAATCAAATCAGATTTTGCTTAATGTGGAGCTTTCAAAAGAAATCCCTTAATTAACATTTAGGAGCTGTTTGGTATGCGGATTTAGCCGGATTTAAGGCCGGATTTGGGCGAAATCCAGCCAAATGGCCTAAAATGCAAATCCAAATCTCACGGTAAATGGAATCCGCGGTTGACGGAAAAAGAGCACTTCTTGCGGTAAATCCCGGATTTCGCAAATCCACCGATTCGGCGGATTTACGGGATTTGGCCGAAGAAGCGACCGAAAGTGAGAAAGTTACCTTCACAGCAAGCGAGCTCCAGTTGTTGCTTCAGATCAAAAAAATGTCGTAACTTTCGATCCAACAGGAAGGTAATGTCGTCGAAGGAGCAAAGTCGAACGGCGACGATGAAGAACTCGTAACTGTGAGCGAAAGGGAGAAAATGGTTACCTTGCGAGCGAGCTCCGATCCGACAGAAGAACGGCAAAGGAACGTCGCCGAAGGGGGCGAATAGGCAGCAGAGAGTAATATGGTCGTATGAATTAATTAATTTACTTCAACTAATTTAATTAAAATTAATCAAAAATATAATATAATTAATAAATAATTAGTAATTAAAAATTAATATAATTTCTCATTTAATATAATTTGATATAGAAATTATTAAATATATAATTAATAATGTAAATAATAATTAATAATTAGTAGAATAATTAAGTGATTATAAGATAATTAATAATTAAATTTAATTAATAACAATTAAATAACTAATAAAATTATTAGTATGAGTATCAGTTAAATAATTAGTTATTTCAAAAAAATAACTAATTAAATAGATTTCAAATACTTATTAAATTAATAAATAAATAAGTAATTTGATAATTAATATTATAATTTGATAATTATTATAAAATATTATAAATAATAATTAAATAATTAATTAGTATTAATAAAGATTTATTATATTTTATTTAAACTTTTCTTGTCGTGCTTTAATTATCCTAATAATTATGTCAACTCTTTTAACCGCCTTAAATCCTGAATTGAACGGCCAAACAGTCACACAGGATTTAACTGGATTTATCATGAATGTTACCAAACAGTTTTTAGGATTTAACCTCCCAGGATTTCGTAAATCTGGATTTGGAGGATTTACGAAATCATACTTAAATGAAATCCTAGATTCTACCAAACAGCCCCTTAGAATAGTCACTATTTAAGATCCCTCACTCTCATTCTTATTAACTGGTTAAGTGGAAAAAGCTTGCATGATCTTTATGATGCAATTTGTTAAGATTCGAAAGAAAGTTGCAACTAAACGGGAGGTTGTTGTTGATCAATAGCGGTGACAAGGGAGAAGAGGATTTGTTCCACGTAATCTTCAACGGAGAGGTTGTTCTCTAGGTCAACGTCGAAGAAAGGAGATCAGTGGATGTCAATGAACCCTTTGGTTGTCGAATACAAAGCCGTGATCACGTTCAAGATCGGCTATCCATGAGTAAGGAGACCAAACAAGGTGTTGGGGAGGGAGAGGTTTTGCTTCTCTTCCTTAGGTGAAGTACCAAGCGTAGGAGAGATGTAGAGGAGGGAGGAGCTTGGGTGGTCGGCCAATGCTAGGAGAAGAGGGCTGATTTTTTATTTAAGAGTTTTGTTGTTGGTTAGGAGGTAATCAACTCAAAATTTTGAAATTAATTTCAAATTTGATGGTGGAGATAATTAGGGAACTTAATTTTAATTTCCCTATAATAAAGAAGAAGGGGGGGGGGGGGGGGGGGGGTGCTATTTTTAATGGTCATTGATTGGGGAGTTAATTAGGAGCATTAATGGAAGTAGAATTTAGAGAGGAGAGAAGGGCAGGACCGGCGGCTAAGGGAGGGAGGGAGGAGTTTTGGAAAATTTCAAATAGTTTCCAAGCAAAGCAAGTTAAATTAAAAGAGATTTAACGTCAATATTTTTTTTAATTTGAATTCAAATTTTAAATTGATTTGATTGAGAGACTTTCCAAACTCATGTCAATTAGGAAAGAATTCAAATTTGAAATTGATTCAAAATTGAATTAATTATCCTTCCAAATTCATCAGGATCTAATTTAGGAAAGTATTAAAGGCTAGGGAAATTTTGGATCCAATGAAAGGGTGGAAGTGGTCGGTGGCTAGGCTAGGGTTTGGGGCGAGGGAGGCCTGGCGGCTATGGGAGGGGATGGAGCTTGGGGCTAGGTGGAGTTAGGGCCGGTGGTTTGGATGGAAAGGAGGTGGTGGCCGGCAGTTTGGAGGGGAAGGAGGAGTTGGACCGTGAGCCCGGATGCTTCTTGCGGCTGACAGGTAGTACTTTGTCCTCACCTAGGGATTTCAACTCTTACAAGAACTCTCAAGCTCTCCCAAAACACAAGTGCAGAATTTTCTTTTTAATAATAATCATCATGCCCTCAAAAGGAAGAGGAGGGGGCTTTAAATAGCCAAAATACAATAGCAAGATAAAAGAAAAAAGTGCCTGTAAGGATCACAAACAACTACTCCCTCAAGTGAAGGTAAAAACGAAAAAACTACGATAATAAATTAAGTACACATATCATAATAATAAATCTAATACAAATGATAGCTCAAAAATAAAGTGGTGCGATCGTGGCCGTAGATTGTCGGCCCCTTCTCTGATAGACTCTTCATGGTTGGATGTCCTCATCAAAGATCTTCCTCAACATGTTGCCTAATGTTAGTTTTGATTTATTTTTTGCCCTTTTTTTAATATTCTCGGAAGCCTGTTAGGAGCCACTCATCTAAGCCTTCAAAGACCACTTGTAGCCCTCGTTGAATTTGGGATGCTAACTTAGACAATTCATAAAATCTGAAGTGAATTAGATAGAAAATCAGTTTATCCATACTCCTTAAATGCCAAACTCTTCTAGTTTGTACTTTCATGTTGCTAGTTGTGCCGGGATTTTCTGTGTTACTTTATTATAGATAATTTCTGTAAGACAATGATGGTTACTGAATCCTCTTCCTACCTTGAGGGCCTCTTGAGCTATTAGGTCTAATAGATTAATGGAGGATACTTTTTTAAAGCTAATATTGATTTGTGGGTGCTCTTTATTATATGTTGAATAATATAGATTAAGATTTAATGGAAGGTACACAACACTCGCTTAATATATCATTTATCATTTTTTTGTGGTTTTCACATAAAAGATCAATGAAATTGTTTTGTGGACATGCATAAATTTATATAAAGAGAGGTTTTACCATTCAACTCAATATTAGATTTTATGATATTTTATTTTGTTGGAATGGTTTCAGGGTTATATATGCAATAACCCAGTCACTTCTACGGTACATGACGTCAATTCAAGGGTCCCGTATGCCCATGGAATGGGTATCCTTTCAGATGAACTTTTTCAGGTACACTTTTCTAGACTTGCACATACTTGTACATGCATAAAAATTGGTATATATATATATATATATATATATATATATATATATATATATATATATATATATATATATATATATATATATATATATATAGAGAGAGAGAGAGAGAGAGAGAGAGAGAGAGAGAGAGAGAGAGAGAGAGAGAGAGAGAGAGAGAGAGCCATGATCTTAATGGACGCAATAATGCAACCCTGGCTTGCCTACTGATGTTATTTTCTTAAAGTGTACCACGATACTATATATATATATATATATATATATATATATATATATATATATATATATATATATATATATATTAAGAAGAACTTGTCTTTTTTACCAAGGTTTGTTCATGAAGATTTTTAATCAGAGCTTGTTATAAGATGGCATGGTGTGTGCAATAGCCATTCTCATGGCAAAGTCTGATTTTAAACTTTGAATTTGCAATGTAAAAGCCAGTTCTTCACGATGGGACTGCTCATAAGTACAACCTTTTGAATCTCATTTATCAATTAGCAGGCTATTCAGAGAAGCTGCTCAGGAGAAAACTACAAAAGGCCTAGGACTGGTCCTTGTATTGAACAGATCAAGATCTTTAGGGGTGTAAGAATCTTTATTCCTACAGAATCATTCTTAGTTCTAGTTGTTCTTTGAGCTGATTTGTTGTGCGTGTATGCAGTTCATGAATGAGCTAATGATGGATAACTTTTTGACTAAAAAATGCGAAGGGGAATCCACGAGGCCAGCGTTGAGTAATGCAGCTGAAGCAGACAGATGTATACTAAAGCAAAAATCAACAGATCTTCGCTCACCTCCTCCTATTCCTGATATCAAATGCTCAGTTAGTAATTCCACTGTTATTATGAAGCCCTTCTAATGCAAACAGCTAAGTCTCTTTTTTGCCTTTTCTGATCAAAATCCTGCAGACATATGCTAGTTATCTTGCCTATCACTGGGCAAACGACAACGATACCAGAGCGGCTCTCCATGTCAAGGAGGTATTAGCTTTATTCTCGGTCTTCTGGATGACATTTAGGGAGAGATTATATAATTGAATGAAATAAATTCCTAAACAATGTTTGAAAACCCAGAAGCAACAGCCCACTGCTAAATCTCTTAGCAAAATGATGCATAAGTTTGTATTGTGTGGTACATAACCTTCATGAAATATTTATTTGAATCTAATGCTTTTATGATGTAGGATTGCTAATGTGCACAAGCTGTAGATTAGTTCTGATTATTTTTAGTATGGCATTGAGTCAAGTTCAGACCAAAATATTATATATAAAAAAGAATTAAATAACTTATTGGATACAAGCGCTTCCTCCACATCTATGTTAAGACTCAAAGCAAAAAACAAAATCGGTCATTTATGGAATGCAAGACTTTTTTAATGTTTTCTTAGAGGGCATAATATTCTAAATAAATTTTTTGTAACAACAAGCATATCTTAACTACGTCATTACACAATTTTCAAAACTTGAAGCCTTCTGTTAATGATGGTAAACAGGGAAGTGTGAAGGAATGGCAGATTTGCAGGGATGACTTCCCCTACGATGATGCACTGGTCAATAGCAGTATACCTTACCATCATGATTTAATAGCCAGAGGTTACCGTGCTCTGGTTTTCAGGTGAAGCCCCTTAGTTGGCTTATTCAATCTTTATCTACTTTTAAGTATTGTAAGCAGAAACCTTGTTTAAACAGTGGCGACCATGACTTGACTGTTCCATTTTTGGGAACAATGGAGTGGATAGGATCTCTCAACTTGTCAATCATCGAACCATGGCGATCGTGGCATGTTAACGGTCAAGTTGGTGGGTAGGTTCCTAAGAACTGTGAAAGCTAATGTTCTTACTTATTCTTGTGCTAATTCTCTCAGTGTTTTGATGATTTATTACTTAGATACACTGTGAGGTACTCGAAAAATTTAACATATGCAACTGTGAAGGTAACCAGTAGTTTTTTCTTTGAATGTTAACTGATCTATTGTTTGAGCTCTTTGCTCTTATGCAGAAACTCTTATTACTTGCTTTCTTGCTGTAGGGTGGAGGTCATGAGCCGGCAAAGGATAGGAATATGGAGACCTCGGCTCTGTTTAATCGGTGGATTTCTCATAAATCTTTGTAATTTGATGCGTTTGTAACGAGAGAGACTTCAAACAAAGTAACATTTTTATTTATTTTAGATGACAGGTCAAATGATTGAGTGATAATTTTGTATTTTTGCCCTTGCTCGAACCTATAATTTGAAATATCAAACATAGCACCCTATTTAAATACTTGTGCTTCTTGTTGTTTTAATGCAAAAAAGAAGTTTTTGACATTAGCACTCATGCGTATTGATCCAACAGGCGGAGAAATTTGTAGAATAAGTAGTTCCCTGTTATTCAAATGTAGAATAAGTATGCGTGTTTATTGTTCCAATGCAATGGAAGTTTAC
Organism: Dendrobium huoshanense; assembly: GCA_016618105.1. Lineage (NCBI taxonomy): Eukaryota > Viridiplantae > Streptophyta > Magnoliopsida > Asparagales > Orchidaceae > Dendrobium > Dendrobium huoshanense. Next base: position 60,581,927 of record CM028357.1, read on the forward strand.
TTTTTTTGCTGGTGCAGCTGATTGGGGTTCACACGAAATTAAGCTATAGTTTGGGATGACTTTTTTACTGTTTTTTAAAACCGCTTTCTAATACAAAAATTAAAAATTTTATGTTAGAAAATTACTTTAAAAAGCAATGAAAAGTCATTCCAAATCAAGCCTAAGGCTTCGTTTGGGGCAGCTTATTTATTGCTTTCAAAAGCAATTTTTTTTTACAAAAGTTTCTAATTCAAGAAATTTTTGTGCTTAAAAAGTAACAAAAAAGTTGTCCCAAACAAAACTTAAATCTAATCATCTCACTTTTTTAATCATAGCACTTTTGATGACAACTCCTACAAAGGAAATATATGAGGATGCTATTCAAATACTCATTGAGAGGTGACAAAAAAAAAAAAAAGAGGATAAAATAAGAATGATTTGCTAAAGAAAATGAAGCTAAAAAAAAAAAAAATTATAGGCATAAAGACTTGCAATGTGAATGATGTGAACACTTGAAATATAATATAAAGGATAAAAGCATGAATGAACTAAAATGAAATTATAACATGTTTGTGACGAGGGAATCAACTTGCCTATGGGTGAGAATAGAATCTCCTTATTGCACTCAAAACTATCCTGGACACATAGGAACAAATGAAAACTCAAATCGAATCTCCTTATTGTTTGATCTTCCTACTCATTTGAGCTCAGCTTGGATATGGTGTAAGAAGATGGTGTTAAGAACTCTTTTCATCATAACGATGAACACTTCCTCGAGATTCATGCTCTGTATTAGGACTTAATACATTGCTTAGTGCTCTTTAGGATATAGATTGTTCTTAGGTATACTTGTAATTACTAACATATATACTATAACCTTTATCTATATAAAGGCTCTCGGTCTATACAAAAGGTTAAGATAATATAATATACTTTCAAGTCTTCTTTCTATCTTTCTTCAGAAGCTTATAGTTCTCATGGTATCAGTATTGGCTTAGATCCTGAGCCATGGCGGATTCGGCATCCTCACGACTTCAAGAAAGAAGCGGGAGCCAAGAGTCCGACGAAGCTACGATCTCAGCGAATTTGAAATTCGTAGTATCAAATCTCCGTAATCTGGTATCATCGTCCCTAACTCCGGACAATTTCAGCATATGGAAGTCGCAAATCTTGAAGACGTTGCGGGCTAATGGATTTCTGAAATTTCTTGATTCTAAATCCACACCGCCGTCTCAATTTGTGATAAATTCGTCCGGTGCATCGGTCGGTAATCAGGCGTATGCCCAATGGTTGCAGATAGATCAAAATCTCTCTGCCTCCATATGCTCAACAATTTCGACCTCAATTCTTCCGTATGTCATCTCTCTTGATTCTACGGCGGAGGTCTGGGCGGCGCTCGAAACCAGATTTCAGGCGTCGAACAGATCGAGGGTGATTCAACTCAGAAACTCGCTTCACAATGTCTCGCTCAAGAACAACTCAATGACGGCTTACCTCTCGGAGATCAAGGCCATCGTCGATCAAATCTCGGCGGCTGGATCATCAGTTGATCCCGAAGATATAATTCACCATATACTTAATGGGCTCCCACAGATCTACCAGTCGTTCAAGTCATCAATCAGGACCTCTATCTTTCCTCTCACTCTTGAACAGATCTATCCTTTATTGCTGAGCGAAGAAATCAATTTAGCAGCTGATGCGGCTCGGTTCTCGTCAATTCAAGATCCGACGATGGCACTGTTTAACCAAAGAGGTCGTGGCCGGCGAATCAAAGTAAAGAACTCATACAACAACTTGAACTCTAACAGAACGTCAAGTTCGGAGTCGTCTACGTTAATACCTCAGCAAAGAGCAAATGCACTCTCAGCGGTATCCTGTCAAATTTGCTACAAGATAGGCCATTCGGCTCAAACATGTTGGCATCGTATGAATACTCAATATGTGCCGTCAAGAAAGAACACAAGTACGGCGTTTCTAGCTAGCTCAGACTCACCGGACACCACCTGGTTCTTGGACTCAGGGGCTTCATCGCATTTAACCAACTCATTGGAGAACATGTCAATAGCTCAGTCCTATCACGGTGCAGACAATGTCACGGTAGGAGATGGCAACTCGGTGCCAATAGCGCACACAGGGTCCGGCATTTTACCGACCCCTAGCCGTAAGCTGCGCTTGTCGCAACTTCTTCACACTCCATCTCTTAAATTTAATCTATTATCTATTTCTCAACTAACTAGAGACAATAACATCTCTATAATTTTTGACCCTCATGGTTTTATGTTGAAGGATCTTGCGACACAACAAACTTTGCTCACAGGACCATGTAATGGCGGTCTTTATCAAATTCCCATCCAGCAGCCAACGCTCAGTCCGCATGCTCTCTCCGTCTCCAAGAACGCTGCTAAATTCTGGCATCATAGACTTGGGCATCCTCATAAAAGAAATTTCGATTTTATTTCAAATAGTTACCATGTATTACACATGAATAAACAAACTTCTGATTGTTCTTCGTGCATTGCCTCTAAATGTCATAAGCTTGTGTTTGACAATTCTCTCAATCGTCAAACACAACCGTTGGCTATCATCCACTCGGATGTCTGGGGGCCTGCACCCACATCTTCTAATCAAGGTTTTAGATTCTATGTACTATTTGTGGATGATTTTTCTAGATATTCGTGGTTATTTCCCATTCAATATAAATCTGATGTTTTTCAAACATTTGTTAATTTCAAGAACCAAATTGAGCGGTTTACCTCAAATAAAATCAAGATCTTGAGGACAGATGGCGGATCAGAATATGTAAATTCTGAGTTCAAGAATTACCTAACTACTCATGGAATTGCCTATCAATTATCGTGTCCATATACTCCTGAACAAAATGGGCTGGCCGAAAGGAAGCATCGCCATATAATAGAAACTACAAGAACTCTGTTGCACACGGCAGCAGTCCCTCACGTTTACTGGCCTGATGCGGTGCTTACTTCAATTTTTCTCATTAACAGGTTACCTTCAGGAACTCTCAACAAGAAGTCTCCGCTTGAACTTATGTTCAATAAGCAACCTAACTACTCCGGATTAAAAGTATTCGGCTGTGAATGCTATCCGCTGCTTCCTAAGCACACGCTAACAAAACTTCAACCAAAATCCCAGAAATGTGTTTTCTTGGGATATTCGGATCAGTACAAGGGATATCGATGCTTAAATATTTCATCAAACAAACTAACGGTATCCAGACACGTTCAGTTTGTAGAGAATTCTTTTCTGTTCTCAGATAATGTTTCTTCATCTCAATGCCATCCTAATAATATATGTCCGTTTTTACTAACTCCCGTTTCTCTTAGTAACTTGCCTAGATCTGATGTTCAATCGAATCAAAGTTTCAATACAGATCACGGCAGTAAACATCCTCAAATTTCCGAAGCTGCTCACGGTAATCAGATACAGGCGCCCAGCTCTTCAGAGGAAATCCCGTTGGTTAACACTCAAAATCATTCTCACCCAATGACGACAAGAAGCAAGACGGGGACACTAAAACCCAAGTCTCGTATGAATTTACTTCACCATCATAATACGCTGGAAGTTCCGATCGATCCGACCACTTTCACAGAGGCTTCGAAATCAATTCATTGGCGAAATGCAATGGCAGCAGAAATCATGGCGCTACAGAAACAAGGAACGTGGTCTCTAGTTGAACCTCCGGCTAATGCATCCATTCTAGGCAGCAAATGGACTTATAGAACGAAATTTCTTATAGATGGTTTTGTTGGCAAATACAAAGCCAGATTAGTTGCTCAAGGCAATAATCAAGAGTATGGTCTTGATTACACAGAAACGTTCAGTCCCGTAGTCAAACTGCCAACCATACGCGTCATGCTGGCAATTGCTCTATACCATAACTGGAATGTTCAACAACTAGATGTGGCTAATGCATTCTTGCATGGCAATCTCAAGGAAACCATCTACATAAGACAACCAAAAGGCTTTGAGGATTCTTCAAAACCAAATTTCGTTTGTCGCCTCAACAAAGCTATTTATGGGCTCAAACAAGCACCTCGTTAGTGGTACAACACGTTTACATCCTTTCTCATTACACTTGGCTTCACTCATAGCCAAGCAGATCCTTCACTTCTTCTATACACGAGCAAACAAGTAAAAATTTTCTTGCTTATTTACGTTGACGACATCTTAATTACAGGCAACGATAATACTTTTATCTCCTCTATTCTTACCAAACTTAACTCATCCTTTGCTATGAAACATCTAGGTGAAGTTCACGATTTTCTTGGTATTAAAATTTCTAAATCTGATTCTTCCTATTTTTTATCTCAGGCTAACTATGCGCATAAAATATTACTACAAGCCAATCTCACTCAATGCAATGGGCTAGCAAACCCAACGTGTACCAAACTACCTGCAGACATCAAACAGGAGTCGTTCTCCTCGGATCCGACGTTCTACAGGAGTATTACAGGAGCTTTACAATACCTCACTTTAACACGTCCCGATATCTCATTTAGTGTTAATTTACTGTCACAGAATATGCATTATCCTGAACCCAAACACTTCTTTCTTCTCAAACGACTTTTAAGATATATTAAAGGTTCTATACAATTCGGTCTTCCTATTACAAAAACTGATCTCGTTTTAAAATCTTTTTTAGATGCAGATTGGGCAGGAGATCCGGTCACAAGGAAATCCACCACGGGATTCTGCTCGTTTCTTGGTAGCTCTCTCATTTCTTGGACGGTCAAGAAACAGCGCACGGTGTCAAGATCTTCAACGTAATCCGAATTCCGTGCACTAGCAGCCCTTACATCTGAAATTATATGGCTTGGAAGACTACTGACTGATTTCGGCATATCCCAAAATTACTCTACAAATTTATTTTGTGACAACATGTCAGCAATAGCTCTAACCAACAATCCCGTGTTTCACTCTAGAACGAAGCACATAGAAATTGATCAAAAATTTCTACGAGATCATATTCTTCAAAACAATATCAATCTGCATCCTATAAGCACGATGATCAAGTGGCTGACATTTTTACAAAGCCATTGTCTACTCCACGTTTCCATCAACTTCGTCTCAAATTGACGATCATTCAAGATCCATCAATTTGAGGGGGCATATTAGGACTTAATACATTGCTTAGTGCTCTTTAGGATATAGATTGTTCTTAGGTATACTTGTAATTACTAACATATATACTATAACCTTTATCTATATAAAGGCTCTCGGTCTGTACAAAAGGTTAAGATAATATAATATACTTTCAAGTCTTCTTTCTATCTTTCTTCAGAAGCTTATAGTTCTTCACTCTGGACTCAGCATGATGATTTGAATCAATCAGTAGGAGGATCAAACAATAATATCCTTTTATCTTCAAAAATGTTGATCAAATAACTTAAATCATTGTGACGTTTAGACCATCAAGGGCTGATAATCTTGATGCATATGAACAAACTACTTACGTACATCCATTATCCATTAGTCCTAATGCTGAGAAAATTTACAATTCATTTTTTACTTAATAAGCACAAACTATTTAATAAACACAAACTGTTTGTTTGAGACAATTTTGAAACATTATTTTCTCTATTTTAAAAAAGAATATATATTAAAAAATAACTTTATAAAGAAATAAAAAATCATTCCTTGGTTTTTTCCCCCTACTCCATGAGAATAAAAAGTTAAAACCAAAAGGAATAGAGATCATGAAATGCCAATATGCCATGCCGACTTGATTAATACCAAAAATATAAAACTTATAAAAGAAATAGATTCTGTGGAAAACAAACAAAAAAAATTTGTTTTTCGCAGCATACATCCATTACATCATGCTAGAGGTGCAGTTAGACGAAACAAAGGGACCTAAAAAGAGGGTACCATTTGTTGAAGTACTGGGGAAGAAAAAAGAGCAAGACTATAGTAGTTCAATGGTAAAAAGATTAGGGTTTACTGCATAAGCTCATGCATGATGCCAGAAAATCGTGACAAAACAAGACGAAAAAGAAACCAAGCAGATAAACGAAACCCACAATGAAAACCAGAGTTTTGAATGTGTACCAATATATACAAGATCTATAATTTGAACGTTGCAATACTAGTGCCATGATTAATAATCTCTCTACGTATAACATTATCAATTATTTTAAATCCCCACAAATTAGCCATCTAGTGAAAAAATGAGAATTCAAGAATTACTCTTGATCAACTTGTACATTAAAAAAAAAAAAATGTTATACAAGTGCGATTGATTCTCAACAACACCAGAAAAATTGATTTCACTTTTTATAATACAATCAACCTGAAGCCCCATGTAATTGACAAACGAAATTAGCCTAGTGTCATTGGTCCTAACACAATTCTCACGTCTCACTGACAAAAGTTTGTTTATCATCTTAAGTCATTAAAGAAATGCAGAAGTTAATAAAACACAATAGTTTAGCTGCCATTGGTCCCCCATTAAAACTCAAGGCTTTCTACGCCTCCAGATTAGTTTGAAATTTCACCTGTGCCTTCGATTCTTGTATTAATTACAAAATTTCTGATATCATTGCCCGATGGTAAGAAAAGAACAAAACTCATGCAAGATAACAAAATAGATACCTTCCATGAACAGTGAAGCATGCGTGTATATATATATATATATATATGGATATCAAAATTCCTATTAGAATAATGGATGCAATCTCAATTATCTCACTCAAAACTATCTCAACACAGTTGTACACGCTCAACAAGATAAATTCTGTGGTTTTCTTTCCCCTGCACTTAAACAGGTTGTTATAAGAATTCTGTGGCCAAAGCTTCTGCCTAATTTAACTCTTCTTCTTCAAACAAGCAAAAAGGAAAAAATTGTGACTGGTGTCGTATTAAGTTTATTTGTCGTGTTCTTCTCTCTTGGGAAGTAAGTCAGCCCTTCTGAACCTATAATTGAAATTCCTACCTGCAGGTTTACATAATCATTATAATCAGTTTTGTATGAAGTCATAATTGGGCATAAGAATAGAATAAGTTCGAAGTAAATTGCAGTATCATTAGCCTTCAATTTTATTAATAAATAAGTGATACCTGCAAAGGTTTCTTAATTACTTATTGAATGCACATTTCAGATAAGGAACAAGCAACAGACTATGATCATATTTAATTTCAGTAGTGGCCATAGTCATAATAGTTATATTGGTTGAACAGAATTCTTAACCTTGCACTGTCAATACTAAGAAGTAACTGTTGGCGAACATTTTTAACGCAGTTACAGGATGCATGGGAGCATCTTATTGACATAACTTCAACAACAACATCAAGCCTTTATCCCACTACGTGGGGTCGGCTACATGAATCCTTTTTCGCCATTGTGTCATATTAAAAGTCAAATTCTCATTTAAATCTAATAAAGAAAGGTCATTCCTAATATTTTCTAACCAAATCTTTTTAGGTCTACCCCTAACTTTCTTAACACAAGTCAAATCTAATACCTCTACTCTCCTAACCGGATCATCGAAAGGCCACCTTTTTATGTGACCAAACTAGGGATGTAAGTGAGCCAAGCCAGCTCGTGAGCCGGCTCGAACTCGACTCGTTAACGAGCTCGCGAGCCGAGCTTATCGAGCTTCGAGCTCGAGCTCGAGCCTACAATCGAGCTCGAATGATTAACGAGCTCGAGTTCAAGCTCAGCCTGACTCGACTCGAAAGCTTATCAAGCTACTCGATATAATTATATATATAATTATATATATTATATTTATAATATTAATTATATATATAATAATACCCATTACATGCGTTGGTGCTTCTCAAACGAGCTCGATCTCGAGCTTTTCAAACGAGCTCGAGCTTTCGAGTCGAGCTCGAGCTTGATATTTTCTAAACGAGTCGAGCTCGAGCCCACTAATCGAGCTCGATCTCGAGCTCGAGCTCGAGCTCATTAAGGACTAAACGAGCCATGCTTGATAAGGCAAATACTCGACTCGACTCGACTCGTTTACACCCCTAGACCAAACCATCTAAGGCGACTCTCTCTAATCTTATCTTCTACTGGAGCTACTCCAACCTTTCCACGTATATGCTCATTTCGTATCCTATCTCTAAGGTTAAAACCATTCATCCACCCGAGCATCCTCATCTCTGCCACACTTAACTTAGTATTACGCTTTTCTTTTAATGGCCAACATTCGGCACCATAAAGCATTGCAGGCATCACTACCATCTTATAGAATTTTTCCTTAAGTTTGAGGGGTACATTTCTATCACATAACAAGCCCGATGCATTCCTCCACTTCAACCATCCAACTTGAATTCTGCTGATAATATCCCCATCTATTTCACCATCACTCTGAACAATAGATCCAAGATATCTAAAACGTGTACTCTTATTAATGACTTGATCGCCCAAAGTCACAATCCCCTCACTAGGTCTATTACTACTAAAATTACACTCCATATATTCCGTTTTAGATCTACTTAAGCGAAAACCTTTAGACTCTAAGGTTGACCTCCATAATTCAAGTTTACCTTCAACTCCCTCTCTAGTCTTATCAACAAGAAGAATATCATCAGCAAAAAGCATACACCAAGGTACATCCTCTTGCAAATGTCTAGTGAGAACATCCATGACTAAAGCAAAAAAGATATGGGCTTAAGGCTGATCCTTAATGTAACCCAATCGAAATAGGGAAATACTTGGTCAAACCACCTTGTGTTTGAACACAAGTAATAGCTCATGCATACATATCTTTAATGATTTGAATATAAGCATTATTGACTCCTTTCTTTTCAAGAACTCTCCATAGCACTTCTCTTGCAACTTTATCATATGCTTTTTCTAAATCAATAAATATCATATGTAGATCCTCCTTATTTTCTCTATATTTCTCCATCAAACCTCTTAATAAATGTATAGCTTCCATAGTCGACTTACCCGGCATGAATCCAAATTGATTTTGAGAAACATTAGTATCACACCGCAACCTATGCTCCATAACTCACTCCCATAGTTTTAAAGTATGACACATTAACTTAATACCTCTATAATTCGTACAATCTTGTGCATCACCTTTATTCTTAAAAATAGGAATTAACACACTCATTCTCCACTCATCTGACATCTTTTTAGTCTTCAAAATAGTATTAAAAAGTTTAGTAAGCCAAGAAATCCCTTCATCTCCTAAGCATTTCCACACCTCTATTGGAATATCATCAGGTCCAACAGCTTTTCCACCCTTCATTTTCTTTAAAGCCTCTCTAACTAGTATTACTAATACGCTGATAAAAACAGAAATCTTTATTATCATTTAGGATGCTAAGGTCACATAACTTTATTGAAAGAAAATTTGAAGGTAAAAAAGAACTGTGTTACCTCTAGATCTTCTTGAGAAGAACTTCAAAACCTCATCAATTATCAGCACCTAGCGTTATGAGACAATAGATCAAAGTAATTATTAAATTTCACATAAAAATACAAAAATAATGATAAAATATATGTAAAAGAACTGTAAATAAAACATGATAATGCAAGTGTGAAAGATGTCTTTATTCCATGAGGAAATTCTTCAGTAAGCAGTAGCATTCACAAAAATATTATTTATGTCACCTTCCTGCACTGGGTCTTTCCATAATCACTAATTAAAAATATCAGAAAACCCATCCTTCAAAACACAATCCTTGAGGAAAAAAAAAAAAGCAAGTGTGGAAAAATAGCAACCATCAATGCAAAAGAAGAGTGAAAAGATATACTAACAGGAAAAGAGAGATACAGGACAACTTTCCATTCGGTCCATGACAATGGAACTACCTGTGAAAATGAATGCTTAAGTATTATAGGAAATTATTGAAAAGAAGAACAACTTTGTAGATGAAGCATTGGTAATATGGAAAGCGACTTACAGAGAAAAGGATGGAGAGAGGTTCAATGTACAAAATTAGTAAATGGAGAAGCATAGTCAACGCTATAGACCACACAAGCCAGGGATTGCTCCAGGGACGAATAACACTGACAGGAAAAAAAAAACAATGAAAGCATGGTTGGTATTTTTCTCATAATCAAAAGTACATTCAAAAGTGATAATAACTTATTGAAAGTTTTTCCAAAGAGCAAGCCAGTGGCAATAGTAGTGGAACAAGGGGGATAGGGGTGGCTCTTGCCCCGATATTTGAGATAGTCCTTTGTAATTATGTATAATAATGAAAGCTTATCCTTCAATGCTTTTGCAATTGTGTATAGTATAAAAACTTTGACCCTCTAAATTTTGGTTAAGCCCTTTCACCCCCTTATTGAAATCCTAGTTCCTTCCTTGAGTAGGAAGAACCTAACAACCTTTAAAAACATAAATTAGTATTTATACTTATCATTTCAAAGGATAATGCTATATTACCTTTTTTAAAGGTTTAAATTTATTAAAAAAGGTATTGAAGCATTTTCTGTTAGTGAGGCAAGGCGTAAACCTCAAAATATTTTAAAATGCAAACTCAAAAATAAATCCTTAAATTAATTAAAAAATGAAATAATAAGTAACATACTAATATCAAAATACATAACAATAAGTTTCCACACTCTTAATTCAATATAAATAGTCTACCCCACTTACATTACCTAGTGGGTCTTTATTATTATCATTGTTGAAGTCAGCTGCTTTCTCTCCTACCTTATCCTCAGGTGCTACTACAAGTGTAAGAGGCATTGGGTGCGAGTGTTGGGTGCAAGTAGGAGTCAAGGAGGTGCATGCAATTTTGGTTCTCGGTTGTATTTATTAAGGTTTGGGTGCAAAGCAATAATAATATACATTAAACTATAAATTAAAAACTTTAAAATACATAAACCCTAATTTTGAAGGCTTACCCTTTTTATGAACTACGCAAAGGTATATCTCAACACCATTGAGTGTATGCCTCATCCAGCCAAGATGAGGCATATACTTAATAATATTTTTTTTAAAAACTACTTTGAGGCTATGGGCTTCGAAAATTCGTGGCCCAGCCTCCTCTGCTTTCAGGAGAGTTTTAACGAATTAGATTTCGGGGTAAATTTTCAGAAGATAGATTGGGTTTGAAATAAGACACTACCCAAAGATTTTGCCCTCATTTTGCGAGGATTTTAGATCTGATTTCTGGTTTCCTATAGACGGAAGCCCCTATTTTAATTATCCCTCCCGATAACGAGAGAGAACTTTTGATTAAGGCTAGTCGTCGATTGCATACGTAGATATATGTATCAGGCATATAGTCGCAGCATGGATTTAGGTGTTTGAATATTTGATATTTAAAATCAAAACTTTACCAACTAGCGGATGGTGAGGGAATGGATGATGAGCCCGATCAAGATCACATGGTTTTGTCGTCCAGGGCCATCATGGTCCTTACTCTACTTAGTCAGAGGAGGTAATCAACCCAACCTGATAGAAGAATCCTTGTCGGCAGCCAAGAGTTGCTTCGTCCAAGGGTACCTTTTAGACCTGAGGTGAATATTTATCTAAAGGGATAAATTTGAATCCACCTTAGCAGACGGAGGGCTGTCTGCTCTATCGATTATATTCTATTGATTCATACCTTAAGGATTTAGTACCATTGGGGAGCATATGGGCTCTGGCCATGGCCGTAATTTAGTGGCGTCTTTTGGCAGCAAACCACCTGGTTCAGAGGACCCTGGTCATAACCGTTTACATGCGGTGCCATGTGGCGGCAAAATCGCCCGTTAGAGACCATGCGCCACGTCCTTACTGATAGGAGATTATTTGTGAATGAATTATAGTGATATTCTTGACCAGACATTAACTCTTTGTGAGATAAAGTAGTTTTCAAATTTGTCCACCCCGACAAACTATTGCGAAGAGTGATGAGCTTTGCTTTAAGCGTTTTGATGGTTCATTTCAATTTTAAATATTTTAGGCTTTTGTGATTTCTTAGACTTTTGAATTTTCATGAGTATTTGGGAGGTATTTTTAATATTTGAAATTAACCCCTCTAGTTGAGATATACGTTTAACACAACCATCATCGGGGTAGGATATGCTTTATGGGTATTATATGCTTTATTGTAGCATATGATGTTTGGGAGGCATTATGAATATTTGGGGACCCCTTCAGTTGAGATTTTCTGTCAACACGGTCATTATGAATTTCTTTTGTTATAGGCCTTGAAGGCCTAATATGAACGTATAAAACTAAATATGTCACGATCGTATATTTGTCCATTAGTTCAAGTCGTGTCGACTCCCCATCTTACCAAGGAGAAGGATTGGACTTTGAACTTAAGCTCATTTTTTTGACCCGTACAACCTCCTCAAACATCACGTGCATAAACACAACACGCTCGTCAAGGCCCATGTAGGTGTTAATGGGGCATTTTTTGTAAATATCTGTTGAACCTTGTCGACTCTGTCTAATCGCTGACAAAGGATCGAGTTTATTGCCGGCTCTATGCTTTTATTTAATGAATTTTCCTTCTTATAGACCTTGAAGGCTAAATATGAACATATAAAATAAATATCCTGGTCGACATTATGATCGTATATTTGTTTGATAGTTCGAGTTGTATCGACTTATATATATCCATCTAGAAGGATCAGACTCGAATTTGGGTTCATTTATTGACCCGTGCAGCATCATCAGACGTCACGTGTGTGAATACATCACACTCATCAGAGCCCATACATGTGTTTAGGGGGCATTTTTGAATATGATATGTTGAACCTTATTGACTCTGCCTAATTATTGATAGATGATCATGTTCGTTTTCGGCTGCTTGCTTTTATTAATGAATTTTCCTAGTTATAAATCTTGAAGGCTTAATATGAACGTATTAAAACAAATATATCGGTCGACACCGTGACCATACATTTGTTAGATAGTTCGAGCCATGTTGCTCCTATCTACTTGCATGGAAGGATCAGGCTCAAATTTGGATTTATTATTTGACTCGCACAACATCCTCAGATGTCACGTGTGTACCCTTAACACGTTCATTGGAGCCCATGTGGGTGCATATTTTTACACGTATACATGCTAATGTGCTTGCATACACTTTCATACTTATGTGTATACATATTGCAGTGCATGTGTGAGAGCCTTTTTATAATATTTGACGCAGATCCGTCGTGCAAGTAATTGTCAGTTGAGTGTGTGCAATGTTTTATCTGAGAGCTTATACACACCTTCTGTTTGCTTATATGAATGTTGCGGATACGGTGGCGTGACGTTGTAGTTTGTATACACCTTCTATACGCTTGCATGGATGTTGTAGATTCAGTGGCGTGGTGTTGCATCTTGTAGACGACTTCTGTTCGCTTGCATGGATATTGCAGATCCGATGGTGTGGCGTTGCACTGTGGTTATTTGCACGTTGGTTCATACAGGTAGACTGTCGTGCCTAATGAGTCTCTTGCGGCCGGTCGCATACGCTTGTATCTACTGCAGTTCTTTTATATTTACCCACAGATGGCATGTTGAATGTATAACAAGCCTCCTTCAGCGGCATGTAGACATTTACATTTGCTGTATTCATTTGGTATTTTGTTCATAGATGACATTTTGTGTGTATAATAGGTCTCCTACAAGGGCCCATAGACACTTGCATTTACTGCATATCATATGGTGTTTGCTTGTATATGGCATGTAGTGTGATATACGGGTCTCCTACAACCTCGTAGACATTTACATTTTGTTATGTATCATCTACTCCTACTTGAAGGGGGCGGTGTAATTGACTGATATTGAAGGGTTGCTGACCGTGGGACGATTTAGCATCCACTACATGTTATTCATCATCACCTATGAGTGGACTGTTGTATGAATGAGGGCCCTACTATATCAGCTTGCAGATGCTCGCAATCATCATACACATCATTTTGTGCAAAAGCTTCATTATTTGTAGGTAGATCACTGTATGAATGAGAAATCCTTTGCAGTAGCTCGCAGGAACTCGTATAAATATTGTGGATTAGTCGTACTCGTTTATGCATGATATGCCGTTTGTGCATTATACACTACCCTTTACCACTTGTAATGGCTCGAGGCATTTGCTCGCGAGCTAATATTGATTGTAGGCGAATCATGCTCATTGCAGTATCTTTCAGCATTGGTTATGAGCGGTGCAATTATGTGCGCTTCCAGTCTTCTATCGTCACTTGCAAGTATCTGCATTCATTATCACCTGTTACTTTGAATTATAGATGATGCATTGCATGAATCATGTACACGTCGAATCATCATATTCATTGTGCATTGACCCTTTTCGCTTGCAGGAAATTGTTGCATTTTCTTGCCGCTGAGTTGTTATAGATTATAGGGTTACCCTGACATTTGTTATATGCGCAATACGAATGTTATTTATCCTCATTTACAGGTTGATTTAATCGAGTATTCAAGTAATTTTAGTCTCATAGTTTGTCACTTGTGTGCGCTAAGAGCTAGCCTACTACAAGCTGCTTGTAGCTGATCATAAGCAGGTTGCCATAGGCATCATGAGTTCATGTTCATACCCTTAGGCAAATCATTCTGCTCATTACAAGTTTCCTACATCATCTTCCAATTGATGCTAATTGTATGTTGACTGTCAGTATTCATAGATAACTATTATATTTATCTACAAGCCGGTTGCCATTGATTGGAGGGAAATCTTGGCATTCATTTCATATTCTTCATATATCCTTCATGAACATACCATCCATGATTAAGATGGATTGCATGCAAATATTATATGCTCCATCAGATTAATTGTGGCTTATTGACATTAGTTTGCAAGCAGGTGTTTGGCAATTTATCGATCATGAGTTTTCTAATTATTCATTGATCTTCATATTGATTGTTGGTTTTGAGTGGGAGGTGGGATTCTTATCCACCGCGATTCATTATTTGTAAGCAAGTTGTTACGTCTTCAATTTGATCTTTGCTTGCGAGAAGGTTGCTGTATCTCTTCATGTGTTTATTATTCTTTGCATGCCACGAATCCTTTACTTGTTTGTTAGTGTTCATTTGAATGCCTTGGGTTATTTGGCATTATTTGTATTTTAAACTTTATTATGTATTTGTTAAATTTAAATCCGGTTTTTCGTTTATCAATTTGAGTTTTGTTCATTGCAGTTCAATTAGGTCCAAATTCATGTCCCCTATTGTTCAATTTGCAAGTTCAAATCCCATGTCAATTATTCAAATCAAGTCCCCTATTTTCAGTTCAAATTTAGGTCATCTGTTAGTAAAAATTCCAGTAACCTCCCAGCATCTCCCCCGTTTAGAGGAAATCCGAAAGTCGGGCCTTCCCTTCCACGCTACGAGAGCGCTTAAGGTAGGCGTCGGGAAACACAGTGGCCGTATATTCAATTCCTGCCACACTACGAGAGCGCTTAAGGGTCTTCGAGGTACCTATTTGAAAATGTGCAATTGCTTTCCCCGCCAACATTTAGGCGCGTAGGGGTACTTATAAGTGTCCCTGCCATGCTACGAGAGCGTGTACAGGGCCTACTTGCTTCGCCGTAAATGTTGTGCCGGGCTCTCTCCCACTGTGCTACGAGGGTGCGAATAGGAGGTCCTCCGGCTCACTGCAAACACCGAGAGTGGGAATTGTTTAGTTTAGGGCATGGGCGTTATACCTTCACAGAGATGCGACGACGAAGATGCGACGATGACAAAAATGTGCACAAAAGACTTTTTTTTTCTCTTATTCCTTTTTTCTCTTTCTTTCCTTTTTTTTGGAATCTACCTCCACCGACATATATATATATATATATATATATATATATATATATATATATATATATATATATATATATATATATATATATATGTATATATTTGTTATTTTGTTACAGAGGTCAACAGAGGCAGCAGATATATGTATTAATGGCCATAATTATTTCCCCATAGTTCGGAGTATAATTAGATAACACTGCAAATCCAGAATATACTAGAAATAAATTCAAGATATCTAGAACACTAAGAAAATATACTTTAGTATGTTACTTGTTCATAAGTAATGTCAAAAGCTAATACGTAAACTCTAAATAAATCAAACCATACAGAAGCGACTGATTTTCACTGAGGTTGTTCAAGGCATTAAACATCTCGACCACAACAAGCACGGTCATTGAAACAGTTGATGGATGACGATTTGCAAATATACTACATGGATATGTTGTCTCTCTTGATGAGCAAGTATCAAAATTAACCTGAACATAAAGAGAGAAAATGGAAGCTTAAAAATTATCTGACTAGATTAACAAAAAATAAATAAATAAATAAATAAACAAAAGAAGTTAGAATATTAAAAAAGATAGAGGACAGAATATTCAAAAAGAGGAAATATATCAAAATGTAGATATCAAGTACATCAAGTATTATCTCTGCATTTGAGGTATCATCATCATCATCATATATCATCACTAGTTCCATCCATTGCTTATGCTAGTCCTTATTAGTGTTATCAAAAGCTCTAGTCTCCATCAATGAGATATGGCAACCTACGACTGGAGGCCCTAAACACGACCTAGGTACTGACCTCCATATTATCATTTTTTTTATGTTCATCCTAATTTGTTGATAGGAGAAATGGTGTGAAAACCCAAAAAAATGCCGTTTTAGACCTCGCACGCTTTTCAAAGCGCCGCGACGAGTTTTAAGTGAAAAATTCAAAGTTGTCGGATTTCGACGCAAATAATTTTATAAAATAGAGCGCGAAATTTCGATCGATTTGGTATAAAGGACTTATATGTAATCTCGCTTAAATTAGGAGATATAATTGTTGGAAGTTAAGTAATACCCAAACTACCCCTTAGCTTTTAAAATGCCGGAATTACTTAAGTGAGGGCATAAGGGTCTTTTGGCTTTTCCCTTTTCTCCCTATTAGGCCAAACCGAGCCCTCCTTCTCCCCCATTCGCACGAACCGAGCGGAACCAAGGGGCGTGAGGCGCGGGTAGGAGCGGCGACGGGTTCTTCGGGCGGCGGTTTCCGGCGACAAATCTTGGGGAAAATTGTAGGGAAGATTAAGAGAAGGCCAAGGTAAGTGTTTTGCAAGTGTTTCCCTTCCATTTTCATGAGTTTTCTCTAAAGAATGAAATTAGGGTTTTAGGGAAACTTGAGTTTTCTTTAAGGTTTCTTTGAGAAAAGTTTAGGGAAGGGTTAGGGGAAGTTTTTAAACCCTAATGTGAAGTGTTTTCTTGAAAAGTATGAATTTTGAAAATTAGGGTTTTCTCTAAAGTTGGAATTTTTGGAAAAGCCTTTGCAAAAGTTGTTCCTAAAGGTCCAAAAGGGGTTTTTAAGAAAAGAAATTGAGTTTTTTCTTTCAAAAAGTATTTTCCTATTTTCTAATTATTTTAATTCCGAAAATTTGTTTCCAAAAACTATTAATTTGATTTATGGGAAGTTTAGGCATGCATAAATAACAATATTAATGAAAAGATGTTTTCCAAATTTAGGGTTTTGGGTAAATCCGAAAATAGAATTGTTTTTAAATTAATTTAGATTATGGAGAAAGTGTTATTTTGATTTATATTAATTAATTAGATAAAATTATGAGTTTTTAGATTATGATGTACTTTATGTGATCTTTTGGAGAGAGGGAAAGGATGAACTTAGGGTAGATTTTGAATAGAATGAGAGCATTAATTTAGATTTATTATAAATGATTTTGAAGAAGAAATTATCTCTATTAGGTGTTTTGAAGCAATCTCGAAGAAAGAAGGATTAGCAAGGAGAATCAATTTCAAGATTTCTGTAAGTATGCACGGTTCTTTATTTCAGTAATACTTTTGTTACCCTCAAGTTTTATGCAATCATTATCCTTTACTGTTGTCAAATTCTTTATTGTTGTCAAGTGAATGATCATACAAATTACATGTACATTTTATGGTATCTTACGATAAGGTTTATATGTTATAAGGAATAAGATGGAAAGAAATGATATGCTTATGTATATTGAATGCTTGTATGTGCATGTTGAAAGGATGGAGTTCACCCCCTTATGGTACTAGCTGGGGACGCTGTACTCGTGCACGATAAAATGGTAAAGGATATGGAAAAGGAAAATGGTAAAGGTGTACCTTTATGGTACAGACGGTGACTCCTGTGACGGTTGTATTATATACGAAAAGAGAAAGACATGTATAATGATATGAATATGGAAATGAAAGGAAAATGAAAGATATGGTTTATGATATGTTTAATGCTATGTTGTATGAAATCATTTTTATGTTATGTTCTTATGAAATTGACTTTTAGCATATTGTTCAGTTTCCTTGTTTACTGTAGTTTAGAATTGTGTATTGCTTACTGAGCTTTAGCTTAATGTTAGTTTTTAACATTTTCAGGCAAGCTTAAATAAATCAAATGAGTAGAAGGGGCGGCAATGTTTATCGTAGGGCAGGAGCTCCGGAAGAAAGGTAAGGACGAAGAATATGTTTGCTTTTATGTTTATGTGTTTTCAATTTGATGTTTAGAGGCTCTTTTATTTTTTATGGAGATAGTTTTGGTGATTAGATATTTTAACCTACCGTCCGACCTTTGTTCCCGCCTCGCCTGCGCGAGCTCACCGGGCCGGGTCGTGACAAGAGTGGTATCAGAGCAAAGGGTTTAAGATTATTGATCAATATGAAAGAGCCAATAGGATGATTCTCTAGATTAGTTAAGGTATAGTGTATGTGTGTTATAGACTTCTGATCTTATAGGTTAAGGGTAGGTATAAGGTGCTTGTGCTATTTATTGCTTAGATTGTTTCGTTGCATTATGTCTCAGGGCTGAGGAACCAGAACTAGATGCCACTGATGGCAACACAGGGGAGGTTAGGATGGAATTACCATCTGTAGTAGAGCCTCAAGGTAGTAGCATTAATGCTACCTTGGACTCTTTTACCCAAATGATGGCAGCTATGACGGGGATGATAAAGAATGCACAGACTCAAGCTGGAAGTAGTGGAAGTGCTCCAATTGACAAGTATTTAAAGTTATTCCAGGACATGAAGCCACCATCTTTTGTGGAAGGTGGAGCTATAGAAGCAGAGGACTGGTTAATGGAAGTTGAGAAGATTCTGGAGGGGATGCTATGCCCTCAGGATAGGAGGGTAGCCTTAGCTACTTATGCCTTCAAAGGGGAGGCAAACAGATGGTGGAGAAGACAATTGGAAGAAACTTTTACTGGGAAATCTAGCAGTCAAATCTCATGGGTGGAATTTGTCAAAGTGTTTAGAGATTGGTATGTGCCAATGACTGCTAGGAGAGAAATGCAAGATAAATTCATTAGGCTGGTGCAGGGTGACAAGACTGTTGCAGAGTATGAGGCTGAATTCACGATGCTATCTAGGTATGCCTCTCATCTGATTCCTAATGCAGAAGAGAAATGCCACCGTTTCCTTTGTGGCTTAAGAGATAGCATTAGACAGCCATTGGTTGCTTTTGAGATTGAAGATTACTCTAAATTAGTTGATAAAGCACGAAAGGTTGAGCTGGATTATCAGAGTACTCAGAGGAGAAGAGATTTTCAGAAAAGGAAGAATTCTGAAGAGGATATTCAAAGCAACCAGACTGAGGGATCAAATGGGAAGAAGCCCAAGTTTAGTTCTAGTGGAGGCAGTGGTGCAACTGTAAGTAAAGTCACTGAACCTTGTGCTAAGTGTGGCAGATTACATAAAGGTGAATGTTTGATTGGTTCCAACACTTGCTATTGGTGTCATCAGCCTGGACACATAGCAAAATATTGTCCTGCTTTGACTCAGAAGACTTCAGGAGGAATGAGATCAGTTGAAACACCTTCACAGAAGAATTATGGAAAGTCCAAGATGATAGAACCATCAGTTGCAGGTTCAGTGCAAAATCAATCCAAGCAGAATGTTAGACCACGAGTTTACAGTTTGACTCAGCAAGAGCCCGATGGATCTTTAGAAGCTGACAATGGCAATTGAGATGGCTTTATAGTTTATTTTTAGTAACTTGTAATGATAAATTTGATGTTTTGATGTTTTGGATTTAGTAGATTATCTTGTTATGTCATGTTAAATGTTTTGGGATTGATCAGATTATTTTGCTAAGATCTTTCAGTTGTTCGGTTTATTCTGTTTCGATGTTGAGGTTTATGTTAATGAAATGGAAGCTGTTGAGTTATGTTGTAACTAGAAGTTATGTAAATTTCGGGGACGAAATTTTTATTAGGAGGGAAGATTGTGAAAACCCAAAAAAATGCCGTTTTAGACCTCGCACGCTTTTCAAAGCGCCGCGACGAGTTTTAAGTGAAAAATTCAAAGTTGTCGGATTTCGACGCAAATAATTTTATAAAATAGAGCGCGAAATTTCGATCGATTTGGTATAAAGGACTTATATGTAATCTCGCTTAAATTAGGAGATATAATTGTTGGAAGTTAAGTAATACCCAAACTACCCCTTAGCTTTTAAAATGCCGGAATTACTTAAGTGAGGGCATAAGGGTCTTTTGGCTTTTCCCTTTTCTCCCTATTAGGCCAAACCGAGCCCTCCTTCTCCCCCATTCGCACGAACCGAGCGGAACCAAGGGGCGTGAGGCGCGGGTAGGAGCGGCGACGGGTTCTTCGGGCGGCGGTTTCCGGCGACAAATCTTGGGGAAAATTGTAGGGAAGATTAAGAGAAGGCCAAGGTAAGTGTTTTGCAAGTGTTTCCCTTCCATTTTCATGAGTTTTCTCTAAAGAATGAAATTAGGGTTTTAGGGAAACTTGAGTTTTCTTTAAGGTTCCTTTGAGAAAAGTTTAGGGAAGGGTTAGGGGAAGTTTTTAAACCCTAATGTGAAGTGTTTTCTTGAAAAGTATGAATTTTGAAAATTAGGGTTTTCTCTAAAGTTGGAATTTTTGGAAAAGCCTTTGCAAAAGTTGTTCCTAAAGGTCCAAAAGGGGTTTTTAAGAAAAGAAATTGAGTTTTTTCTTTCAAAAAGTATTTTCCTATTTTCTAATTATTTTAATTCCGAAAATTTGTTTCCAAAAACTATTAATTTGATTTATGGGAAGTTTAGGCATGCATAAATAACAATATTAATGAAAAGATGTTTTCCAAATTTAGGGTTTTGGGTAAATCCGAAAATAGAATTGTTTTTAAATTAATTTAGATTATGGAGAAAGTGTTATTTTGATTTATATTAATTAATTAGATAAAATTATGAGTTTTTAGATTATGATGTACTTTATGTGATCTTTTGGAGAGAGGGAAAGGATGAACTTAGGGTAGATTTTGAATAGAATGAGAGCATTAATTTAGATTTATTATAAATGATTTTGAAGAAGAAATTATCTCTATTAGGTGTTTTGAAGCAATCTCGAAGGAAGAAGGATTAGCAAGGAGAATCAATTTCAAGATTTCTGTAAGTATGCACGGTTCTTTATTTCAGTAATACTTTTGTTACCCTCAAGTTATATGCAATCATTATCCTTTACTGTTGTCAAATTCTTTATTGTTGTCAAGTGAATGATCATACAAATTACATGTACATTTTATGGTATCTTACGATAAGGTTTATATGTTATAAGGAATAAGATGGAAAGAAATGATATGCTTATGTATATTGAATGCTTGTATGTGCATGTTGAAAGGATGGAGTTCACCCCCTTATGGTACTAGCTGGGGACGCTGTACTCGTGCACGATAAAATGGTAAAGGATATGGAAAAGGAAAATGGTAAAGGTGTACCTTTATGGTACAGACGGTGACTCCTGTGACGGTTGTATTATATACGAAAAGAGAAAGACATGTATAATGATATGAATATGGAAATGAAAGGAAAATGAAAGATATGGTTTATGATATGTTTAATGCTATGTTGTATGAAATCATTTTTATGTTATGTTCTTATGAAATTGACTTTTAGCATATTGTTCAGTTTCCTTGTTTACTGTAGTTTAGAATTGTGTATTGCTTACTGAGCTTTAGCTTAATGTTAGTTTTTAACATTTTCAGGCAAGCTTAAATAAATCAAATGAGTAGAAGGGGCGGCAATGTTTATCGTAGGGCAGGAGCTCCGGAAGAAAGGTAAGGACGAAGAATATGTTTGCTTTTATGTTTATGTGTTTTCAATTTGATGTTTAGAGGCTCTTTTATTTTTTATGGAGATAGTTTTGGTGATTAGATATTTTAACCTACCGTCCGACCTTTGTTCCCGCCTCGCCTGCGCGAGCTCACCGGGCCGGGTCGTGACAAATGGCAGAACTTATAACAAGATAATATGAAAAAAGATAACATACAACGGAATCAACATCATTAATGGTGTCTGATTTGGCAGTATACTAACAACAGGAGTAGACAAGCCATTCCTTTCCCATTGAATGGTGAATAGCATTGTTCGAACCAAAAAAAGCATTGATCATCGTTAAATTTACTCATGTGCATATCAATTCTTTTCTGAGAACTTTAATATATTCATCACATCATCATCCCTGACAAGCATAGTACCCACCATTGCCGCCACCAAGATCAATAATCTTATCCTATAAAAAGTAGGAGTTATGTTTATGAAGCCATTGACAATTCTTACTAGTGCAGTTAAAAGCACTAGGAGCATTTAGGCCAATATGAGTATCTAATGCTAGATGCTTGAACCTAGGTGCTTGCCCGAATGAAGAAAGTCACCAAAAAGGAATAACTATCTGACATAATAAATCTATTTTAGTTATTAGGAGACTTCAAAATCATTATATTAAGCATTGTTTCATAAAATAACAAATTTCTGAGTATCTCAGTTTGCTAATTCTAGCTAAATAAATCTATTTCCCAAGTTTTCCTTCAATAATGAATACATAATATTGATATGCCATATGAATAAATAGCTAAGTCTATTAAGAAATTCAATTATTAATCCTTTCCATCCAAGAAGATGCCTATTCTACATTGAAGAATACTAAAAATTTTAAATCTATAATAAGTATATAATATCATAATTACATAAATCCTGGGAAAAAAAAAAAAACTTAAAGCTGCCCTAATTGAAATGAGCATCATCATAACCATGAAAATGAAATAACAGCTTAGTTAATTCAATATCTCAACACAATTTCAAATAAACTTTCATATCTATATATATATATATATATATATATATATATATATATATATATATATATATATATATATATATATATATAATACAACTATAAAAATCAACATAATATGCACACGCAATAAATATACCCAAAAATATATCCTAAACATAAAAGAGCTTGCATTACGTCCCACGGGGCTGTGGCTGGAGGGTTTTGTTGGTAATAAGTAGATTTACCAATAAGAAATCTATTGGAAAAAATATTACCCATGAAAAATCAATCGATAAGCTAATAATTTTTCATTCCCTTGTCCGACTAATCCAAGAGACAACATAGCATCCACCAAAATCTAGAATGAGAAGGCTAGTTTTGGGCTAAGGCAGCCCCAAACATATTTCAAATATTAATGGCTCATTGAAGTACTAAATCAAACTGAGCTTAATGCAATTTATGATGCAATTGCCCATAACTACCCTCTCCAATTACTCATATACCAAATGAGGTGGAAAATAAAGCAAAAGAATTGCTATTACAAAGTGAAACTTTCTCATAATGAAGTTAATTCATTTTTTTCATATTATCTAATTAATTGATATATGGTCCGAATCTCATCTTAAAATGTGCTTCTCATTTGCAGTTAATATGAAATCTTGATGCTTAATTATTGCAACATATTTTAAGAATAACCACTAACAAAAGTTAAATAAATGTTCTAAACCCATTCAAATAGCTAAGACAAATAAACACATACAGCAAAAATAAAACTGAACCACCGTCATGCAGTTGTAATACAGCGGTGAACGAAACGAAAAAAATTCCACAGCTAACAGAAGTACTAAAAAAAAGTGGGCTTAATGCAATTCATGGTACAATTGCTCCTAATACCCCTATCATTCTATTTAGGTACTAAATAGAAAGAAAAACAGCATAAGAAATGTTGCTTCTTCTAAATGAAACTTGATGCATGGTCCAGATCAAAAGACTATCTCACCATGGGCTTCTAATTTGCAGCTAATATGAAATAATAAAACTTGAAGAAATAATGGGATGCATGCAGCAGAAAATTAAATGCATACATCTTACCAATTCATTATATAGCAACTTAGGACCAGCATCATAATAAACAAACCACCAAATGAACCCAGCTATTGTTGCGAGACCTACATAACCTGCAAAAACAGAGCAGTCCAATCAATGAAATTTATGACTAAGAGACACAGCAAAATATAAAGATGCAACACATTAATGTCTCCCAAAATAGTCATACGAAACCTCAATGTGTCAGCCCCTTCATAGTTTGTAAAAAGAATACCCTAACACTTGGAAAGGGGCCAATTCAAGCAAGCATCGTGCATAAGCTGTTGCTAGTGATGCTTGTGATTACATTACTCTAGCCTCGGAACTTAACCGAAGGAATTTCACTACCCTCAAGAATGAGTGTGGCACAAATATTTGAATGCTTTTTCAGATGGGATACCTAGGAAATCCCTCAGTTCAAGAGGAAGTTATGATAAAACTATTTTAATTTCATAGAGAGGCCATTCTTCAGCTAGAAAAAGCCCAGGCACCTACCACCTAAACAAGCCCGAGGAATATCCAAATATTCAGATTCTTCGTTGTATATCAAGAAAGATGCATTTCTATTCAAACTGATTTTTTTTTTTAAAATCTTGGTAAATTTTCAAATTGAGAAATGTATTTCATGATCTGGGCTCCTCAGCATGGATATTGGTTTATGTTTACCATTTCCTTATGCCGGGTAATTTGCACACAACAGAGAAGATGGAAACTCAACAAAATATAATTGCAGTGCGATACAGATTATGATAAAAACTTAAGTCTGCTAAATTTTGGGCTTGGGAAATTACAGAAAAATGAAAGAATAGAAAGATGTAATAAGTACCTTTCATCTCCTTTCTTAGTTTTTTACTTAAAAATTTCCCATCTTCACCTAACTGGGAAAAATCACATCTTAAGAGTTTATAAGAATAATTCTATTCATGATTAACCTTACTGAATAAGCACCATTTTAGACTACATTTTGCCAAGCTCATGTTCAATCTTCCACTTTTATTGTTCGTACTTCTGCACAAGTATATCTAATACGGTATTTTTAGCTCTTTAATGGTACATTGTAGGCGGATCATGCACAACAAGAACAGACATTGAACGAAATGCCAATTGAGGCATTTCATTGTATTTAGTTAATTACTTCCAATAAAAAATGAGTTTGTAGAGATCTAATGATGCAGGACTAGCGAAATAAGTCATGTAAATAGAGATTTAAGCTAAGAGAACATCAAAGACAACAATATAAACTTCATAAACATTAAGAACAATAAAAAAATTTGAACTATTAAATCATGTGATAGTAAGAAACTAAAAAGCAAAGGCTAAACAATAATAAAGGCGAATTAGTTTAGACTAACTTACATGGGTTGGCACAAGTCCAATATTTAATTAAGGTGCTAGTCACTAGAGTTTCTGTTTGTTCAAATTTAAGTAGAACTTGGTGGATTAATCAACACATATAAGATGATGCTACTATAGATGAAATGAGAAGATTTATATTTAGTTAGATAAAGACAAGGGGAGGGTTTGATACTTAGCTCATGAATGGGAAGAATGGAGTCATTAATGAAGTGATAGCTAGTTCCTCCTTGGCTTGCCCTTGAAACCCTTGCTCTTTGTTGAATCAATGTCCTTGTTACATTAGTAAAAGTTAAGTTTCCTTTGAAAGGTAGAATAGTGAGGAGAGAAAAGAAAATTTCAGCTATACGAGGATTTGGAAGTGGAGAGCTCAACATTTTGGGTTTTGGAGAGCTTAACTAGGCCAGCTGCATGGGGAGGAGGAGGGGAGAGATGATTTGACTGATTTTAATGGCTTGGAAAGGGATAATTTGGCTCGGAAAGTGAAGAGGTGAGGGCTGGCTACTTGGGAAAGAGAAAGGACTGATGTGATTTGCTTGGAAAGGGAATTAGTTGGCTTAGGAAAGGTAAAAGTCAGCTTTGGAGGTGAAGAGGTGAGGCTGGTTGCTTGGAGAAGAGAGAGGGCTGATGTGGCTTTCTTGGGAAGGAAAGTAAATGGCTTGGGAAAAGGAAAAGTCAGCTTGGGAGGTGAAGAGATGGGGCTGGTTTCTTGGGAAGAGAGAGGGCTGATGTGGCTTGCTTGGGAAGGGAAAAAGTAAAAAGTGGTTGTGAATCTCAAAGGTCATAATTAATTGAGATAAATACTCAATTAATGTGAATTAATTGCAGAATTTGGGAAGCCCAAGGGTCAAGGGTGTTGGGGAGAAGGTGGAGGTAGATGAGAGGAAGAGAGGGAGGTGGTTGTTGGTTGAGGGCAGCATTTTGCTACAGTTAGGGGGTTGTTTGGGTGGCAAGGGAAGGAGGAAAAAAAAAAGAGTTAGAGAGGGAAGATGATACCAACCAAGAGCTCACACGCTGTTGGGTATTTCTTTGCGTTTCTCCAAAGGACTTCACACAAACTCAACTCACCAAGAAAAGAGGAAGCATATAACTAGAAATTTATATAAAAAATTCATCATCCATACAAGAGAATAATATGCAATATATATAAGCACCAAAAACATGTAAGGACAAAAGACAATAAGGCCCTTGGCCAAACAACACAAAAGCTCCCTTAAGTGAGGGTAAAACTAAAATAAAATAAATAACACCACATAAATTTTCAACAACATATGAAAACTAAAAATATAAAAACTCAATCAAGGTCGTAGATCTCCAGCCTCTACGGTGATAAACCCTCCAAGCTCTGATGTCCCCATCATTCTCCCGGGGTGGGAGAAAATTTGACCATGTCGAGTCAGCTGTAAGTGAACTCTCGTATCGTTCCAACAAATCCGGGTCGCCTCACGCTCAAGCCATGTATCTTCGATCGCTGGCTTATCCTTTCACCTAACCAAATATCTTATTCTTCCTCCATCCTTAGTAGAAATAATTTCATCATTCAAAATGATATCAATTTTATCTGCTTGGGGTGTATTGGGTAATTTGGGCAGTGGCGATAGGCTAAGGTGCTCACTGAATGGGTTCAGACAAGGCTCAACAAATGGATTGGGTGGGTTAAAATCAGGTCCCTCATAGGCTACTAAATCCTCTATATTAAAGGAGGGACTTATGCCAAAATTTGAAGGAAGATCCACCACATAAGCATTGTCAGTAATGTCCACTCTAAAAGATCCAGCACTCTTAGCATGTAGTTTCCTAATAGCCCCTTTTAGGAACCGTTCCAGACGAATCCAAACCATCACATAATCACCTACTTCAAAAGTTCTGAATCACTTCTTAATGTCAGCGTGAAGTTCGTATGTGTTGCATTGCTTTGATTTATCCTAGTTAAAATCTCTTCATACAAATCATGTAAATGAGATGCAAATGATGATGCAGACTCACTAACTCTAGACCTAGGGCTCATGAAAATCAAATCTATAGGCAACCTAGGCTTGAAACCATAGACTATCTCAGCTGGACTTAAACTCGTAGTGCGATTCACGGAATTATTATAGGCAAACTCAGCTATAGGCAACTTCTTAACATGCCTATAGTTTCTGTCTCATAACTATTGGCACTTCCACTCTTATCATCTCTTCTAGTTCAATCATTTTGTCATAGAAGGATTATGACTGTCTTCCTTTATGCTCTCAAACATTCGTGTTCATCTCTCATGCATTTTCCTCTTCTAGTTGTACATTATAGCTTCCTTTGCCACGTCATAGCTTCTAAACTCTAGTTTCTCTTCATATATGACAAGAAATTGTCACTTATTTTTCTACCTTGTCATGTCCTCTCTCCCATTCATAATTGGTGATGGATACCCCACCACTATGTCTAGTAAAGGCTTTATTATAACTCCCTCTTAGGGCTTATCACTTTTAAATGTATAACATGTTCCAAATTTCCTACAAGTTTATGATTAATCCACAATATTACTCAAGCTCACAATTACTAACTTTCTATCACTTACATTGTCTTTCAGATCTCAATATGACAAAGATGATTGGTGTAGATATTGAAGCTGGTGAAATCTACTATCAACCCCTTCCACCATTATGCTATATCAATGGTATTGCACATATGGGTCATCCTCCACCCCAACAACTTCAAGAGTTTGTCCCAACCACTTTCTCCCTAGAAAGCTCAATAAACATTAATAGTGTCTTTTCTCTCTTCAACATCAAGTCCTACTAATGTCCCTTCAAAGTCCCTTTGAATAATTGGGATCTATGTCATGTCCTTAACTACATAGGCTTTAAATAATATTTACATTTATTGATGATCATACACATGTCCCATACGAATATTAACTCTGGTGTTGGTCTGATGTTTTGTATGTGTTTCACACCTATTAGGAAATCAAATTTCATTTTTATACTATGACTAAAAATTTTCATACCAATAGTACTTTAGGATTTATGCAATCTCAATTTATTTAGTCCAATTTATGTCAATAAGGGGATCCAAAAATTATAAATTATAAAAACCATATTTAGGATATATTAAGAAAGAGAGATAAAAATAGGGTTTATTACTAAATCCAAAATTCAGGATTTGTTTATAATCGTTCAACTTTAATCAATTTGAAATTAAAATTGATTAGCTTCAACTTAAAAAAGGTTGTTAAAAATAGTTTGATTCAAAATTGATCATAAGCATGTATGGCATGTCCATTGTCCATTTACATTGATCACGTTGCCCAATTCATCTATTTTTCATATCATTTCTGGTGTCATATTGATTGTGGCCATAATTAACATTATGAGGGTTTAGAGAATTATCACAAATTATTCAACTAGTTCAAAATTTTACCATGAAAAACTATAGTGAGCATTCACAGTTTCCTTCTAGTAGGACTTTCAACAAATTTAAGAAACATTCATGAGCATAAGATTGCATGAAGAAGTTGGCTTGCATGATTCAGAAAGATAAAAAATAGAATACTACATAAGTCTTCAGTGTACCTCCAATGACCAAATAACGAAAAAATAGCCAACCGCTGACTACAGCTTCATTGACCTACATGCAAACAATAAAAAATCAGGCATATAGCAGAAATAGGCACCCATATCAGAATCCCAAGCAAGATGGGCAGAAATAATTAGTTGAACTTCTTTAAAATACCACGATAATTCAAAATATTATTGATAAAAACAATAATTTTAACGTATAATTATTTGTTTTTTACCCTGTAATGATAATGCTTGCCATTTGTCTTCATCACTCATTTAAACTTTTAGTATCAAGAAAAATTAAAAAAATAATGGAATATTTTTATTTTTTTTTTATTTTTTTATTTTTATATTTTATATTTTTATTTTTTTATTGTAATATAAGTAATATAATAAAAAAAAATTAATGGAATATGAATTATGACAGGTCACTATACTCACTCACTTGTCTGCTATGCTTATGAATGTCCCTAGTTTTTAACACGATGGTTGCTTCATGAGAGATGATTCATGTAGACATGCACAGCTAGATGCATATGATGGAATGTTTTTTGTGCATAAATGAAGCAATCTTGTGCTTGTTCCTTCAGTTTGTTAAATGTGAAAGAAGATAAATGCCCAACATACAATAGCACAAGTTCCAACTATTAAAACTGATCTAGAGTTTTATCTTATGATAGCTGAAACATGACGTGCATGAATTCTTACATAAATATTCATTTAACTCGTTTTATCATAATACTTAGTTTTTATCAGCTGCATTTCCAGTAAACTACTAGTAGGGCTACAAGGCCTTGAGATGTGAGTGTTTATAAATGAAAATTAGTATTAAACTAAGTCATTAGTAACTGATCGAAGACCTAACTCTAATTTTTCACATGCGCCAACAATTCCATTTTTCACAAAAACAAATGCAAAAATTTTTAAAACCAGCAACCTCCTATCTCCAGCAATAATCTCTTGCTAGAATTCAGCTTCTCTCCATGCATTAAATCTCTTCATCATTGTATCACATGGCCTCTATCTTTGCAGCACTATCTATACATCTTCATATCTCTACCTATCTAACCTTGATCTACATCTATTATGAATCACACATATAATAACAATTTATTTGCAAAATGAGGAAAAAATTGAACATTTTCAAAGGCTTAAGCTTAAGTACCTAACCTAATTAAACAAAAATTTTCTTCGTAACAGTTGCAAATAAAGGGGCTCGTTTTTTAGGGTTCTCTTACTTTATACACAAAAAATATGAAATACTAGAGCACCAGCATATTAATCCATCTTCTGAGTTGATGAAACCTTTAATGACAACCAAACTTCACCTAACTTTAGTGAGCTGAGCCTCCATTTCATTTCCTTAGTTCCTAGAGCCTGTTCTTCGTCCTCTTTATCATGATTTTAGGAGTCAACATCAGGCCTTCACCTCGTGCTTTGTCTCTTCTAGGGGTGAAAGGAGTCAAGCCATATCTGATTTAAGCTAGAGCTTGTTTAATCAAGTTTGAGCTCAAGTTTGAGCTCGATTTTATAAGTTAGAGCAAGTTAGAGCGGGCTCACAAGTCAACTCATTTTTTAGGTAAGAGAGAAAAAATATGATTCAAACAACTATTGCAATAAAATAATAAAATGCATGATAAATTATATGAGAGATAATAAGCAATCACTTGACATAAATGAGATATAATTTTTTAAATATTTTTAACAACTTTGTATTTAAGCAGATGAATTCTAATTTATTTTTGATAGATTTTATATTAATATCTTTTAAATAAGCTAGCTCACGAGCTAATAAATCAAGTTAGGGTTGGTGTAAGCTTATCGAGCACAAATAACAAGCACTTTATCATGTTGAGCCTGCGCCAGGTCACAAGTCAATCTGACTATGCTACACACAGTCACTTCCAACTTCCTTGTGGTCATCTAGCTTATTTTGATGTTCCACCTACTTCATTATAAACTAAATTGGATGTTAACAGTTCCCCCATTTCCATTTCCCTAAGGTTGTTAGAGTGAAGAACTCTTTTCAACCAAATTTGCCCACTAGTTTCCTTTTATTAATTCAACATGGCATGAGCTCAAAGAGTCATACATCCCCGTTTAATTTTTTGTGTAAACCCACGCTCATTTTTTCTAAAACTGAGATTTTTGAACAATATAGTCGACATACACATTTATAATCATTCAAGCATGGATCTTATTCGTTCCTGCATGCCCCACTATATTTGATTCGTTTTCATGTTGGACTTCTAGATAATTGCCTCATGCTTCTTAGGCTATCTTTAGAAGTAGATCATTCAAGAATTTTCTCTTAATGTTTACATTACTATTGATGCATATGTTAAAGAGGTCTCCATACTTTAATACTTTTGAGAAGATCCCAATTACCCCAGTTAAGTTGTTTTCCCTCATGTTCATGAGCGCTACATCAATCAATATACATTCTATTCTTTTGGGATCAATTTTTAAGAAACTTAAAAAAAAAATGTATTCTATTGCCGCCAAACTACCCCGTCCATTTATAGCTTTTATTCTTGTTGAGATTGACATTTCTACACCTTTGACTCGGGAGACATGATCTAACCCTTTTTCATGTGGTTATAGGCAACAAGTAGAATTTGGCGATCTGCCCTTATAATGCTTAGTCTGTCAACATTAGTCATTTTTATGCTGCTTGCTTCAAGGCACATCCATAACTATGAAAATCTTCTAGGGGCTTTACAAAAGACACGGGTGGTTAATACCTCATGATATAATGGGGCCTTTAGCCTTGGTTCTACCAAGAGTTACTCATGCCCTAGAGGTTCCTCTAGATTCTTTTCTTAAGTTGGTATCCCCTTATTAATGTTGGCTTGTTGAAGGTCAATAGCCTCCACCCCTCCCCCATCCCCATCTCTTCGATCTTAAGTTTCAAGTGACATGACCATTGTTCCTACCAATTTTTTCAAAAATCATGCTTGCGAATACATAATGTTTTCCTATTGCAATCCTTCATTCACTACTACTCTATATTCACATTGTGATGTCAAAACTATGCTCCCCAATATTACTATTAATTGCTTCGATATAGAGTTTGGAGATGATTCGAGTTTGGTTCAATCTCAAGATTCTATTAGAAGCTACTAGATTTAGAGAATAAAAAATTTTGATTAGATACAAATAAAGAAAAAAATTTATCCTCTTCCACATATTTATAAGATACCAAGCTAGACATGGCAAATCTCATGATGACTTCAAAATTCTGGGCATAGAAAATTTTTGAATGAGTCTTCTTCTCTTCTCATTTATGGATATTACAAATTTAACTTTTAAGTCACTTAGCTAAGTAGTTTGCTTCTTTGCCTTTATGTTTGCAATTCTTTGTGAGATACCCGAGGAATGCAACTATTATGGATATTTCAAGAGACAAACGAGCCATATTTTATAGAAGGATATTTAATAATGTTAAATTTTTAAAACAAAGTAATTTTAAATCCAAACCGTCCCTTAGCACTTGATCTAATGACCAAGATAGAGATCTGTAAGAGGCTCACCTGGATCATGCTGATCTCCTTCCATATTCGAGTGGTTAATTTAGGAACTATTATATTAGGGAAAGTATGCATGTTTTTATAATTATTGGTTTCTTTATTAAGATATCTTATATAAATCTATAAATAGGGATAATTTTGTGTAATAAAATGAAGCCTTTCACTCTCAAATTCTCTGAATTTAACATGGTATGAAAGCCTCCACCGGCCTTCATTGTTGTTGCCGTGCCATATCTTTATAAGGGGATGAGAGCTTGGCATCTCGATTCCTGGATACAAAGGAAGCGGAGAGGAGCTACTGTCGTAGGAGATCAAAAGAGAGACAAGCAGTCCAAACTGCTCTGTTTCGTGCTTGCGGCCAGAAGAAGAGGAGCGAGAGCCTCTATGCGCAGGGGAAGCGGAATCGAGCGCAGGAGATTTCTAAGTTTGTGTGACCTAGGAGTCGATTGAGTGGAACGATCGTGCAAGGACTAGTGCCTACGACTTATACGTGTGGATAGGTGTGGGTTTTAATTTTATTAGGATTCGGGTTTGGACTTACAACTATGCTTAAGAGTTGCCCGTAATTTATATTTAGGTTAGGTCTTACGACCCCGTTTAGGAGTTGCATGAAATTTAGACTTAGGTTAGGTCTTATGGACTTATTTAGGAGTTGCCGGTATGTTTGAATTTGGGTTAGGTCTTACAACCCCGTTTAGGAGTTGTCTGTAGTTTAGATTTGGATCAGGACTTATAGCTTTCATTGAAAGTAGCTCTAATAGCGGGTCTTACAGCTTCTATTAAAAGTAACCTATATAGCATTTAGTTGGTAGGACTTACTGTTTTCCTTTTTGATGCGACCAAAAAATATAGGGGGCCTATATCTCTTGATTACAAAGGACACGACGGACTTCTACGGACGAAATTGACAAAGTAGGAGAGAAGTGGGACGAACAAACTCTTACATTTCATTTTAAAGAAACAAAAAGAAATTAAAAACACAAACTCGACTCGAAACAAAATGACGACACCCTAAAGTTGCTGCACATGGAGAAGAAAGATACAGATGGAGTGGCACATGCGGAGAGACGAAAGAGATTAGAAGCCCGAGAAGAAAGGTTGGAAAGAGCCCGCAGGATTTCCGGAGGGGATGAGAAAGAAGGGTGGAAAGAGCCCGCAGGATTTCCAAGCAACCTGCAGGTTAACAGATTTTTTTCCAAAAATCACATATCACATTCAACTATTTCAAACAATACAAATCCTCCATATATATAGGTATGAAAGGGAATACAAAGAGACATATTACATTAATTATCACAAGAACCTAAACATCACAACATTAAAACACCTAAAAATAAATCCCAAGCCAAGAAACCAAAGAGGTAGCCGCGGGAGCCAAGGAGGCCGAGCGGGAACCAAGGGGGTACAGTCACGGAAAGAGCCCAGGCACGGGAAACCAGCAGCCGGCCGGAATCCAAGGGGACAAATGCAATGAAACCATGGAGGAAACCAAGGAGTCATGCATGGGAATACAAAACACCTAACTTGGGATTCTAAAAAACCTTTTTGGAACCCCAAGAGACATCATAAAAGAAGACTTTAAAACGCTAAATAACATTTAATAAAAAGTAAGATAAAAAATGAACTTAAATGTTAGCTAATAATGAGCTAACCCTTAGTTCAATAAATGAAATAAAGTCCAGCTCAAAAATGAGCTAAAATTTCAACTCAATTTTGATTGAGCATATAGACTCAAGGGAAGCCAAAATTCATATTATTTTGGACATGGGTTGACCCCCCCTTTGTCTACATTAGACTCTCCTTCTTGAGAATTCAGCTCCTGATGAATTATCTGTTGTTGATTCCCTTGAGGCGGTGCATACTGTTCATCGAGCTCCTTGAGTTTTTCACCAAACTTTTTCAGAATTTCTTCTTGCTCTTTTCAAATTGCTGTTGCAGATACCTTTTGTACTTCTCAAATTTTTGATCACATAGGAACATGTGATATTGCAGTTTGTAGAGTCGATCTTGAAGTGGATCCGTTGAGTCTCCTTCTGTAGGCATCCATCTGTCCAACGGGAGTGGGACATCAAGATTGTCATGATTGAACTCTTCCATGAATGAAGCTATTTTTTGTTGTTTTCCATTTTTTTGACAGTCTCAAAAAAGACTAAAGAAAATCAACCTGAACTTAGACTCACAATTCTTTTATGACTCAAGACTCACAAAACTCTCGACAAGACTTGACTTGACAAACTAAATAAAACTTGACAAACTTCAACTTGACAAACCACAAATCTAGGACTTCCTAACTTGCTCTGATACCAAATGATGCGACCAAAAAATACAGGGAGCCTATATCTCTTGATCACAAAAGACACGACGGACTTCTACCGACGAAAATGACAAAGTAGGAGAGAAGTGGGACGAACAAACTCTTACATTTCATTTTAAAGAAACAAAAAGAAATTAAAAACACAAACTCGACTCGAAACAAAATGACGACACCCTAAAGTTGCTGCACTTGGAGAAGAAAGATACAGGTGGAGTGGCACTTGCGGAGAGACAAAAGAGGTTAGAAGCCCGAGAAGAAAGGTTGGAAAGAGCCCGCAGGATTTCCAGAGGGGATGAGAAAGAAGGGTGGAAAGAGCCCGCAGGATTTCCAAGCAACCCGCCGTTAACAAATTTTTTTTCCAAAAATCACATATCACATTCAACTTCTTAAAATTATTATGTGTTAATGTTGTGGTGTTTATAATTCCTATGGGAATAAATGTTTGTGTCTTTTGGTATTCCTCTTTCATACCTATATATATGGGAGGATTTATAATGTTTTGAATAGTTGAATGATAAGTTATTTTTGGAAGTTTTAACCTGCGGGTTGGCTTTGGAAATCCTGCGGGCTCTTTCCAACCTTTCTTCTCGGGCTTCTAATCTCTTTCGTCTTTCCGCATGTGCCACTCCATTTGTATCTTTCTTCTCCAAGTGCAGCAACTTTAGGGTGTCGTCATTTTGTTTCGAGTCGACTTTGTGTTTTTAATTTCTTTTTGTTTCTTTAAAATGAAATGTAAGAGTTTGTTCGTCCCACTTCTCTCCTACTTTGTCAATTTCGTCCGTAGATGTCCGTCGTGTCCGTTGTGATCAAGAGATATAGGCCCCCTTTATTTTTTGGTCGCATCATTTTGGTATCAAAATGATGCGACCAAAAAATATAGGGGCCCTATATTTTTCGATCACAAAAAGAAAACTGACTTCCTATATAAAAGAAGACAAAAAATACCTCAAAAAGAAGAAGTGACCTAAATAAGACTAAGCAGCGGAAATTAAAACTACAAACGATGATTTTAATAACTTAAAATCTTACAAACGACTCCAAATAAAATAAAAAGACACCCTAAAGTTGCTGCACTTGGAGAAGAAAGATATAGATGGAGTGGCACATGCGGAGAGACGAAAGAGATTAGAAGCCCGAGAAGAAAGGTTGGAAAGAGCCCGCAGGATTTCCGGAGGGGATGAGAAAGAATGGTGGAAAGAGCCCGCAGGATTTCCAAGCAACCCGCAGGTTAACAGATTTTTTTTTCCAAAAATCACATTCAACTATTTCAAACAATACAAATCCCCCATATATATAGGTATGAAAGGGAATACAAAGAGATACATTACATTAATTATCACAAGAACCTAAACATCACAACATTAAAACACCTAAAAATAAATCCCAAGCCAAGAAACCAAAGAGGTAGCCGCGGGAGCCAAGGAGGCCGAGCGGGAACCAAGGGGGGACAGTTACGGAAAGAGCCCAGGCACGGGAAACCAGCAGCCGGCCGGAATCCAAGGGGGCAAATGCAATGAAACCATGGAGGAAACCAAGGAGTCATGCATGGGAATACAAAACACCTAACTTGGGATTCCAAAAGTCCTTTTTGGAACCCCAAGAGACATCATAAAAGAAGACTTTAAAATCCTAAATAACATTTAATAAAAAGTAAGATAATAAATGAACTAAAATGTTAGCTAATACTGAGCTAACCCTTAGTTCAATAAATGAACTAAAGTCCAGCTCATAAATGAGCTAAAATTTCAGCTCAATTTTGATTGAGCATATAGACTCAAGGGAAGCCAAAATTCATATTATTTTGGACATGGGTTGACCCCCCTTTGTCTACATCACTTTTGATGCGGACAAAAAATATTGGGGAGCCTATATCTCTTGAACCCACATAACCCAAAAGAAACCACAAAAAGAAGGGAATTACTTAGAGATATTAAAACAAACTCTTACATTTCAAATCTAACATAGATTTAGAAATTAAAAAAAAAAAACTTACAGAGACGACTCGAACACTTAAACAAATTACAATGACTCGAAATTAAAGACACCCTAAAATTGCTTCACAATTTAGAAGAGGGATAAGGTGGAGTGGCACTTGTAGAGAGACGAAAGAGGTTAGAAGCCGAGAAGAAAGGTTGGAAGGTGCTCGCAAGATTTCCGGAGGGGATGAGAAAGAAGGTGGACAAAGCTCGCAAGCTTTTCTAAGCAAACCCGCAGGTTATAGCTTTTCCAAAAATAACATATCATTCACTATTTCAAACATTACAAGCCCCTCGTATTTATAGGTATAAAAGGGGAATACCAAAAGACTAAAACATTGAATTCTCATTGGAATTCCAAACAACACAAACCATTAAAACCCTATTGCTTTTCACGAAAAAACATCCCAAGCCCAAGAATCGAAGGAGTAGCGACGGGAGCCAAGGAGGCCGCACGAAACCAAGGCGCCAAAGCCACGGGAAAACTCCCAGGCTCGAAAAACCAACAGCCGGCCGGAAATCCAAGGGGCAAAGGCACGAAAAACAACAGCCCATGGTGGAAGCCAAGGAGCCACGGCATGGGAAACAACACATCTTGGAATTCCAAAAGCCGGTTTGGAATTCCAAGAGACAAACATAATTAAAACACAAAAAAACAATAAAAATTACATTAATAAAAATATAACTATGAACAAAAATGTTAGCTAATAATGAGCTAACCCTTAATTCAATAAGTGAACTAAAGACCAGCTCATAAATGAGCTAAAATTTCAGCTCAATTTTGATTGAGCTTGTAAACTTAAGGGAGGCCAAAATTAATTTATTTTGGACATGAGTTGACCCCCCCTTTGTCTACATCAGACTCCCCTTCTTGAGGACTCATCTAAAATGAGTCAGTTCTGGTTGTCTTCCGAAGAGGAGAAGACGGAGCATCCAGTTCATTAATCAGGTCTTCATATTTCTGCATGATCTCATCTCGTTCTTTCAGAAATTTATCTTGTAAACATTGCTTTTTCTTGAAGTACCTTTCTGTACGTATGTGCATCCATGATTGAGGCTTGTATAGTTCATACTCCAAAGGATTTGCTGACTTTGATGGAATCCATCTATCCATAGGATCTTCAATTTCTTCAGGTTTTCTTTCTTCTGTCTTTTTGTCTTTTTTCATTTTTTTGATGACTCAAACAAGACTAAAAAAAAATAAGACTCAAAGAAAGACTCAAAAGACTCAACCTAAACTTAGACTCACAATACGACTCACAAGACTCACAACTTGACTTGACTTGACAAAACAAAACTTGACAACCAAATCTAAAATCTAGGACTTCCTAACTTGCTCTGATACCAAAATGATGCGGGCAAGAAATATTGGGGAGCCTATATCTCTTGAACCCACATAGACAACCCAAAAGGAACCACAAAAAGAAGGGAATTAATTAGAGATATTAGAACAAACTCTTACATTTCAAATCTAACATAGATTTAGAAATTAAAAAAAAAAAACTTACAGAGACGACTCGAACACTTAAACAAATTACAATGACTCGAAATTAAAGACACCCTAAAATTGCTTCACAATTTAGAAGAGGGATACAAGTGAAGTGACACTTGCGGAGAGACGAAAGAGGTTAGAAGCCGAGAAGAAAGGTTGGAAAGAGCTCGCAATATTTCCGGAGGGGATGAGAAAGAAGGTGGACAAAGCTCGCAAGCTTTTCCAAGCAAACCCGCAGGTTATAGCTTTTCCAAAAATAACATATCAGTCACTATTTCAAACATTACAAGCCCCTCATATTTATAGGTATGAAAGGGGAATACCAAAAGACACAAACATTGAATTCTCATTGGAATTCCAAACCATTAAAACCCTATTGCTTTTCACGGAAAAACATCCCAAGCCCAAGAACCGAAGGAGCAGCCACGGGAGTCAAGGAGGCCACACGGAACCAAGGCGCCAAAGCCACGGGAAAACTCCCAGGCTCGGAAAACCAGCAGCAGGCCGGAAATCTAAGGGGCAAAGGCACAGAAAACAGCAGCCCATGGTGGAAGCCAAGGAACCACGACATGGGAAACAACACATCTTGGAATTCCAATAGCCGGTTTGGAATTCCAAGAGACAAACATAATTAAAACACAAAAAAAAATTACATTAATAAAAAGATAACTATGAACTAAAATGTTAGCTAATAATGAGCTAACCCTTAGTTCAATAAGTGAACTAAAGACCAGCTCATAAATAAGCTAAAATTTCAGCTCAATTTTGATTGAACTTGTAAACTCGAGGGAGGCTAAAATTAATTTATTTTGGACATGAGTTGACCCCCCCTTTGTCTACATCATCTTTGAAAGTAACCTATGGGTTTAAGAGGTATAGGGTTCTTCACTTAGAAGCTTCCCTAACATGTAGGTATTATTACCTCGCTTAGAAGTGACCCGAATAAGGGGTCTTACGACCTCTATTAGAGGTGGCGGCCTCTATTAGAGGTGGCCCATTGTTTGGATTTATTGCTCCCCTTAGGAGGCTTTGTTACTCCCCATGAGAGGTTGTGTGCATTAATGTAGCGGGGATTTGTCCTATTTTAGCTAGTAATTTCCTATTAGGATAGCTTAAGAGTAGTTACACACCCTATCACCCGACACTAGCGCCTTCTACCCTAACTTTCAATAGTTTAGTGTAGTTTTGTTTGTAGTAGTACTCGTAGTTTTCCTACTTTAGTAGCTTGCCTTTAACTTTAATAGCGTTGTTTGTTCAGCACCGGTTCATTTACTTTCAGTATCAATTCTACTTTAGTACCTATTCATTTTAGTACCAACTCAGTTCTTACTAGTACTAGTTTTGTTCTTTCAGTATATGCTTTACTAGTACATGTTTTAATTTATAATTTTTGGAGCTTTCTTTCTGTTTTATGCTTTGATTAGCTTTTTTTAGAAGTTTGGGTTTTAGTGTGAGTTGTATAATGTCTAATAAATGTGAACATTATTCAGTTTTCTTTAATGCATTTATTAAAATTTGAATAAATTGAATTAATTAATTATGTTAATTAAATGAATCAATTAGTTAGTTAATTAACTTAAAATTTTATTTTTATTTTTAAATTATTAATGATCTCATAAATTAAATGAAATTATAATTATTTTTAAATTTAGAATTTATTAATTAATTAAAATATTCTCATGTTCAATCAATTAATTAACAATTTTTTTTCTTTTTTATTGAATTAATGAAAAATTTTATAGATTTTAAATTTGATTAGGCTATTAGTTATTTTTAAAGAGATTTAATTAATTATTGTATTTTCAAATTGAGGCTTAAATTAAATTTGCATCTATTAAATTTTAATAAGAATATTAGCATTTTAATGAACTCTATTATTTAATTAATTACATTATGTTTAATTATAACTCACCAATTCGATAGCCTACATGCATAATTTCTATAACCTCCTGGCATCCTCTCCCCGCGAGGAGGTCAGGAGGGCACTTGCCCTTTAAAGTCTGCCCAGCCGGATCAAATCGATAGCCGACGGCTTCTAGGGAGCAAATTGACCCCGGTATCGATCTTCGAGCAACTGTTTGAAAATTTGGTATTTTCCGGAATTTTCGGCAGCCTAATGATGCCCCCTCCCCACTTGGAGGGCACTTGCCCTTTTGGTACACTTGGCTGGATGAGATCGACAGCCGAGGGTTTTAGGGGACATAACTAGGGGTGTAAACGAGTTGAGTCAAGTCAAGTCGAGTCGAGCTTTGGCAACTATCGAGCTCAGCTCGTCAAAGGGAAGCGAGCTCAAACTCCAGCTCGAGTCGAGCTCGAACTCGAGCTTGTCCAACAATAAACGAGTTCGAGCCGGCTCGTGATATTAATTATTTTAAATATTTAATTTTTGTATTAAATATTTTAAACATTTTTTTATTAACTTCGAACATTAAATATTAATTTATTTTTATATTATTAAATATTTTAAACATATATTATTTTTATATTATTAAATCGAGTCGGTTCAAGCTTGATTTCTTGTTTCCATCCCAGTTTAGTTTTTGCTGCCCAATTTTGAAGTTTACTACTTTAGGAAAATGAAAAAGCATGCAGATCTCCTTAATATAATATATAAGGTCACTTTAGGATAGATCTATTAAATTTTATATAATATTTTTTGAAACTTTTAATGTTTTAGTAATGATTATAGTTACAACATTTATTAACATTGATATTTCCGCCCGATTTTTGTTTACCCGCCTAGCCAGCCAGTGAAGTCTTCAGCTTAAATTTGTTTTAAACATTTTTTAAATGTAATTAAAATACTAATAATTAAAAAAATTAAACAGTATTTTGAGCCGGCTCACAAGCCGAGCGTCATCAAGCTCGAACTCTCATTTACTAAACGAGCTCGAGTTTGTGTGAGCCTATAAACGAGTCGAGCTTGAGCCGATTCAGCTCACTTACACCACTAAACATAACAACTATGGAATATGTTATTATTATTATTATTACTATCATATAATCTCTCCTCACACACTCGTTGTATCAAATCAACAGGCGTGATCGGGAAGAAGGTAGACACAGGGTTCTCTTTGGGTGTGCAGATGGAGGCAAGGGGGTCGGAAGGATATGTAAAACCCGAAAATCCTATTTTAGGCATCGCACGCTTTTTAAAGCGCCGCGACGAAATTTTAAGTGAAATTTTCAAGGTTATCGGATTGCAACGAAATTAATTTTAGAAAATCCTACGCGAAATTCTGATCGTTTTAGTATATAGAAGTTATGCCCAATTTTGACTAATTTTGGAGTTATTAATTTTAGAAACCAAATAATACCGAAACTACCCTTATCATTGTGTATTGCCGAAATTACTTAAGTGAGGGTAGTATGGTAATTAGCAAACCCAAATTCTCTTATTAGGTTTAACCGACCCCTCCTCCCTTCTCATTTCACGCAAACGAGCGGACCGAACGGAGAGAGGGAGCGGACGGACGAACGGGCGGCTTCCGCGAGGGTGACTCCGGCGACGATTTTCCGGCGGAAACTTTAGGTCCAATCGAAGAGAGCGACGAGAGGAACACTCCGGTATGTTTATTTTCAAAAGAATCCCTCTCGATCTCAAAATTTTTGGAGATGAAATTTTTAGGGCTTTTCCAAAACTTAGATTTCTTTCCAAATTTCTTTAGGGAACCTTTAGGGAATGATTAGGGAAATCTTTTAGCGATGGAAACGATATTTTTGGAAGAGTTTTTGATGATTTAAAAAAATTAGGGTTTTTGACCTAAATCTTATTTTCGTAAAAACTCTTTATGAAAATGATTTCTAAGGACTATGGAAATAATTTTAAGGCGAGAATTTCGATTTTTAGTGGAAAACTTATTTTTGTAATTTTCCTAATTTAATTAATCCGAAAATGATTAACCTAATTATTAAATTAGGTTTAGGAGAAGCTTTGGCATGATAATTTGATGAAATTAAGGAATTTAAGGTTTCCAAAATTTTAGGTATTTTAATAATCCGAAAATAAATATTCATTTTATTAAATATTTATTAGGTGTCGTATAAAATCGTTAAGGAAATATGATTTAATTAATGATATGTCTTTTTTTTAACCATCTTTAGGTTCTAATCGTTAAGGAGAAGGGAACTTGTTGAAGCGGCGGATTGTGCTTAAATTCGAAGTAGGTGTTCAGAACCAGTTAAACTTATAAGTGCTTTATTTTCTTAATTTAAATGCATTTCATGTCTTTTTAATTCATGTATTCATGTTTTAAATTTTCAGTAATTTTGCAAGTTTATGTTTTATTCATTTTTCATTAACTGTTGCACATATGGACCATACGAAAAGACTTTTAGACATGAAACTTATGAATATCCATTGGTAAAGGAAATTTTATAAGGAAATGAAAAGATATAAGAAATGAAATCACATGTTGCATGTTGATCCGGAAGTGCCAATGGTAAAGGAACTCGGTTGAGTATTGGTAATGGGGGACTCGTATGAGTCTTGGTAATGGATTGGTTCTTATGAACCATTGGTAAAGGATATGGCCACAATTTTTGACTGCGTACCTGATCAGTACGATTATGGGCACTTCCGGGACGGATGATACATATAGCACATTCATTTATATACATTGCATTGCATATGAAAAGATTTATGTAAGAATGAAAGAAAGAAAAGAAAAGAAGAATGATATTTTAATGACCTGCTTAATGAAATATTT
Organism: Dendrobium huoshanense; assembly: GCA_016618105.1. Taxonomy (NCBI): domain Eukaryota; kingdom Viridiplantae; phylum Streptophyta; class Magnoliopsida; order Asparagales; family Orchidaceae; genus Dendrobium; species Dendrobium huoshanense. The sequence goes on from CM028357.1 coordinate 60,624,865, forward strand.
CTAATTGAAAATGTTTTTAATTCTCATGCATCTTATAAAATTTAACTGTATTATGAATTACCTGCTGAGCGTTAGCTCATTCCACGTTTTTGGAAATGTTTTCAGGAGATAAGTAATGGCTGCTCGACGACCTCATATCTACCGTCGTAGGGGAACTCAGGAGGGAGAAAGGTTTCTTATAATTATGTTTTAAGTTTAATTTCGAGTTTGTATCTGAGTATGAACAATTTGGAGTTTATGTAATGAATGTTTAAAGTTTAGTAGTCTTTTGAGACAATTAATGGTTTGGAACTTTTGTTTCATTTCGGATGTATTTTTTAGTGGCTCTTTCAATTAATATTTGGATGATGTTTAAAGCATTAATATAAATGAATTATGTTTATTTATGTTTTTCTGTACGACCTTTTTGCTCCCGCCCCGTTAACTCGGGCTAGCCGGGTCGGGTCGTGACAAGAGTGGTATCAGAGCAAAGGTTTAATATTGATCAATGAAAGAGCCTATAGGATAATTGATTGAGTCTTAGAATATATAGGAAGTGTAATTTTATGAATTATGCGCCTTATAATTGATGTGTTTTATCTCAGGAGTATGGATCCTGAGCAGAATGCCACTGATGGCATTAATATGGAGGAAAAAAGGGAGCTACCAAATGTAGCAGAACCTCAGAGAAATAATAGTATGGAGTCATTCAATCAGATGATGGAAGCAATGACTCAGATGATTAGGACTTCCCAAAATCAGGGAAGTGGCAGTGGAGGTGGAGGTCGGCCTATGGACAAGAGCCTGAAGTTGTTTCAGGATATGAAACCTCCACTGTTCTCAAGTGGTGGACCTATAGAAGCTGAAGACTGGCTAATGCGGATTGAGAAGATCCTTGAGGGCATGTTTTGCCCTGAGGAAAAGAGGGTGACATTGGCTGCTTATGCTTTTGATGGAGAGGCTGAGAGGTGGTGGAGGAGTCAATTAGAAGAAACCTTTGGAGGAAGACCAAGCAGCCAAGTTTCCTGGGAAGAGTTTGTAAAGGCATTCAGAGATTGGTATGTACCTGCGACCGCCAGGAGACAGATGCAGGATAAGTTCAACAGATTGATTCAGGGAGATCGATCTGTTTCTCAGTATGAGGCAGAGTTCACAATGTTATCCAGGTATGCACCTCACCTGATACCCAATGCTGAAGAGAAGTGCAACCGCTTTCTAAATGGGTTGAAGGACATGATAAGGCAGCCTTTTGTGCCTTTTGGAATTGAGGATTACCCTACTTTAGTGGAAAGAGCCAGAAGGATTGAGATGGACATGCTGGCAACTCAGAAGAGGAGGGATTTTCAGAAGAGAAAGATGGAAGGCAGGTCAAAGCCTTCCCAGATGACTCAGTCTTCTCAGTCAGGAGCTTCTACTTGGAAGAAGCCCAGATCCAGTGGTTCTGACAGCAGTGCTTCAACTGCCTCTTTGTGCAGCAAGTGTGGGCGAGTGCATAAGGGAGAGTGCCTCTCAGGCACTAATACATGTTATTGGTGCCATCAGCCTGGGCACATGGCGAAGTCCTGTCCTCTTTTGGGACAGAGATCTGCTTCAGAGGTTAGGTCAGGCAACAACACTCAGAGGACAGCTGGTAGACCAAGAGCTGTGGAGTCTACTGCTTCTGTTCCTTCTCAAGGTCAGACTCGCCAGAATGTTCAACCTCGAGTCTATGGACTGTCACAGCAAGAAGCTAAGGGATCTCCTGATGTGGTTACAGGTGCGTAGTTTAATTAATTGCAATGAATTTTTTTTTTTTTTTTTTATGAAGTTGAAATTGAAATTGAATGAACACATAATGAAAATGAAATGAACAAACAATGAATGACATGTTTTGTGATTGAATTTTACAACTGTTCATGTTTAGGGACACTCCTTATGTGCGATAGACCCGTTAGAATCCTCTTTGATACTGGAGCGTCACACTCTTTTATTTCAGAAGAGTTTGTTAGATCTGCTAAATTGATTCCTACATTTATGTTGAAGTCTCTATCAGTCTTGATGCCTAATGGGAATCATATGGAAGATAAGCAGAAATGTCAAGTAAATTTGAAAATTTGTGATAAGAGTTTGGAAGCAGATCTGATTGTATTGCCTCTGTATGAGTTTGATGCAATCTTAGGCATGGATTGGTTATCTTGCCATTTCGTGTCTATAGATTGTAATAAGAAGGAGGTTAAGTTCTGTATGCCAGGAGAGGAGAAGTTCAAATTTCAAGGAGATAGAGGAGTAACTGCAGTGATTGTATCGTCCTTGAAGGCCTTTCAGATGTTAAAGAAAGGTTGTGAAGGCTTCTTGGCTTATGTTAAGGAGGAGAAGAAGGAAGAAAGAGATCTGAAGGATATTCCAATTGTTCAGGAATTCCCAGAAGTGTTTTCAGATGATCTACCTGGTTTACCTCCAAGTAGAGAAATAGATTTCTCTATTGAGTTAGTGCCAGGAGCTGAACCTGTAGCTAGAGCTCCTTACAGAATGGCAATTAAGGAGCTTAAAGAGTTGAAGGAGCAACTGGAAGAGTTGCTTGAGAAGGGTTTTATCCGACCTAGTACCTCTCCTTGGGGTGCTCCTGTATTATTTGTGAAGAAGAAGGATGGAAGCCTGAGACTTTGTATAGATTACAGAGAGCTGAACAAGTTGACAGTGAAGAACAAGTATCCTCTCCCCAGAATAGATGATTTATTTGATCAGTTGGAGGGTGCTTCAGTGTTTTCTAAGATTGACTTGAGGTCAGGGTATCATCAGCTCAGGATTAGAGAGGAGGACATTGCAAAGACTGCTTTCAGTACCAGATATGGGCATTATGAGTTTACAGTGATGCCTTTTGGCTTAACAAATGCCCCTGCAGTATTTATGGATCTCATGAATAGAATCTTTCAGCCTTCTTTAGATCTATTCGTGATTGTATTCATAGATGATATACTTGTGTACTCCCCAGATGAAAGGATGCATGCAAATCATTTAAGGTCAGTATTGTATACCTTAAAAGATAATGACTTGTATGCTAAGTTCTCCAAATGCGAGTTTTGGTTGAAAAGTGTTAAATTTTTGGGGCATGTGATTTCTGAGGGAAAGATATCTGTGGATCAGCATAAGGTGCAAGCAATAGCAGACTGGCCAAGACCTGCTACAGTGACTGAGGTTAGGAGCTTTTTGGGATTAGCAGGCTACTACAGGAGGTTTGTTGAGGGGTTTTCACAGATAGCAATGCCACTATCCAGATTGACTCAGAAAGCAGTGAAGTTTGATTGGACAGCTCAGTGTGAGGAAGCTTTTCAGAGGTTGAAGCAGTGTTTAATAACTGCTCCAGTGCTGACTATTCCCTCAGGGACAGATGGGTTTCAGCTTTACAGTGATGCCTCACATAAAGGGTTAGGTTGTGTACTGATGCAGAATGGGAGAGTCATTGCCTATGCTTCTAGGCAATTGAAGAATCATGAGAGGAATTACCCAACCCACGATCTGGAGTTAGCAGCGGTAGTTTTTGCCTTGAAGATCTGGAGGCATTACTTGTATGGAGTTAGATGTGAAGTTTTTACTGACCACCAGAGTTTGAAGTATATCTTCACTCAGAAGGAATTGAATCTAAGGCAGAGGAGATGGCTAGAACTCATAAAGGATTATGAGTTGGATATTCAATATCATCCGGGCAAAGCAAATGTGGTTGCTGATGCTTTGAGCAGAAAGAATTCAGGTAGTGCAAACTGGATGATTACACAGCAGCAGGAGTTAATAAAAGATTTGGAGAAGTTGGAGATTTCAGTGGTTCAGCCCAATGATGCAGAAATTATAAGGTTGAATCAGACTATAATTATGTCAACATTTCCAGAAAGGGTAAGAGAAGCTTTGCCACTTGATGCAGATTTTAAGAAGATTCTGGATATGGTTAGTGTGGGACACATTGAAGATTTTGAGCTTGATGGTGAGGGATTGCTTAGATATAAGGGCAGATTGTGCATTCCAGATGTGGATGATTTGAGGAAAGAAGTTCTTCAAGAAGCTCACTACTCCAGTTACACCATTCACCCAGGCAGTAATAAGATGTACCAGGATTTGAAGGAAGTGTTTTGGTGGCCAGGATTGAAAAGAAGTGTAGCAGATACAGTATCCAAATGTATTTCATGTCAGATGGTTAAAGCTGAGCACCAGAAGCCAGGAGGATATCTACAGCCCTTACCCATACCTGAGTGGAAATGGGAAGACATTGCTATGGATTTCGTGGTTGGTTTACCCAGATCCAGAAGAGGAAATGATACTTTGTGGGTGATTATTGATAGGTTGACTAAGTCTGCACATTTTATACCTATCAAACAGTCTGATCCTGTTGAGAAATTGGCAAGCCTGTATGTTGATCAGATTGTTAGATTACATGGAGTACCGAAGACTATTGTGTCAGACAGAGATGGGAGATTTACTTCCAGATTTTGGAAGAAAGTTCAGGAAGCTTTGGGCACCAGGCTTACTTTTAGTACAGCTTTCCACCCTCAGACAGATGGGCAGTCAGAAAGAACAATCCAGACCTTAGAAGATTTGCTGAGATTATGTGTTCTGGATTATGGTGGTAAGTGGGAGGTATATGTGCCTTTAATTGAATTTGCCTACAACAATAGCTTCCAAGCAAGTATTGGTATGGCTCCATACGAGGCTTTATATGGGAGAAGGTGTAGGACACCTTTAAATTGGGCTGAGACAGGAGAAAGAAAGGTAATTGGTGCTGATTTGGTTGATGATGCTACAGAAAAGATTAGATTGATCAGAGATAGATTGAGGGCAGTGCAGGACAGACAGAAGAAATATTATGATGCCAAGCACCGATCAGTTGAATTTGATATTGGAGAATTTGTATTTCTCAAAGTCAGTCCAATGAAGGGAGTGAAAAGATTTGGCAAGGCAGGAAAACTGAGTCCCAGATTTGTAGGCCCTTTTGAGATTTCAGAAAGGATTGGAAAGGTGGCCTACAGGTTGATTCTACCAGCACACATGAGTGGAGTGCATAATGTGTTTCATATTTCCTCCTTAAGGAAATATATTTCAGATGAGACTCAGAGGATTAGTACAGATATGGTAGAAATTCAACCTGACTTGACTTTTGTTAACGAACCAGAGAAGATTCTTGACTTTGAGGTCAAGCAGTTGAGGAGCAGAGCGATTCCTTTTGTTAAGGTGCTTTGGAAGCACAGTTCTGAGAAAGATGCCACTTGGGAGAAAGAGTCAGAAATGAGGGAGACTTACCCTCATTTGTTTGATATGGTATATGTGCATTTAGGGGACATAACTAGGGGTGTAAACGAGTTGAGTCAAGTCAAGTCGAGTCGAGCTTTGGCAACTATCGAGCTCAGCTCGTCAAAGGGAAGCGAGCTCAAACTCCAGCTCGAGTCGAGCTCGAACTCGAGCTTGTCCAACAATAAACGAGTTCGAGCCGGCTCGTGATATTAATTATTTTAAATATTTAATTTTTTATTAAATATTTTAAACATTTTTTTATTAACTTCGAACATTAAATATTAATTTATTTTTATATTATTAAATATTTTAAACATATATTATTTTTATATTATTAAATCGAGTCGGTTCAAGCTTGATTTCTTGTTTCCATCCCAGTTTAGTTTTTGCTGCCCAATTTTGAAGTTTACTACTTTAGGAAAATGAAAAAGCATGCAGATCTCCTTAATATAATATATAAGGTCACTTTAGGATAGATCTATTAAATTTTATATAATATTTTTTGAAACTTTTAATGTTTTAGTAATGATTATAGTTACAACATTTATTAACATTGATATTTCCGCCCGATTTTTGTTTACCCGCCTAGCCAGCCAGTGAAGTCTTCAGCTTAAATTTGTTTTAAACATTTTTTAAATGTAATTAAAATACTAATAATTAAAAAAATTAAACAGTATTTTGAGCCGGCTCACAAGCCGAGCGTCATCAAGCTCGAACTCTCATTTACTAAACGAGCTCGAGTTTGTGTGAGCCTATAAACGAGTCGAGCTTGAGCCGATTCAGCTCACTTACACCACTAAACATAACAACTATGGAATATGTTATTATTATTATTATTACTATCATATAATCTCTCCTCACACACACTCGTTGTATCAAATCAACAGGCGTGATCGGGAAGAAGGTAGACACAGGGTTCTCTTTGGGTGTGCAGATGGAGGCAAGGGGGTCGGAAGGATATGTAAAACCCGAAAATCCTATTTTAGGCATCGCACGCTTTTTAAAGCGCCGCGACGAAATTTTAAGTGAAATTTTCAAGGTTATCGGATTGCAACGAAATTAATTTTAGAAAATCCTACGCGAAATTCTGATCGTTTTAGTATATAGAAGTTATGCCCAATTTTGACTAATTTTGGAGTTATTAATTTTAGAAACCAAATAATACCGAAACTACCCTTATCATTGTGTATTGCCGAAATTACTTAAGTGAGGGTAGTATGGTAATTAGCAAACCCAAATTCTCTTATTAGGTTTAACCGACCCCTCCTCCCTTCTCATTTCACGCAAACGAGCGGACCGAACGGAGAGAGGGAGCGGACGGACGAACGGGCGGCTTCCGCGAGGGTGACTCCGGCGACGTTTTTCCGGCGGAAACTTTAGGTCAAATCGAAGAGAGCGACGAGAGGAACACTCCGGTATGTTTATTTTCAAACGAATCCCTCTCGATCTCAAAATTTTTGGAGATGAAATTTTTAGGGCTTTTCCAAAACTTAGATTTCTTTCCAAATTTCTTTAGGGAACCTTTAGGGAATGATTAGGGAAATCTTTTAGCGATGGAAATGATATTTTTGGAAGAGTTTTTGATGATTTAAAAAAATTAGGGTTTTTGACCTAAATCTTATTTTCGTAAAAACTCTTTATGAAAATGATTTCTAAGGACTATGGAAATAATTTTAAGGCGAGAATTTCGATTTTTAGTGGAAAACTTATTTTTGTAATTTTCCTAATTTAATTAATCCGAAAATGATTAACCTAATTATTAAATTAGGTTTAGGAGAAGCTTTGGCATGATAATTTGATGAAATTAAGGAATTTAAGGTTTCCAAAATTTTAGGTATTTTAATAATCCGAAAATAAATATTCATTTTATTAAATATTTATTAGGTGTCGTATAAAATCGTTAAGGAAATATGATTTAATTAATGATATGTCTTTTTTTTAACCATCTTTAGGTTCTAATCGTTAAGGAGAAGGGAACTTGTTGAAGCGGCGGATTGTGCTTAAATTCGAAGTAGGTGTTCAGAACCAGTTAAACTTATAAGTGCTTTATTTTCTTAATTTAAATGCATTTCATGTCTTTTTAATTCATGTATTCATGTTTTAAATTTTCAGTAATTTTGCAAGTTTATGTTTTATTCATTTTTCATTAACTGTTGCACATATGGACCATACGAAAAGACTTTTAGACATGAAACTTATGAATATCCATTGGTAAAGGAAATTTTATAAGGAAATGAAAAGATATAAGAAATGAAATCACATGTTGCATGTTGATCCGGAAGTGCCAATGGTAAAGGAACTCGGTTGAGTATTGGTAATGGGGGACTCGTATGAGTCTTGGTAATGGATTGGTTCTTATGAACCATTGGTAAAGGATATGGCCACAATTTTTGACTGCGTACCTGATCAGTACGATTATGGGCACTTCCGGGACGGATGATACATATAGCACATTCATTTATATACATTGCATTGCATATGAAAAGATTTATGTAAGAATGAAAGAAAGAAAAGAAAAGAAGAATGATATTTTAATGACCTGCTTAATGAAATATTTCTAATTGAAAATGTTTTTAATTCTCATGCATCTTATAAAATTTAACTGTATTATGAATTACCTGCTGAGCGTTAGCTCATTCCACGTTTTTGGAAATGTTTTCAGGAGATAAGTAATGGCTGCTAGACGACCTCATACCTACCGTCGTAGGGGAACTCAGGAGGGAGAAAGGTTTCTTATAATTATGTTTTAAGTTTAATTTCGAGTTTGTATCTGAGTATGAACAATTTGGAGTTTATGTAATGAATGTTTAAAGTTTAGTAGTCTTTTGAGACAATTAATGGTTTGGAACTTTTGTTTCATTTCGGATGTATTTTTTAGTGGCTCTTTCAATTAATATTTGGATGATGTTTAAAGCATTAATATAAATGAATTATGTTTATTTATGTTTTTCTGTACGACCTTTTTGCTCCCGCCCCGTTAACTCGGGCTAGCCGGGTCGGGTCGTGACAGGATAGGTCCGCGGAGGGTCTTCTGTGCGGTTTCTTGCATGTGTTCGGCAGAGAGATCGGGAGAAAGGGAGGTCCGATCACCGACAACAGAGGAGAGCCAATTGGTCCAGAGAGCATCACAATTCATTCGCAAGCAAGAGGGGAGGACTGGGCTCAGATTCAATCACACAAACGAAACTTGGGCGCTCGTGCGGGATTGCCGAGCGGAGATGGGAGGTGCGAACGTCGGAACAAGTCCATTTGCAGGATTCGGGGATAGCCAAAGAAAGAGAGAGCTGGATCCTTTGATTTGAAAATGAGTGCAACTCTTCCCTGTTTGTTTCTTCATCGTTTTTAAGAATCGCGACGATTCTTTTTGATATCGTGGAGATGTGCGACAAAATGGGTAGTAAGCCGTTGCGAATCGGGATGTTTGACATTTTATAGGTCAATAATAATGTCTTAAATTAATTCTTACCAAAGCTTTGAACAAACAAAGGACTCTATGGTTTACCAAGGAAGAGGAAATCTCCAAAATATGCAACCTTCTACATGAAGTGGTCCAAATTTAAGAAGGCCTACTTGAAAAGGAAAAGAAAGATAAATAACCTCCTTGGAGTAGGACCAAAAAAATCATAATTTTTGGGCATGGGATTAAGCTAGGGGGTGCAAATGAGTCGAGTTGAGCTCGATTCAGGGGGTGTTTGAGTCGAGCTAAATTGTTAAATACCAAACTCGATCTCGAACTCGAGTCGGGCTAAAAAATTGAGCTCGAGCTCGACTCGTTTCACCGTAAACGAGTTCGAGCCGCTCGTCGAGCATCTGGCGCTGTCCGGTTAGCCTTCAGAACTCTTAACCTTTCAAGTTTCATCATGTGCGGTCTTCGAAAAAGTTATTCGCGGACTTTTACAACTACAGCTGGAGGAAGAGAGAGTGTATTGAGCAGTTTTTTGGGTTTTCCAAAGAGAGAATGAGTGTTAGCATTTATTATTAAGTGGCCTGTCAGAGAAGAGAGAGAGAGGGGCACTAGATTGAGAATTGAGAATCACGCGGTATTTGAGAATTTTCGAAATACGCATTGGATTTTGAAATTGCAGCATGCGATAATTTAAAATACAAGTTTGCGATTATTATTAAATTTTTTTTTTAAATATCACGTAGTGAGACAAAGGCTTGATGTTGTTGTTGTTGTATTTAAATTTTAATGATTTCAAGTTGGCTAGCGAGCTAGCAAGCGAGCCTCATCAAGCTCGAGTTTGAGCTCGAGCTATTAGCTCAATAAGCTCAGCTCGTGAGCTTGTTAACCAGTCAAGCTCGAGCAGGCTCGCAAGCCGACTTGGCTCACTTACACCTGGATGAAGAAGACTCCATGATTAGGTCATGATTGTGGAATTTCATGACTCTAGAAATTAGTGATAATTTTATGTTCCTATGTACTACAAGGGACATATGGGATGCTGCTAGACAAACCTTCTCAAAAGCTTGTTATGTTGCCCAAATCCTCAAAATTAAGTTCAAGGTAGGAAGCACAAAATAAGAAAGAAAGACTTTAACAGAATATGTCACTCTGCTTCAAAGCTTGTGGCAAGAACTTGATCACAACAGATGCATAGAGACCAAGTGTGTCCAACAGATGTTGCTATCATGTAAAGCTTTATTGAGAAAGATAATGTATGACTTTCTTGCAGGATTAAATATATAGTCTGATCGGATAAGAGTTCAGATCCTTAGCAAAGAGAAGACACCTTCATTAAAAGAGACTATTTCTCTCATTCGTGCTGAGGAAAGCCGACGAGGAGTAATGCTAGAACCAAAGATTGTTGAAGGTTCAGCAATTGGGACAATCAAAGAGACGCCATGGAAGGGAAAAAATATAAAGATTCTTCAAAACCTAAAGACAAATACTCCCTTTGGTGCAACTATTTTAAGAAATGAAGATATACAAAGGAGACGTGCTAGAAGTTAAATGTAAATTCCCCAAAGAGTGGAATTAAAGAAGTGGACAAAAAGGGACATTACAAGCTAAAATTTCAATAAGTTCGTCCCTACCGCTCAAAAACAGTCCAACTTCAGAGAGCTCAATAAAAAAGATATTGATAAGCTAAAAAAATCCCTGGTATCCCTTGAAAAATCACCCGCATCTTCTACTTTTGTACTTTCAGGTAAGTTTGATATATTCATTGGATTAAATGCCTTTAGAAATCATTTGACAGATTTATGGATCATTGACTCAGAAGCCACAGATTACATGACACACTCCACTTTATCAACTACAATCCTTGACCAAGTCACACAAAAATCATAATTGTTGATGATTCTCTTACCACAGTAGTAGGCCAAAGAAACATACCCTTATCTCCCTCCCTCACTCTCAAAAATATGCTGCACATACCTCAATTATTCACAAACCTAATCTTCATACAAAAACTTACCAGTGAACAAAATAATCAAGTCCTATTTAACCGTTCTTTTTGCTTATTTCAGGACCAGGAATTGAGGAAGAAGATTGGACATGCTAAAGAGAGAGATGGACTGTACTATCTATAAAAACTAAACAAATCCAATATTATTAATAATGGCTATTCTATGTTATCCCTATTTAATAAAAAATCTATTATTTGGCTTTATCATTTTAGATTAAGACATCCATCTTCTAATGTCTTAAAAAACACGCATCCAAAACTTTTTTATAAGTTGAATTTTTTTTTTCATTGTGAAACTTACAAGTTAGCCAAACATAAACGAGTTTCTTTCACAAATAAAAATGAGAAATGTCATACACCCTTCTACTTTCTGGGGACCCTAAAAAATCCCTAACATCTTAGGAATGGTTTGTATCCTTTATTGATAATGCACTAGAGTCTCTTGGATCTTTTTCCTAAAAGAGAAATCCGATGTTAGCACTATCCTCCCCATTTTTCACACTATGATCCAAAACCAATTTGAGATAAAAAATAAAGAAATTTCGTTCCGACAATTCCAAAGATTACTTTAACCAACCCTGATCCTCCTGATTTCAAAAGGAAGGTATTATTCATAAATTTTCTTGCATTCTGTGGGCTCCGAAAATTCGGCCCCGGCCTCCGCTCGCTTTTCTTATTCGGCGAGGGAGTTTTAACGAACTAAGTTCCGGGGTAAATTTTGGAAGGCAGATGGGTTTGTAGATAAGACACTACCCAGAGATTTCGCCCTCATTTTGTGAGGACTTTATGATCTGAGTTCTGGTTTCCTATAGGCGCAAGCCCCTATAGTTAATTACCCCTCCCGATCACGAGAGAGAACTTTCGATTAAGGCTAGTCGTTAATCAGATACGTAATAAATACGTGTTATCTGGCATATATTAGCAGCAATGTATATGAATTTTGAAATATTTGGAAGTTTGGATGTTTGGGTTGAAATGGTTTGATGTTTAAAATTAGAAATTTCACCATCTTGCACTTAAAGCGGATGGTGGGGGAATGGATGATGGACCCGATCAAGATCCCATGGTTCCGTCGTCCCGGGCCATCGTGGTCCCTGGTCTACTTAGTCAGAGGAGGTAGTCGACCCAACCTGACAGAAGGATCCTTGTCGACAGCCATGAGTTGCTTCGTCCAAGGGGACCTTGTAGACCTGGGTTGAATGTTTGTCTAAGGGGACAAATTTGAATCCACCTTAGCTGACAGAGGGCTTAGTGCCCTATCAATCATATCCTATTGATTCATATCTCAAAGATTTGATGCCAACAAGGAACGTATTGGCTCTGGCCATAACCGGTATTTCGTGGTGCCATTTGACGGCAAAACCACTCGGTTCAGAGGGCCCCGGGTCATAACCGTTTATCCTGCGGTGTCATTTGGCGGCAAACCGCCGGTCAGAGGACACGTACCACGTCCTTATTGACAGGAGATTGTTTGAGGATGAATTCTAGTGATATTTTTGACTAGGCATTCGACTCTTTGTGAGCTGAAGTTATATTTAAATTTGTCTACCCCGACAAACTGTTGCGGAGGGTGGATGAAGTTTACTTTAAGTGTTTTGATGATTGATTTCAAATTTAAATATCTTAGAGCTTGATGATTTTTGGATTTTTTGTAGAATTTGAATTTTGTAGAAATTTTAGGATATTTTGAAATATATGAAAGATTAACCCCTCCGGTTGAGATTCACATTCAACACGGCCATCATCGGGGTATTTGGGGGCATTTTCATTTGTAGTTTGAACCTTGTCAACTCTGTCTGGATGTCGACAGAGGATCGGGTTTCGTAGGCTTTATACCTCTGTGAGTGAATTCTATTGATTATAGGCCTTGAAGGCCTAATATGAATGTATTAAAATAAATACACCGGTCCCTACAACCGTGTATTTATTTGATAGTCCGAACCCTGTCGACTTCTATTGATCCGTATAGAAGGATGGGATTCGGACTTGAATTCACTTGTTGACCCGCGCAGCATCCCTAGGCGTCACGTGTGTACCAATAACATGCTCGCCGGGGCCCATGCGGGTGTTGATTGTATACCCTCTTTTAGTGTACCTAAGTGTGTACAAACTACAGTGTATGTGCGAGGGTATTTTAGAATATTCGTGAAACGCCTTCTGTCGGCTTGTATGGAAGTTGCGAATCCGGTGGCGTGGCGTAGCAGCTTTTGAATAGAGTTATTCGCTGCTTCGTACAGGTAGACTGTCGTGCACTATTTGTTGATTTTGGTAGGCGGATCATAGTGCACTAACTAATCTCCTGCCTTTGTTTGTATGGAGAGTTGCTTTTGTTGTAGACATGATCCCTTCATTCATGGTCATCTCTCTTTACATATAATTCTTCTTGAACCGATCGTAGGCTTTTGCATTTGCTACTGTTCCTCTACATTTTCTCGTAGGTAGCATTTAGTATCGATGATGGGTCTTTGACAGCGTCGTTGAATCCTTCTACTTGTAGGGGATTGATTGTACCTTTTTTGAAGGCTAATCATTGTTGACCATAAAGATTCCCTTGTATTTCTTCATCCCTAACTCTGGATGAATCCACCGAGTGTGGGTCGTATATATCATTATTTCTCGCAAAGTTGTGTGTTGATTTATTAGTCGACCGACATTAACAACAAGGAAACTATCTTCTTTTACGATCCCTTTTGCTTCGCTTGTGTACATGTTGTACCCTTTGCATGTTGTAGGTAAACTACTATGTATATGACGAATCTCTGCAATTGCTTATGGATGCTCATTCAATTGTTCATAAATACTTGTATTTGCAGTGGATTCATGATTCTTGCTTGCATGTGAACTGTAGGGTCATATCGCATTCACTATGCATCATCCTCTAGTGTACTCATTTGTATATATACTAGCACTGGTTGTTGGATGGATTGTGCTCCTCACATATCACCAATACGGGCATTACTTATTACGACCGTATATGCTCCTTTGTAAGCATAATATGAGGTGGATGTTTCAAGCCAAATGTCATCATTCTAAAGTTTCATGTCGTGACTTATAATCATGTCACCTTTCTTCCATTTCACCAACGCTTGTTAGCAAGTTGTATTGGCAACATTATTGTCCACTACAAATTATTGTTTATTTGCATTTGATCTTTTTCCCTTGATGTTTCTTTCTGGAGATGGTGACTTATTGGTGATAAGGATGTAATAGCTTCATTGTCCACCATTTTATATTTCAATGTCTACTTGAATGTATTTGAGAACTTAAAGTTATCATGTGATGTTTGCATCTTGATAATGTATCTACTAATTGAAAGTCTAGTTCATCATCAAATACTTAAGCTTGAGTTCAATGTGGACTCAAATCAAATCTTTACTTGAGTCTAAATCTTTCAAATCATGCTCAAGTTACTTAAAATTCAATTTAGATCAAAATTGAGTCTTGGTTTGAATCCAAGTTCATTTCAAATTCCAATTCTGATTTGAGCAGATCCCTCGTTTATTTGTTGACTTAAGTTCAAGTGCATGTCCACAAGTTCTCTATTAGAGTTCAAGTTCTATGTTCTTTGTGATCCCTCAAGTTTGAATTCACTTGAGTCTACTTGGGTGTTTTGTTCCAGCTCAAAATTCAAGTTCACTTTTTGTTTAAGTCCTCAATATTTTCAAATAGAAATTCGGCAGCACTCCGGCGTCGTCCCCGCGTAGGGGGCTGCATCAAAGTGTGTAAGGCCTTCCCGCCTGCCAAGAAAGGCAGTCACGGTAGGTGTCGAGTGACACCGCGGCCGCAGTTTTAACCCCCGCTCGCTAAGAAAAGCGGTCACAGGGTCTTTGAGCGCAGATTTAAAATATAGCATTTTCCCCGCCTAAAAGCAGTGACGGGTACTTAATTAAATAATTTTGCTACAAATAACAAATTTCCCCGCCTGCTAAGAAAAGCAGTCACGGATACTTATATTTTCATGCATACGAATTTCCCAGCTCGCTCAGTGCGTCACGGGTACTTAAGTTTTTTCCTCGCCCGCTAAGAAAAGCGGTCACGAGTACTTATTTCATGCACAAAAATGTAAATACTAGCTTTTACCTTGGGTATGCAGCAATCGAGGCGGCGACGGCGGATGACGGCGACGTAGGAACCTGCGATGCATAATTAAAAAATATTTTACTTGTGCAATTTAATTAATCATATTTTTATTTAAAAAAAAAGAAGCTAGAGAGAGAAAGAAAAGGAATAGAGCTCTCTTTCTAGAGAGAGAAAGAGAGGGAAAGAGAGGGAAAGAAAGGATTTTTGGTTTTTTTTTTAGTGGAATGGGCTTAGAGTGTATAGGAAATTGGGGGAGTGAGGTTAGAGAGAGAAAATTTCTCTTTCTCTAAATTTTAGAGAGAGAAAGAGAGAAGGAAACTCTCTTTCTAGAGAGAGAAAGAGAGGGGAAAGATGGAATTTGAAGGGAATTTGTGTAGAGTGGGTTTAGGAGGTGCAAGGAAGTGAGAGGAGAGATTTAGAGAGAGAAAATCTCTCTCTTCTCAATTTTGGAGAGAGAAAGAGAGAGAGTGCAATTTTTTTCTCTCTCTAAGGAAGGAATTTGGAGGTATGGTTGAGAGGGAAGATGCTTGGGGTGGATATGGAGCTATTCACGATGAAATTTCACTCTCATTCTAGAGAGAAAAAATTTTCTCTCTCTAGGTTAGAGAGAGAGTGATGAATGAATTTTTTTTTTTTTTGAATGGTGTAGGGACGTGTTTTTTGTGAAGGGTAGTGGGTGGTTTGGTGAGTGGAAGTGAGAGAAAAAAATAATTAGGGTTAGGGTTTGGTGTAGGTTTGAGAAAGAGAGTTTGGAGGAGGAGGAAGAAGAAGATGAAGGAGAGGAAGGAGAAGAGAGGGGAAGAGAAAAATGGAAGGAAATGAAAGGAAATGTGGAGGAAGATGAGGGAAGATGAAAAATGGAGAAGAAAAAGAAGAGGGAAGGAGGAAGAAGAAGATGGAGAAGAAGAAAATGGAGGAAGAAGAGGAAGAAGAAGAAGAAGAGATCAAACCTTGAGCTTGGAGGAGGGAAGAGAGGCCGGCGGCTTGAAGAATCGTAAGAGGAGATGAGGGGGGCGGCTCTAGGCGTGAAAGTGTCGTGAGTGGGAGTGAGGGGTTTCGGTCATGAGAGTGTGAGGGTTTAAGTGGGTAGCATTTTAGGGTATTTTTGGATTTTTATTAAAAGAAAATTCATTTTTTTATTTAAAACCTCTCTTTCTCTCCTTTTTTCAAAAAAAAAAATTAATTATATTGCACAAAAATATAAATAAATTTTTTTAATATTGCATCGAGTTGGTCGTCGCGTCGCTGCTCGCACACGTCGTCGTCTCGATTCGCGCGCCCAAAATTTAATTTTTCGCCGATCGTCGACCCCCATCAATATGGGTGTCAATCTTAGCTAGTTCCGTTGCTCCGGACGCATTGGCGCTGTCCGTTTCGCAAACAAAGGTCGTCTCGGCAATATTGGGTTTTCGGTTGACACGCGTCGGGTGAGATTTTTGCTCGATTTCGAGCTCTTTCTCTTTTAAAATCCTCCTTGCGCGGTCGACTCGACCCCGACATTAGTATGAGGGTCAACACATTCACACCTCACAACAAAATGGAGTTGCATAAAGAAAAAATGGCCACCTTTTTAGCTCCACCAGCGCACTGCTATTCGACCACAATGTACCCAAATCCTATTGGGGGAAAGCCCATCTGACTGCCACATATCACATAAACCGACTACCTTCAAAAACCTTAGGACTAAAAATACTAATGAATAGTCTACCTCTTTTTACCCTGGATTCTGAACCCATAACAACCTCACACCTAGAATCTTTGAGTGCATCGCCTATGTTCACATTCATAATAAAAAATAGAGAAAAATTAAATCCAAGAGCACTCAAATGTACTTTGTTAGATATTCATCCACCTAGAGAAGCTATAAGTGTTATCGTCCCTCCACCAAGAAAACCCTTGTATCCGTTGACGTAGCCTTTGACAAACCAAAACCCCTATTTCACCAAACCTTATCTTCAGGGGGGCGACTGAAATTGAGCTTACCCCTATTGACCTTCAAGCTCCACCTCAAACCAATCCACCTAAACTGAAATGAAAGCCAGGGAAACTGAGGACAAAGCTATTTTGGATAACAAGATGTTTGAAAAAATATATTGCCGGCATACAAATCAAAATTATGCTTTAGAGCAGATCCAAGAATTTGAATCATCTCCAGAAATTAAGGTAAACACAAAAGCATATACTGATGCAAATTACACAGGGTCACTAATAGATAAATGATATATCTCAGGATATTGCATATTCCTTGGAGGAGACTTTATCACATGGAGTAGTAAGAAACAAAATGTGGTGGCAAGCTCTCGTGCAGAAGCAGAGTACAAAACTATGACCTTGGGAATATATGAGCTACTATGAATCAAAATGATTCAAGAAGACCAAAATATCAAGTGGGAATGACCCATGAAGCTACACTATGACAATAAATTAGTAATTAGCATAGCTCACAATCCGGTTCAACATGATAGGACCAAACACATAAAAGTACACAGACATTTCATAAAAGAAAAATTAGATAGTGGTCTTATATGTATCTATCATGTCTCATCAAAAGATCATCTTGCAGATATTCTTATTAAAAGATTTGATAACTCTACCTTTCTGAAACTGATTACTAAACTGGGAATGACATTTTTGTATTCCCCAGCTTGAGGGGGTGTAAAATCTTAACCGTCCCTTAGCATTTGATCCCACAACCAAGATAGAGATCCAAGGGAGGCACACCAAGATCACGCTGATCTCCTTCTATATTCCTGTGGCTGGTTTAAGAATAATTATGAAGGGCAATTATGCATGATTTTGTAATTATTTTTTTCTTTATTAAAATATCTTATATAGATCTATAAATAGGGATAGTTTTGTATACTAAAATGAAGCTGTTCCCTCTCCAATTTTCTGAATCTAATAAGTAACAATGGAGGTAACATAATCTGCAAGAACTTTGCTTGAAACAACATCGGTTAATCAAATAGATAACCAACTTCTACCAAAAGTCCATGTAGCACCTTGACCACATTTGTTTCCCCAACTATGATCTGGGTTCAGCATCCTAGATCGTGGTTCCATTGCAGAGCATAGGAATATGAACGCTTTAACCCAACTGTTGACCTGTGCCAAGTAAAAAAAAAAATTCGTTTACCTTCTCTCTGTCGAAGCCATCTTGCACGTCGTCGAAGCAGGTCATACGTCGCTCGCACGACCGACGTCGCTTCTCCCCACGGTCTCCTCCTCGAGTCGTTAAAAATCCGAAGAAAAGAGGCCTTCGGCCTCTGGCTCTTTCTTTTCCCTCTCTGGTCGTTGCTCGGCTTCGCTCCTTCTGCGACTTCCCTTCCGTTTGGGTTAGAAGTTACGATACTTTGATTAGAGGTAACGACGAAGAGCTCGCTCGCTGCGACGGATCAGAAGTCACACATATTGATCGGAAGCAACAACATGAGCTCGCACACTGGGAAGGCCCTTTCTCCCCTTCCGCCGCTTCTTCATCCCTTGTGTGCTGTTTGACTTAGCTCATTCGACGACTTTCCCCTTTGGTCGGTTCGGAAGTCCGACATTTTAATAGGGAGCAGGAGGGAGCTTGACGACTGTGAAGTTAACTTTCTCCCGCTCGCACGCTTCTTAGGCCAGATCTTGTAAATTTGTCGACTTCTTCGGCATCCCTCGCGGCTGTCCGACCTAACTCCTTCAACGACTTGACCTTCCTATCGGGTCAGAAGTCGCGACATTGATCGTAGACAAAAATGAGAGCTTGTTGCTTCTTGGGCTCGTTCGTGCTGTTCGACTGCACTCCAACGACGACTTTCCCTTCCTGTCTAGATCGGAAGTCACACATTTTGATAGGAAGAAACAGTAGGAACACGCTGCCGTGAAGTTAACTTGCCCCCTTTCGTGCGCTCCTTTGACCAAATACAATAAATCTTCAGAACAGAGAGAATAGTGGAGGGGGATTTTATTTTTGTTATTATTATTATTCTTGTTGTTGTTATTTAAAAAAAAAGAAAAAAAAAAGAAAATCCCTCTCTCACCTCGGTGTTCGTGTCGAGCCGATCAACCACCTATGCACGGTTTTCTTAACATTGTAAGAGGGAACCCGGTACGATACCTATGATGAGGTAGATGAGCGATCCCTCCACCCCAAAACCCTGTCCTCGACGCTCGTGTCGAACCAGCCAACCACCTATACACGCTTTTCTTAGCATGGTAGGAGGGAACCAGGTGCGACGCATGCGATGAGGCAGGTAAGCATGGTGCACGCTTTTCTTAGCGTGGCTAGGACAACTCTTAAGTACCCGCGGCTCTGTACCTGCGGGGAAACAACTACTCTTTTGTAAAAGGTATCGAAGACCCATGCACGCCTTTCTTGGCGTGGTGGGGACAAAGATTTTACGGCCACGGTATCCTCGTACGAGGGCACCTACCATACACACTTTTCTTAACGTGGTGGGAAGGCCCAATTTTCTGTAGTTTTTTCCTAAACGGGGAGACGCCGGGAGGATGCCGAAATTTTGGGTGAATATACGACCGCACTCGGACCTGATCTGAACTTAAAAAACAAGTACTTCGACTTAAATGAGCATGAACAGTGGACTTGTGAACTTGAAACTGAGCATAACTCAAATGAATTCAATTCAAAACTTAAACAAAATATATTAAGAATTTGGAATTCAAAGTGATAACGAGGAACTCAAACTAAATTCAAATTTGACATGAACAATAAAGAACCTGAACTTTCAAGAACAACAGGGGACTCAAGGGACTTGAGTTTGAATGGGATACAAAGAGCCGAATCCATAACAACATACAAGACTCAAGCATGAATTGAACTTGAACTCGGGTCCGATTGCAAGAGGCTTTAACAACATGAATGATAGGGAACCTGGATGAAATACATAAGACGGGGCTTTGGATGAATGAACGAATCAAAGTCTAAATGTACAGTCGTCCAAGCTAACAACAAGTTACAAGTGGGAGATGAAATCCCAATGCACGCGAAAGATAAATGCAACGAACTCCTACAATAGTCCCTATGAGGTTAAATGCAACGTGCTCACAAGGACAACAAATGATTACATAATGCATGTCCCCTAAAAGCATTATTGAAACCTCACACAAGCAACAATGCTTGTTGATTGAAGAAGGCAACATTGGAGATCAACAGAGGAGGACCCATCACCGCAAATAGTTGTGAATGACAAGGGTGGACATAATATAGGTGTAATCGACTCCTACGACAATCCCTATAATGCCTGTAGATTGAGATGGCAATACTACCCTTTGATAGTATAAGATCCGTCCTTGCAAACAAGTACAGCAAACCACCTAAGATTGGTGAAAGGAGGATATGATACTGGTACAAATGACTCTCCTATGAACATTTTCAAGAAATCATACCAAATACGACCCGTCCCTACAAACAAGTACAAACATCAAACCACCTGAGATTGGTGAAAGGTTGATATGATGCACAAATAATGGCTCTTCTACAACACTTCTAAGAGGTCGTAGTGAATACAACGGGTCCCCCGAAAATACACACGAGCTGCTTGTGGGTAACAACAGTGGATATATCGTAAGCACAACGAACCACTATGGACACAAGTACAAGTATCACCTACAACAACACTGATTGAGATTCACAAGTACGTCGGGTATGAAGACAACTCGATGAATGGAGAAAGGACACCTCCTGGCAGAATGGAAGAGATGTTTGAGCAAATTCGAACTAAACATCTTGGTGTTCTAAAATTTCTTCTTGGTTCTGTAATTAAGAAGAAAATAGTGCTTGCATCTACAAACTCTGGAAATAACAAGTTTACTATACTGTAGAACTTGAAAGGGGTTCTTTTCAAGACAATGATCACGAATTTCAAAGACCTCCAGGTGAATGAGAAAAGGGAGTCTGTATCATAACAATGAAATATCTCATTGCAATCAGGGGATAATGCTACGATTCACCTGTATGCAAAAGCAAGAGATTCGTTAATGCACTATAATCCATCTACAGAAAGATTCAAGTACTGAACGACAATCTACCTGTAGAAAGCAGTAAATAACTCTATTCGGAAGCTGCTACGCCATCGGATCCGCAACATCCATGCAAGCAGACATAAGGCGTTTACAAATATTTCAAAGTACCCCGCACATGCACCATAATTTATATACACATAGGTACACAAGAGGTAAATGTAATCACAAACACCTGTATGGGTCATGGAGAGCATGTTGTAGAAACACATGTGATGTCTAGGGATGCTACGCGGGTTGATAAATGAATTCAAATTCGAACCTGATTTTTCTATACAGATCAATAGGAGTCGACAGGGTTCGAACCATCAAACAAATATACAATTAAGGCGACCGATATATTTGTTTTAATATATTTATATTAAACTTTCAAGGCCTATAATCAAGAGAATTCACTAATAAGGACACAAAGCCTACGAAGTCCGATCCTCTTATACGAGTGAATGGGAGTCGACAACGTTCAACAAATAATCATAAAATGCCCCCAAACACCCGCATGGGCCCCGACGACCGTGTTATTGGTACACACGTGACGTCTAGGGATGCTGCATTGGTCAATAAGTGAATTCAAGTTCAAACCCAATCCTCCTATGCAGATTAATAGGAGTCGACAGAGTTCAAAGCATCAAATAAATATACGGTTGTGACGACCGATATATTTGTTTTAATACATTTATATTAGGCCTTCATGAAGGCCTATAATCAAAATAATTCACTAATAAATGCACAAAACCTACGAAACCCGATCATCTTATACGGGTCAATAGGAGTCGACAAGATTCAAAAAATAACTATAAAATGCCCAAACGTTCGCATGGGCCCCGGCGATCATGTTATAAGTATAAACGTGACGTCTAGGGATGTTGCACGGGTCAATAAGTGAGTTTAAGCTCGAACCCGATCCTTTTATGCAGATCAAAATGAGTCGACAGGGTTCGAACCATCAAATAAATATACGCTTGTGGCGACCGGTATATTTATTTTAATACATTCATATTAGGCCTTCAAGGTCTATAATTAAAAGAATTCACTATTAAAGGCATAAAGCCTATGAAACCTGATCCTTGGTCGACAAATTGGCAGAGTTGACAAGGTTCAAGCTTTAAATGGAAATGACCCCATATATCCAGATGATGGCCGTGTTGAATATAGATGTCAACCGGACAGGTTCACAAAATATTTTAAAATGCCCTCAAACTCAATAAAATTTAAATATTTTTTGAAGTGATCTCAAGATCACCCCGATGATGGTCATGTTGAATGTTTATCTCAACCGGAGGGGTTCACAAACATTTTCAAATGCCTTCCAAGCTCCACCCAAATACCTATAAAAATCCAAAAATCCAAAAAAAATCCAGAAAACCAAAAATCTCAAAATCATCCAAGTCCAAAAAAATTATTTAAAATTAAAAAATCAAGCCATTAAACACTTAAAGAAAATACACATACACCCTCCATAACAGTTTGCCGAGGTGAACAAATTAAAATTTACTTAAGCTCACATAGAGGCAAATGCCTGGTCAAAAATATCAGTATGATCCATTCTCAAACAATCTCCTACCAGTAAGGACGTGGTACATGTCATCTGACCGGCGATTTTGCCACCAAATGGCACCACAGTATAGACGATTATAACCCGGGGCCTTTTGAACCGAGTGGTTTTGCCACCAAATAACACCACGAAATACTGGTTATGACCAGAGCCAATAAGTTCCTTAATGACATCAAATCATTGAGAAATGAATCAATAGATATATGATTGATAGGGTATAAAGCCCTATGTTAGCTAAGGTGGATTCAAATTTGTCCCCTTAGGCAAATATCCAACCCAGGTCTACAAGGTCCCCTTGGATGAAGCAACCCATGGCTGCAGACAAGGATCCTTCAGTCAGGTTGGGTCGACAACCTCCTCTGACTAAGTAGACCAGGGACCACGATGGCCCGGAACAACGGAACCATGGGATCTTGATCGGGTCCATCATTCATTCCCCCACCATCCGCTTTAAATGCATGATGGCGAAATTTCTATTTTAAATATCAAATCCTCCAACCCTTCAAACTTCCAATTCTCATACACATGCTGCTACTATGTGCCAGATAACACATATTCTCTATGTATCTGATTGACAACTAGCCTTAATCGAAAGTTCTCTCTCATTATTGGGAGGGGTAATTAATTATAGGGGCTTGCGCCTATAGGAAACCAGAACTCAGATCATAAAGTCCTCACAAAATGAGGGCGAAATCTCTGGGTAGTGTCTTATCTACAAACTCATCTGTCTACCAAAATTTACCCCGAAACTTAATCAGTTAAAACTCCCCTGAATAAAAAAAGCAATCAGCGTGCGGAGGCCGGGGCCGAATTTTCGGAGCCCACACCAACTTATACAAATAATTAAAAAAAAAACATTAATATTGGCTAAAACCATAAATGTTCTACCTATATTCCTACCTTATGTTCAAAGTGAAGCAATAAGACAACAAAATTCATCATGCATTCACCGGTTAGCTATTTGATTCTATTTGATTTTTTATATTTAATTAAAAAGGCCTGCAAATATTTTAGAAGAGAAAGTTGCCCATAGCTACTAAACACAGTACCTTACGAGGCTTAGCCATCATTACGTTTGTATCTTGTTTATTAAAACCAATTGCTGTAGCAGGTAAACCATCAGTAACCAGATTCACCCACAGTAGCTGGACCTGAAAATTAAAATGGGAAATTTCTTAGCTTTAGATTTAGATAATTCCATAAATCAAATTGAAAATAATGCATTTTCTCGAATGGATATCAGCTTTAACAGCCAGTAGCACATAATACTTTTCAAGCATAGTGAAAAAGAAATTGCAAGAATAGTTCCAAAATTTTCTTGAAAAGACTGAAACCATAGTTGTCATTTCAAATGAAGGGCTTACCGGAACGAGAGTATCAGGTGTTCCAAGCACAGCTGCAACAAAAATACAAACTACTTCTCCAATATTTGAGGAGATCATGTATCTAATGAATTGTTTTGTGTTATTATATATAGCCCTTCCCTCTGCAATAGCCTGGTCAACAGAAAAATAATAGCTTGAGGCAGCAAATGAATTCTTTGCATGAAACGACACTAAAAAATAAAGCAAGATATTATATATAGCCCTTCCCTCTGCAATAGCCTGCTCAAGAGAAAAATAATAGCTTGAAGCAGCAAATGAATTCTTTGCATGAAACGACACTAAAAAATAAAGCAAGAAGAAGAAAACAAAGCTAAAAAAGAAATACTTACAGCAACAATCGAAGCAAAATTGTCATCAGCTAACACCATATCAGAAGCACTCTGTAATTACAAAGTCACAATCAAGATCATTTTAATCTCCTACATTACTGGAGAACCTACTTCAGAGAAGTCTATCTATACTGGTTAACAGTTTCTTTCCTCCCCAAGGCACCGCCCACAAATAATTTGAGACAACAATATATAGAAATTAACAAGATAAAGTGAAATGCAAAGACAGACAACAAAAACAAAATGACATGCAAATAACTGCAGAAATAGACAAATGTAGATAACCTTAACTAAAGGAAGTAGAGAAAGTTGGATAGCAAGAGTGAAAAAAAAAAAAAAAATCCAGTAGTGTCCTTGTAAAGATCTGCACAGAAGGCACATGCTAAGCCACCAGTCCTTTACACAAGCAATTCAATGCATAACATGAAGAAAGGATCACAAAAACCAACTGTTAGTATGTCGGATGTTGTCTGATTATTTCATGCATTCCCATCACATAACAAACATTTAAGCAGACTTGAAGAAAATAATGCAAAAGCATGATATTTCAACTAATCAGTTAATCCAGGTATCAAATACCGTAATCCTAAAGAAAGTTATGCTTTTGAAATAAAACCTATAATATTGTTTAGAAATTGAAGTACAAATTGAGTGATAAGAAAACACGTTTCACTATTCCATTAGCATTAAAAATGAATACCTTGGCAACCGCTGTTCCTGACCCCATAGCAATTCCAATGTCTGCTTTCTTTAATGCAGGAGCATCATTGACACCATCTCCAGTCATTGCGACCTGGAAAGTGGGCAATGAAAATTTAAAAGAATTACTTCAGTGAAACTAATTGTGGCTAGAAATAGCATACTATTCTTTGGCTAGCTAAAATTTTACAGTTCATCCAACATAATTTTAACAGCACACACACTGTATTCAAGAAAAATGATGGGTGCAAAGAAATACAATACTATTTTGAAAGTATTTGATGAGGACATCAGCAGAAGATTTCGGCGCATCTACCATCAGAGGAATCGTAGATCAACGGCTACGATTGGGAGTCTTTATTTATGAAGCATTATATGTATTATTTTATTTTTGTGCCCATTAATTCCTCCTTTAATCATTTGAAATTTGAAGTTAATTTAGTTTTACTGAAATTAATTTCAGGTTTGGGTTAAATTGCTCTTTTTACTAACTTCTACCCTTCCAAACCAAGCTCCTCTTCCCTTGAGGGCTTAGTTCAAGATGTAGCCCTAAGGGCATTTCAATCTTTGCATTTCTTTTATTTTAGACCTATATATAGAGGTCTTCACCCTTGTATGAGGGATGATTTGATTAATGCAAAATTTTTCGGCCTTCTTGTTCCCCTTGAGTGTTGAGAGCGCTAGAGAGAGGAGAAGTCCCTAAGTGAGGGAAAAATAATACCCGTCAGCCATCGGAAGAGTCCGGGCTCACAATCCATCTCCCCATCCTTTTCCCCACCGTCGGCCAACCCTTCCTTCTCTTCCAACCCATCGGCCTCCTCCCATCCCCACCCCAAACCGCCGGTCAAATTCCCCCTCCACCTCCTCCATTGTCGGCCTCCCTTCTCCCACCCAACACACAGCCCAAGCCCCACCACCAAGCCCCTCCCCCACTGAACCCAAGACCCACCTCTCCCCTAGCCGTCGGCCTGCCCAATCTCATCCCTAGTCGCCGGCCTACCTAGTCCACAGTCCTTGATTTCAAATTCAAATTGCCTCCTAATCACTTTCCTAAATTATCCAAAGTATTGATTTGGAGAGCTTCTTAATTTGAATTCAAATATATTTGAATTTTAAGTCCTTTCCTAATTGATAAATCTAATTTAGGCAACCTCCCTTAATCACCTTAAATCTGAAATTAATTCAGATTTGACTCTCCAATCAACAATTAAAGCAAGGGTCCACATACATCGAATGTGGACACCCTTTCCCCCTCTTCCTTTGGCTGGCCCCCTCCCTCTCCTTTTCTCTCTCCAATTAATCCCCCCCCATATTAATTAAAATCCCTTAATCCCTCATTTAAGCCGCCGGCCCCCTCTCTCCACTCTCACTTAGATAATCCCCCATTAAGGGAGATTTGAATTTCAAATATTCCCTCCTTTTCACTTACGAAAAAATTTGAAATTAAATTCAGATTCTAATTGATTACCTTTCCCCCACCTAAAATAAAAGCCAAAATTCCAAGAGGCCTCATCCTTTAGCCTTAGCTCCCCTACCATCATTTCTTCTCTTCTCCACTACTTCATACACCTCCAAGATTTAAGCTTCACAAACCGGCCTCCTCGTCATGAATGGACGATCCTGGAAGAGATCACGGCTTCGTGTACGATCCTCAAGGACGAGTGGATATTCTCTGATCTCCCTTCTTCAACCTCAACTTAGAGATCGACGACATCGTCGATGACTACGTCGACCGAATCCTTTTCACCTTGACGTCTGCTATCGAAGAACACCAAATCTCTAGACAGTTGAGAGTTATCGAACATCCACCAACTTCTTCCCCTCCAGCTAACTTTTCAATGGGTAAAGCTGTAGGCATTCTCTTTCTTTTTGTGGCATCTTTAGGTTTGCTGAAATTATTCTCCCACTGACTCCACCATCAAGAGTGAAAGTGAGGGGAACTCGAGGTGAACTTTTTAGTTGTTAAATGGTGGATTTTTTTGCTATTTATGCAACTAGCATTACTAAAATTTTGTTCTTATTTTAAAATGTCATGTTAATCTTTCTTGTAACCGCATGCCAAAGCACAACCGCGTTACTAAAATTTTGTTAATCTTTCTTGTAACAGCATGCCAAAGCACAAATTGTCCTGTTAATCTTTCTTGTTAAACGGTGGATTTTTTTTTGCTATTTATGCAACTAGCATTACTAAAATTTTCATCTTATTTTAAATTGTCATGTTATTCTTTTTTATAAGAGCGTAATTTAATTCGTATATCAGATTTTAAACTAGATAAGGAATGAATTAAGTTTATATTATATTAAATCATAAATTAGATTTTAGAATAGCAAATAATTTGAGTTAAGAAATAATTCATATAGAAAAATGAGGGCATATTTAATTAGTTTTAGAAATTAATAATAGTTAAATTATGATTTTTTATGCATATTTAAATGATAAAGCGAGGAGAATTAATTAAATTCAAGAGCTATCTAGGTATATTTTATATATATATATATATATATATATATATATATATATATATATATATATATATATATATATATATATATATATAATATTTCAGATATTAATTATTAGATTTATAAATTTATGGGAGTAAATTTTAAATATTAGAATTAGAGAATATTTCGAGTAACAAAAAAATTATAAGGAATAATAATGAGAATGAATTTATATAGGTATTATGATGACGATGATAAAGAGATGACAAAAGCAAATTTTCAAGACATCCATTTCGAGGAGAGTACTAATGTTCCTATTCTTGTAGTAATATTTTTGTTTTCTCTAATTGACTGCATTGAATAAATCAATACTTTCTAGTTAATAATTATTGTAAAATTTTCATATCATATTTCAATGAATGGTGATATTGAAGTTTTGATAGTCATCATATTATTCATTATATATATTGTAGAAAATTCTTAAATGATTTGCACATGTCTTATATTGAAATGATATGAAATGATATATAGTATGCAAATAAAGTTATTTAATAGAAATGCTTGCATGTGAATGTTGACTAATAGAGTACACCCCCTTATGGTACTGATTAGGGATGTAATGTACCCACATGCGCAAATGGAAAATATTATGAAAAATTACAAAAAAGGATAGGGAAAAGAAAATGGAAAAAGTTACGGAAAAGGAAGTACCTTCATTGGTACTAGTTTAAATTGTGTCTTCTGTGACAGTTGTATTATGTATAGAAAGAATAATGATATAACATATGTGACACGTAAAGATATGCATAACATTGATAGTCATAACCAAAATGAATTTTAAATAGAATTACATTATGTTTAAAATGAGCATGTATATTATTCCAAAAGCATTATATTACTGTAACTTAGAAAAATGACATACTCACTGAGTTCTAACCTACTCTTTTATTTACAAAACATTCACATATAATTATTCGATTAATTTCAATGAGTAGAAAATGAGAGAATGTTTATCGTAGGCGCAACGCTTCAAGAGAAAGGAATTTATAGCATTTTACTTCAAAATTTTGAGGCTTTAGTGTCTCTTTCAATGCATTCAAAATAATTAGTAGAAAAAAATTTAAACAACTGTCGTCTGACCATTTACTCCCACCTCATTAATTAAAGCCTACAGCTGGGTCGCGATATTTTCAGGAAACCGGCAGGAACCGGAAGGCCAAGGGGAGTGATATTTTCAGCTGGGTCATTTGGCTGTTTACTCCCCCATTTAAACCAATTAAAACAGGGAAAATAGAAGGCCAAGGGGCTGTCCAGAAGCAGCAGCCGAAGAGCCACACAGGGAACCGGAAGGAACCAACCACGGGAGACAGGATCGGGCACACCACCGGAACAGGCAGCCACAAGGGGAAGGTACAGAAACCACAGGAGACCGCAACAGGCAACCAAAGAGGAACAAGAACAGGCAGCCACAAGGGGGAAGGAACCAGCCACGGGAAAAGGAGCCAAGAGGGGAAAACCGAAAGGTCACTGAGAAGGGAAGAGGAGGGAATGAACCTGAATTTGCTCATTAATCTCAGCATTAATGAGCTAGAACATAGCAGCTTCCAAAAACCAAGAAGCCAAACTCAAACCGAGAGGCAACTAGCAGCCCAAGAGCCAAGGCTCATGATTTGACCCCCCCCCCCTCCTTTTGCCTACATTAGATTCTTCCCCGGTTGAAAGAGCTCATCTCCTGAGGATGATGCTTTAGATTTATACCGACGAGATGAAGGAGGCGCATCTAATTCTCGAATCTTGGCCGCATACTTCTTCAAAATCATCTCTCGTTCTTGTTTGAATTGTTCTTGCAAAAGTTTCTTTTTCTTTACATAATTTTTCGTACACATATGCATCTTCATCTATAGTTTATATAATTCATTTTGTAGAGGATCGGTTGAACTTTCTTTTGACAGAATCCATCTGTTCATTGGAATTGGGACTTCAAGATCTTTTGGTTGATTTTCTTCCACAACTAACTCAATATTTTTGTCTTTTTTTCATTTTTTTAAACACTTTGAAAAAACACGAAAAAACCTAAGAATATACTAACCTAAGCTCTGATACCAAATATGATGCGGACAACTAGAAAGAAAGAGCCAAGAGGGGAGAACCCCAGGATAAGCAGAACATTACTCAGTTTAATATTAAAATGTCAACATCCAAACAAACATAAAAAACAAACGAAAGTCAAACAATCGAAACAAAATTAAAAGTAAAAACAACTACTCTCAGAACAACCGGCAAGCAACTTTCTCACATGCAACGAAATAGTAGGTAATATAAAAGATGTACTTAAGGGCATGCAAACTAAGGGTCCACCACAGCTACAAGGGCTAACGTCCACCAAAACTCCTCCGGCAAATGCTACCAAACCCGGCCAACTAACACCTCCAATAGCTCAAGAAGAAAGATACAAGTGGAGTAGAACTTGCGGAGAGAAGAAAGAGGTAAGAAGCCCAAGACGAAATTGTAGAAATGAAGAGAGAAATGGAACAAGCTCTCAAGATTTTCCAAGGAAGAAACCCTCGGGTTTTGTAAGAGACTTTGCTCAAATAATCAACAACCTCTTATGCTTCAAAACAC
Source organism: Dendrobium huoshanense (assembly GCA_016618105.1). Classification (NCBI taxonomy): domain Eukaryota; kingdom Viridiplantae; phylum Streptophyta; class Magnoliopsida; order Asparagales; family Orchidaceae; genus Dendrobium; species Dendrobium huoshanense. The sequence continues at coordinate 60,654,641 of CM028357.1, forward strand.
CTCACATAACATTTTCTTTAAGCACCAAAACATCTAATATATATAGGGGAAATGGGGCAGGCAATTAGCCCAAAATACCCCCCATTTAAACCAATTAAAACAGGGGAAATAGAAGGCCAAGGGGCTGTTTAGAAGCAGCAGCCGAAGAGCCACACAGGAAACCATAAGGAACCAGCCACAGGAGATAGGATCAGGCACCACCGGAACAAGCAGCCATAAGGGGGAAGGAACGGACACAACAGGAGACTAGAACAGTCAACCAAAGGAGAAGGAATGGGCCAAAGGGGAACCGGAACGGACAACGACAAGGGGGAAGGAACCGACCACGGGAAAAGGAACCAGAAGGGGAAAACCGAAAGGTCAGAGAAAAGAAGAGGGGGGATTGAACCTGAATTTTCTCATTAATCTCAGCATTAATGAGCCAGAACATAGAAGCTTCCAAAAACCAGCCAAAAACCGAGCAGCCAAGCTCAAACCGAGAGGCAACCAGTAGCCCAAGAGCAAAGGCTCATGATTTGACCCCCCCCCCCTTGCCTACATTAGATTCTTCCCAGTTGAAAGAGCTCATCTCTTGATGATGATGTTTTAGATTTATCCCGACGAGACGAAGGAGGCGCATCTAATTCTCGAATCTTTGCCGCATACTTCTTCAAAATCATCTCTCGTTCTTGTTTGAATTGTTCATGCAAAAGTTTATTTTTCTTCACATAATTTTTCGTACACATGCATATTTATCTATAGTTGGTATAATTCATTTTGTAGAGGATCGATTGGACTTCCTTCCGACGGAATCCATCTGCCCATTGGAATTGGGACTTCAAGATCTTCTGGCTGATTTTCTTCCACTACTGACACAAAAATCACTCACACAACACTCTTTTTGCTTACAAAATATCACATATTTATAGGGGAAATGGGGCAGCAAAATAGCCAAAAATACCCCCATTTAAACCAATTAAAATAGGGGAAATAGAAGGTCAAGGGGCTATCTAGAAGCAGCAGCCGAAAAGCCACTCAGGGAACAGGAAGGAACCATCCACGGGAGACAAGAACGAGCACCACTGGAATAGGCAACCACAAGGGGGAAGGAACGGACACCACAGGAGACCGGAATAGGCAACCAAAGGAGAAGGAATGACCAAAGGGGAACTGGAACGGGCAGCTACAAGGGGAAAGGAACCAGGAGGGGAAAATTTAAGGGTCACAGAGAAGGGAAGAGGGGGGAATGAATCTGAATTTGTTCATTAATCTCAGCATTAATGAGCTAGAACATAGCAGCTTCCAAAAACCAGCCAAAAACCGAGCAGCCAAGCTCAAACCGAGAGGTAACCAGCAACCCAAGAGCCAAGGCTCATGATTTGACCCCTTTGCTACATCAAAACCCTCTTCCACGATTGGCATTCTACCAAACTCAATGTGTGATCTCAGGCTTCTTATTTTCTCATGGGATCCTATAAAAAACTTAGTTATTGTTGTGTCCTAGAATATTTGCAGCAGTAGATAAATATAAATTTTAATGTCTTAGTTTTGTACGAAGATCCAGCACACAAACAAATGAAAGATTGAGGTATACAACGTTCATATAAGACACCAGAGTTTTTGCGTGAAAACTACTGAAAAGGGGGATAACCACGGGGATTTTCCCAGTTTAAATGAATCTACTAGTGTTTACAGTTAATTACAAATGAGGCCCTTCCTTGGGGGGAAGGCCTTGGCTCGATGTAGCTAATATACATTATATAGAGTGCATGACATAGTGGAAGTTGGAAGAATCAGTGTTGACATGTTCATTTGGTCAGCAGGACCATAGTCGGCGAGTGATGTAGGTCAGAAGGACTGTAGTCAGGCAACGGTGGTCGGAAGAATCATAGTCAGCTGACGGAGGTCAGAAAGACCGTAGTCGGGCGTCGGTGGTTGCAAGGACCATGGCTAGCGGGTTATCGAGGTCTAAAAGACCGTAGTCAAGTGACGGTGATCAAAAGAACTGTAGTCGGCTGGCGACGGAGGTCAAAAAGACCGTAGTCGGGTGAACGTGGTCGGAAGGACCATAGTCAGCTAGAGATGTCGGCCGGGGAGACCATAGTGAGCGGGATATCAAGGTCAAAAAAATCGTAGTCGAGGGACGATGGCCGGAATGATCGTAGTCGGTGAGCAGTGGAGGTCGAAAATACCGCAGTCAAGTGATGGTGGTTGGAAGGACCGTAGTCGACAGGGATGGAGGTCAGATTGTAGTCAAGTGACAGTGGTCGTAAGGACCGTAGTCGACGGGCGGCAGAGGTCGAAAAGACTTTAGTTGGGTGGTGGTGGCCAAAATGACCATAGTTCGATGACGATGGTCGAGGAGATCATAGTCTAGAGATCTTGGCTAGAGAGACTGTAGTAGGTGGGCGACGAAGGTCGAAAGACTATATGTCACACCCCAGTTTGACTCACCATCTAACAATCAAATTGGAGTATAACAAATAAGGAAAAAAAATCTATTTAGACTCTCCTAATACTTCAACATATCAAACTCCACAATAAAAGAAAGCATGTAATGTACCTCAAGTAACATCAAATATAAACAATGTAAATACAGAGCTCTACTAAAATGTTTAAACCACTTCACTATCACTTTCAGATTTGGATCAACCACTAGTAGAAGATTTCTACATAGATGTCATTTTATCTACCACTTGCGAGATCAAATGAATAATATCGTGAAGTTCCTTAGACTTATTTTCCTCATTCCTTCCTGTTTATGTATCAGGCCTAGATGACTAACTAGTCATTCTTTCTGACAACTCCTCAGACATAATTATATGTATGCATAGCAATAATTCATGTAATATATGCTCATAGTAATAAATATAATCATTTTAAAAGTAGTAAATAGGCCTATTATACAGGTATGTTTATCCTAAACATGAATGCATGCATAGTTCTATTCACCCTTAATTCAACCTATAGCTCTGTATACAACAAATTCATTATCTCATCCTACTTTATTGTCTAAATCCAATCATGCTTCCATTTTATTTTAATTTAGGCTCTGATACCAATTTCTGTCACACCTCAGTTTGGCTCACCATCTAATAATCAAATTGGAGTATAACAGAGAAGGAAAAAAAATCTATTTAGAATCTCCTAATACTTCAACATATCAAACTCCACAATAAAAGGAAACATGTAATGTACCTCAAGCAACATCAAATATAAACAATGTAAATACAAAGCTCTACTAAAACGTTTAAACTTTACTTACATACCCAAAAGTCTTTGTATATCTTACACTAGAACCTCTATGTACACCCAAAAAAATAATATGTACATCAACAGAAAGATAGTCACCCCTCTAGTGCCCTATGGGCGCTTTCCCCCTTACTGCAGTACAATCATTGCTAATGAGCTATGACCCAATGAAATACACAAGCAATGTATAAGAAATAATAACAGCATTGCTAACCATTAATTTAAAAAGTAAATTACAAACTGATCATAAGAGATGCATAATTACTTTCCATCTTGTTCATTCTTCAACATCTTTAAGTAAGTCATATGATGGTTATAAGCTTATGCACCCTTTCAGCTTTCATATTTAAGGTTGGGTCTAAATTCCCAACTTTTAGAATTAAACACGTTCTCTCATTCAAGGTTGGGTCTTAATTCCAGAACTGAGAGGGTATGCTTACCTCGTCAGTTCTTTCGTAATTACTGGTGCGGGCTTATTCCCAATATATGCCTTAAATCACTTTATACTCTCTTTCATTCATGCCAATTTTCATAATCATATCAAAAATTCACATATATGAATAAGTGACATAAAATGAAATAATGATATCATAAATATAACAGATCTGCATTTGCCAATGTATAAAATTTTATTATTTTCTATGCATTGTTTCGTATCTCACCTCGTCTTCCAGGACAGTTGGGTAAACTGGTTCACCTAAAGTATTCCGATTTCTTTTCCATTGATATACAACCTAAAACATAACTTTCTTCATTCCAATAAATGCATACAAATAAACAATTAAAATAAATTAAACAATATGAAATCTTACAAACTTTAACTCAATCAAGTTCCTTCTCATTCAATCTAACTTCTTTTCTCTCCAAAAATTCTTTCTTCACTTCTCCTTCTTTGATGCCCACTTTTTTAATTCTATTTCTTGCTGATTTCAATTAAAATAGTTAATTGAAATCAGTTATATTATTTAATTGTAATGACTTTAGCAGTAATAGTATTTAATTTAAGAAAGCACATCTCATTTTAGCATCACGATTTCTATCTTCTGTTAACATTGAAATCTTTCACATATCAACAAATACTCTCATTGATTCCACCATTACAAATCTCTACACACATTAGATCCAACAAATATTGAGTTTAGCAACTACTAAAGTCTACTGATTTTGATTTCTAAGATTACCTGTAATTTCCTTAACAACCCACTTCAGCCCTGGCTCTCCAGCTCCCCGTTTTTCCTCTGTCGGCTGCTCTCGGCATAGCAGCCGGTTAACTTCCAGGGAAATGCCGTGAAAAGGGATGCGTGGAAGGAGTGAGAATGATGGGGACATCAGTTGGAAAGTCTACCGTCGACGTGGTCGTAGATCTACGGCCACGATTTACCCGATGTATTTCTGATTTTAGCATGATCATTTTATTTTGATGTATTTTTATTTTTGCATTTTTCCCTTTTTACCCTTGCTTGAGGGATTGAGTCTTGTAGCCCCTCGAGGATATTTTAGTCTTTTATTTTATGTCATTGTATTAGGCTATTTATAGCCTTCTTCTTGTACTTTTGGGGGGAATGAATGATATTGAAAATTTTCCTGCATTTTGTTTTCTTGAAGCTTTTTTTGTGAGAGAGCTTGGTGGAGCCTAGGAGAGGCCACCCGTCATACCCAACAGTCACCACCGGTAGCTCTTGGTCTATCCTCCCCCTTATTTCCCCCCCCCCCCCCCCTTTCCAACGTCCACCTCCGGCCATCCCCCACCGCCACTCTCCACCACCTAACTTCACCATCCTAGCTAAATCTCCCAAAACCGCCCCCTCCCAATCATCCCGCCGCCCATCCCCTTAACCGCCAGCCCCCCACTTCATCCACCCACCTACGCCCGTTAACGGCCGGCTCCTTTGTCGCCTCCTCATGTATTTTCAAATTTGAAATTTGAAAATTTTGATGAGGGAAAGTTTCCAAATTTGTCCGGTGCCAAATTAGGAAAGTTTCAATAAGGTTTCAATTTCAAAATTAAATTGAAACGGATTTGAAATTTTTTTTCATTAATTTGTTGGAGCTAATTAAGAAACCCATTACTCTCTCCCCAAACCTCTTCCCCCCTTCATTATGCCACCGGCCCCCCTTGATGGTCCCCCCACTTCAATGCCTCATTAGAGCTCTTAATTACATGTATTTGAAATTCAAAATTCAGAAAAATTTTCCTCCACTTTTACTTAAAATCTGAGAATAATTTTGGTATGAAGATTATAGCATATTTTCTTCATCCCAATTAGTTCTCTCATAACCCTAGCCTCTTCCTCCCTCTCACCCGTCCACCCTCTCTCTCTTTTCACTCCCTCTCAAGGTGTATCTCCTACATTGATTTGAGATGGGAGATCGATCCGGAGTTTGAATCCGGTTTTGGTGTACGAAGGCTAATATCGCATGGATCTCCTCATTGGCCTTCCTCGAATTGACTCCAACCATTGTTGATTCAAAGAGAAGACCACTTACCAATTGCTACTCATTGTGATCAAGACTAGGGAAGAGAAACTAACGGAAGGTTCGTAGTAATTCACGTCATTTCTCCGAGAAGGTGATCTTCTTCCTAGATCCATTTTATTTTCAAATTCTACTTACCTTATTGAGATTTGTTCAAACAAGAGATTGTGACTACTTATTTCCATCCATTAGTATTCATAGGAATTGTTACTTCTTTGCTCCTAGACCTCATTGTTATAGTTTGGTTAAGTTGGAAACTACTACGTATGCAATGTTTTAATTCTTCTAAATGTTTTGATGTGGTTTAGTCTCTTGTGTGGCTTAGCCTAAGCGGAAGCAACCGTTTATTTGTTTTACGTTGTTGTTTTAATCGCTAATAACGAAAATCTGAAATTGTTCTTAAATATTTTGTGCAAGTTTCCGATTTAGCATATAGTTCTACATCAGAGAATGAATTGTTCTAATTGTTTCCCACTAAGTTATAACAACAGTTCCACTAAGTAATATAAAATTCATTCCTAATTCCACTAATTCACTCAGATTTGGCCACAGCCGTTGATTTCCTGCATCAGGAAATCAGACCATTGCATGCTATGATGCACGGACATGGACACAGCGAGATGGACACGACACGACACGGACACTGCTTTTTTTGAAAATATAGGACACGGGTACGGCGCGGACACGGCAATACATTTTTTTATATAGTATATATATATATATATATATATATATATAATATCATATTAAAAATGACAAACAATAATAAATGAATGACATGATAACTTGGCTAAATTATAATATAAAATATTTAGTACAAAATATATAGTACAACCACAAAAATATTAGTAAATAATCACTTACTACAACATCAAGCATTCAAGCTTCAACTACTATGATTAGCTTTAGAGGTTTGTTTTTGGCCTTCAATATCATCATCATTTAATATCATTGCTTTCAACTCTGGTTCAACAAGAGAAAGATTTGTAATTGTGCAAAAAGAGATGAGATGAAAATACCTTCACTGCCAAAGAGAAATGAAAATGAGAATATTCGATGAATGGGTATTAAATGCAGACGTTGATTTGATGTTGTGGATAGAAAATAAGAAATTTAGTTTAAATCTCGCCAAATATAAGAAATTATATTTTAAAAAAATTATAAAATATTTAAGATACGCGTGTCGGACACGCGCCGACACGCGTGTCCAGTTTGTTTTTAATATTTTTTAATCGGACACGTTTTCGGCGTGTCCGACACGTGTCAGAGGAGTGTCGGACGAGTGTCGTGTCGGACACGGTGTCGGACACTGCACGCTCTTTGAGGAGAAGTGTCGGTGCATCATAGATTGCATGCATAGCTTAATGTCATGGCTACAGTAAAAAGAATATGTAAAGTAATGATTGAATGCCTAGCTATATGTCGTAGCTACAACCCTAGCTACAGTGATAGGAATAGATAAATGACTAATTGCTAGTTATAAAATTAAAGTACCTTAAATTAATTAACTGTTAGTGACATAAGATCTAATTGGTTCAATAATTCACACATACTTTATCAAAATGTTCAAATGAACCGTATAATTTTTAATGAAACTAAATAAAAATTTAGGAGTTTTTTTTTTTTTTTTTGCTTACATTATTTTGAACATTTCGGGTATTATACTGTAGTCGAGTGACAGTGGTCGAAAGGATTGTAGTCGAATGACGGTGGTAAGAAGAACCGAAGTTGGCGGGTGATGGAGTTTGGAAAGGCCGTAGTCAGGTGACGATGTTTGGAATGATCGTAATCGGTAGGCGACGGAGGTTGAAAAGATCAAAGTCAGGTGACGATGGTCGAAAGAACCATAGTCGGGTGACGGCAGTCGGAGAGATCGTAGTCAGGAGATGATGGTTAGAAGGATCGTAGTCTGGTGATGTTGGTTGAAAGGGTCATAGTCGACGGGCGACGAAGGTCGGAAAAACCATAGTCTGGTGATGCTGGTCGGAAGGACCATAGTCAGCAAGCGATAGAGGTCGGAAAGACTGTAGTCAAGTGATGGTAGTCGGAAGGATCGTAATCGGACGACGGTGGTCAGGGAGACTGTAGTCTAGAGATGTTGGTCGGAGAGACCATAGTCAATGGTCGGGTGGATTCCTCCTTTTTTTCCCTCCTCCACCCCCCCCCCCCCCCCCCCCCCCCCTCATGTGAAGAATGAGGGGATATTTATAAATTTTTAGGAATGACATAGACAGTAAATAGGGAGGGAGATGACCAAAGGCAAGTTGGGAGTGTTTCCAATCGACGGCGGATATCAACTCCCTTGATCATAGACCGTATATCATGCATTTGAGTGCCAAAATGATGTTAGAATTCGGCGATCTTAGGCTCGTTGGATTCGTCTTGTCGAACCACTCGAATCAAATATAAGCATGTCACATTTGAATGTCATTTGGTTATCCAATTTATGCTTTCAACCCTCTAAATGTGCTTTGGGCCTTTGATTTGGACCCATTTGGGCTCGCATTGGATCAAATTTGGTGTTGTTGGGTTCGGCTTTTAGAGAGGTCTAGTTCGACAATAAGTTTGTTGAAGTCAAAGTTTGGATGGCTCCATATTTAATTTTGGAAGTTCCCAATTAGAATTTTCCTTGAGATTCGTGCCCAGTCAAGAAATTTTTTGATGATATATCAGTTATGATGGCTCTTTGCCTCCTCAATGAATGCATGCGGCCAAATACATCAAATAATAACTTTCTCAGAATGATGTTCTCACACAAATTCGTAACAACTTCGAACCATTTTCAGACCTATCATCATGGTCCAAGATTTTGCCAAAGGGATGTGAAATTTTCTTCATTCCACTGATACTCAGAGGACAATATATCTCATGCATAAATCTCTACTCTAAATTATTCTTCTTGAAACAGGGTGAGAATTTTATTTAAGAGCCATACAACAATAGCGTATGGGTGCAAGTAAGTGCACCTGTAAGTGAGTATATATGAGTACGGATTCATACATGTGTGCATATCTATATGAAGGTATATATAGGCTTATAGATTTTATATACATATGTATTTACATATATGTCTACACACATTGACTAAGTGTATAGTTATCTGATGCCTATGTAAAAGTCATCTCCATACTTTGACTTATCAATAGAACCTCCTATCAATCTGGTTTAGGTTTATTTTCATTGGTTTCAACTACACTATTTTCATAAGTCAATATTATATTTATTGGGTTCTATCTTCAGCAAAACATTGCAAGGAGCACTGCATGTCTTTGTAGGCCTTATGTTGCTAGGGTAATAGTTGAGATGAATGTTACTTTGCCTTTGGACAAGGATGTTTGGACTGGATCACCCTCTCATGGATATTGATAAAAGACTGAATTTGAAACGCATTCCATTGAATTGCATCACTTGTAAATTTTTTTGGCACAAATATTATGATTGCCTCAAAGCTCATCTAGAATTGGGAAAATCATTTGCTATTAATCCAAACAAAAATTTTTTGAGTATATAGATAACCAAAATCTAACACCACTTGTAAAGGTTAAAACTTCACCCACTTTAGTTTATACATGCACATAATATTTGGAATAAACACATAATAGATTTATGAAATCAAAGCCTTCAAACCCTCCCAATGCTGTGCCTAGAACTGACGAGGATATCATAACCTTATATGCTTTTAAGTGCGATATTACAAATGTTTCAATTGAACATTTTTTTGAGTCAGGCGTTAGTTTTCCTTCAATTAAAAACGAAGTAGAAAAGAGATTTCATATCATGTTTTCCAGGAGGGGGAACATGATGCGGCATCCAACCGTCCATGGCTATCCGAGGAGCTGAAGATCAACGGCTGTCATCGTCCCACGTTATCTTATATTTTGTTTGTAATTTTTAAATTTTTATTATGAATTTTCCGTTTTTACCTTCACTTAAGAGGGTCGTCCTTTGTAAGCCTTAGGGGCATATGTGTCTTGTTTTAGTTTCTTATGCCTATATATAGAGGCCCTTTCTTGTGTAATTGGATGATGAATTGATAATAAAATTTTATTCTACTTGTTTGATCTCTTAGTGAGTTCATGAGAGGAGAAGGATCTCTTTGTGAGTTCCGAGATTTTCAAGATCTCTTTGTGAGTTCTTGAGGAAGTGGAAGGATCTCTTTGTGAGTTCCGAAATTCCCAATATCTCTTTGTGAGTTCTTGAGGAAGTGGCGCTTGTAGATCTCTTTGTGAGTTCTATTGGAGGTGTTGCTCGAGGTGTGTAGCTCCGAATTTTCTTTTTCCTAAGCCCAATTTATTTCTTCTCTACCTAACCAAACTCTCTTCCTCCCAAATCCCCTCCACCGGCCCCCAAAAGTCCACCGCCGGTCACCCCAGGCCAATCCCGCCACCGGCGGCCTCCTTAGGACGGCCAAGCCACCGGCCTCCCTCTTGGAAATTTCAAATTTGAAATTCAAATTTGTTTCCAAGAGGCATTGAAGACTTTCCTAAAATAGTTCCTTGATTTAAGGCTTTCATATTAATTGGATGTCAATTTGAATTTGAAATTCAAATTAATTCTAATTGATAGCCCCATTATTAGAAACTTTCCTTTCTTTCAAAATCTGAATTTTAATTCAGATTTTATTAAATCTTTAATTAGTAATGTGGGCCTCACTCTACTTATGACAAATAATCTCCTCCCTCTCTCTATGTGGCCGGCCCCCTCATTGGGCATAATCTCTCTCCTATCTCATTAATAGCCCCGCTCATTAAGCCTCCCTAATTACCTCCCACAATTCCCTCTCATTCAATTTTAATTCTCCCTATTAAATTTGAATTTAAATTCAAATTCATCCCGCGAATTCCACTTAATCTGAAATTTAATTTCATATTTTCATTCTCTCTCCCCAAATTGATTTGGGATTTAATTAATCTTGCCACCTAGGCAAGTAAATGGCATTTACATTTTACATCAGAACAAATAAGCAAAAAATTTACCGTCAATCTTCAATATTCATAAGGTTACAAACAAGAGCCTCAAAAGAAAGCTTTTGATGATGTTTTCACCAATTAGATGGATAATTTCTACTTTATCATCATATTGTTTTGAGTTTTACCTTTGTTCTTCACTTTAACTTAGCAATTCCAAGAAATTAATTAATGTGTACTTATTTCATTATTTGATTACAATATTATGCTTAAAAAAGCATATAGACCAACAGATGTACATGCTAAGTATGCCTATGAGTGTATGCTTGCATGAATGTGTGTTGTGCACATATGCATTCTTTTTAATACATAAGCATAAAGATGTGAACGAACACAGGTCAAAAGAACCATAGGAAGTTACTAGCACTAGTAATTAAAAGGACAATGTGCAATGATCAGATTAAAATCTACATAAAAATAAGCATCGAAACATAAAAACCAAATCATAAAAGGCCTACCACTTCATTTTGGTTTTGCAAGGCCTCCACGAGCATCTTTTTATGAAAAGGTTCGACCCTGCAAGCAATCAAGTTACAATAATATGGTATAGTAGATATATAACAGAAGAGGTATAGAGAACTACCTTAAGATACTATCCTAAATACTATAATAGCTATACAGAGAGTAGCTATAATAGCTATGTAATGTTGACAGTGATATTAACTTTTATTACTAAATTGGAGTAACATGGAACAGTTTAATTAATCTCTTTAATGTTTTTACTGTTGAAAGTTTATCTTTTTAATGATAACGCCTTAAATTATCGAGTGAATTTGTTCTAACCATTTTCTTGATTCTCTCTATGGCTCTTTTTTTCAACAATAATGAATTATTGAACTAACTAATATTTGGATTTTCTGCACAGGCAGTTCTCAGAAATCCCCTTAGCCTCCATATCCCACAATAAATCCCTTTCCCTCGCAATCTTTCATCTTCATCTTCTCTGCCACCACCCTCTCTCTGCGTATTAATTTCTCACAGCTCAAACTGCTCTCTTATAATCCGCCCGTGCCTCATTTCCCAGTACCCTGGCTTGGCTTTCCTCTTCATGGTTTTCTGGGCTCAGCTCCCCAACTCTGTATCATCCACTGACTCTCTCCTCTCCACTTCTCTGCTTCTTAATTTCGTCTTACCCCATTTCAGCCAACAACCAACATATTTGCCATCATCTCCCCTCGAAAGCCAGCCGCCAGCCCCAAAAACTGTCCCAAATCTTCTAAAATCAAAGCAAAAACTGACGATGATATTTTTACATTAATTGCTGAAAAAATATGAATATGAATGCAAAAGACCAGACCTGCTGGACACTTATAGCAACCGCTGCACTTATTTTCTTTGCGTTTGTTGCATCAAATCATTCTCCTGCTACGTCAAAAAAGCCTAGCAGTTCTGGTAGCATTAAAAATATGTAAATTTTGATCTCAACCCTCTGTTAAGCATAAATTTAGCTGTTTGAAATTGGGATAATTAATTTGATGTATTTCTTCAATGGACTTCAACCAATAAATGCATCTGTAATGTTCTTTTTTTACAGAATTGTTCAAAGCTAACCCAAAAACTGGAGAGCTTTCGCTAACTTTGTTCAGAGTAAAGAACATCATGCATCTTATTGAAACGTATCCAAAATAACGAAATAGATTCTCTATTCAGCAACCCTTTATGGTGCTTGTTCTTTTAGTGCAGCGTCATCATCTACGATTCTCGTAAAGGGATTGAATGTATTCTTCCAAGGTAATGAGAAACTGCCAACGTGCCAAATGCCAAAATGATAAAGAAAGTAGCCTCTAAGTTAGCATCAAGATTCTGACACATTATCAAATCAGTCGGGGCTGCAAACACTTGGATCTCGAAAGTCTACATAATAGAATAAGGCTTACCTCGTAAAAAGCACCATTCGTTGCAATGCTAATGTTCGCTGTATTGGAGAAAGAGCTTCAAATTCAGAGGCTGTGTAAGAGTATCCGCTAAAATCATCCAAGTGGTCAAAAGCACCAATTTGCCGACAAAGAGATTCTGCTGTAGACTATAATTAAAAATATAATAAACTTCCGTGTGCACAAAAAAGAAATATGAATGAAGCAGAACACGGTTTTAACTGACCTTGTTATCACCAGTAACAACTATAACCCGAATTCCAGCATGCATGCATGATAGCATAGCATTTCTTACCTCCTCCCTCGGTGGATCAAGCATCCCAACCTTAACAAAAAAGACCATTCATGAAATTTATCAAACCGAGCATTTAGATAATTTTTTATTTAACCCAAACTAACCCTTAAACAGAATATCCTGTCAATTTATGTCATATAACAAAGTAAATAAGAGAAAATGATCTCTCGATTTCTTATAAAAAATCAAAATAATCCCCAACTATAGTAAAGAACAATTTTGGTCCCTCAACTACTTAAAGAGGAATCAAAATAGTCCAACTATGAGACTTTTGATTCCTCTTTAAAGACTTGAAGGACCAAAAAGGTCATTTAATATAATTAGGATCATTTTGGTCCTTCATAAAGAGTTAAGGGATCATTTTGATCTTTTTTCCAAATAAATAAGTAAGGTTTCCATAACTCAAAAGAATACCTATAAACCATCTAAGTTTCTTTTGATGCAATGATAAATCATTTTACCCCAAAGATAGAATGTCTACATCATTGGATGTTAGATAATTATGAGTAGCAGGCTTGCCTCAAAACAAACATTAGTTACTCTATGGGTTCTTCATAACCCTCCTAAATATAAAAATTAAAAATTAAATAAAAATTTTATGTAATAAATACCTTGAAATGAAATCACCCTTGGATTAAAATTAAACGTCTCTATTCCACAACAAAATAAGACAACTTGTAGCATGACATACCATACATTTAGCACACATTTAGGTGCACTGCCCCTAGGCATGCTAAGATTAAGATTTTTCTTTTCTATGCATATGATTGTTGTATTTGGTGTGATTCCTACGAGATTAAATGCATCGTGCGCAACCCATAAGTGGCAAGGATAAAGATATAAGTGCTTTTTTTCAGGTGATCATGTCCAAAAGAAAATAAATAAATCATAATTATAAAAAATGCATACTTAAAGGTGCTACTTAAAACCCACAAAAGGCATGACCAATAGAATAGAAATATGGCTTGGCACTTTAAGTTCAAAGTATTTCTAAAATGTTTTTTCTTTCATATATTATATGTTTTCTAATCCCCTATTTTGCGGGTTTGAGTCTTTTATTTTTCAAATGTATTTAATAGTAGGCCTATGGAATACAGTTACAAGTGAGATGAATCAGAAGGATAAACCTCTTAAGTGAAGATCTGGATGCATCTAAAAGCCAAAGCTTAAAGACCCGCATGCTAAATCTGTAAAAAATATAACTAAGTTGTATAAGACAAGCAACTCAACTTCCATTCATGATTGTAATAATTTGGACATTACTTTACTTTCTTATTGATTTATATATATATATATATATATATATATATATATATATATATATATATATATATATATATATATATATATATATATATATATATATATATATATATGCTTATTTGTTTATTGCAAGGTTTTGAAAATCGGACCGAACAACGAATCAGAAGAATGAGAGGTTCACGGTTCGACCGGTCGAACCGAATGACGTAATAAATAATAATATTATTAAAATTTATAAAATAAATGAGACATTTTCCTCTAATAACTTCACTCTACATTTCATTTTCATATTAAACTAATCAAATAACATAAATATTGGTAAAGTTTCAACAAGCTCAACTTGTAAAAAACAAAGGATTGCGAAGCAAGATGGTTTATCAATAATTTTGTGATGTTTTATCAACAATTTTGGTAAAGTTTCAACAAGCTCAAGTTGCACATGAGTAAAGATATTTCTTCTAAGCATATTAGAAAAAAAAGTCTTAACCTACATCTCATAAATCTATTTCCAAAGTTAAACATGTATCTAGCCAACATAAAATTTATAATTCTAACTGATTAACATAATTAGTAGAGGAAATCATCTAGCTTAATACAGAAGAACTCTAGCAACCATTTAACTCAGAAGGTAGAAAAGCTGTAAATAGTTAGTTCAAAAAGAGAAGAACCTATGAACCCTAGGTCGCAACTCCCAATCTCACACACAAAAAGTATTCTCCAGATCGCTTCCTCTCTGTCTCTCATTACTCTCATATTTCGGCTAGCAAAGGGATAAACAAGTGGCAAAGGAAATTGTCATGAACAGCTCATCTCCCACATCCTATCCGCCCTTTCTTGTCTTCTTGATAGCACAAGCTGTATACTCCCAATCGAATGGAATGTTCGTAGGCCCTAGTTCGACTGAATGAAAACACATGAACGCGATCAAAATATAAAAAACAAAATCGATGGCTTACCTGGAGCTCGACGACGACGAATTGGATTCTCACAGAAAGTCATGCGTCGGCGGCTGTGAGATCGGAGGAGTGCGAAAGACGGCTGGGATGAACGGAGATGGTTGGAAGATTCCTTCGGCTTCGCTTGTGGATGGAGGAGTCGTGTAGGCGTCGAAGAGACGAATACTCGAAATAGAATACGCAGCTTACGATTAGGGCAGCGAGAATAGCGATCAAACTTCCCCACACGCGCGTTCAATCGTGGATGGACGGCTGAGATTTGCGAATTTTAGAACCGTCCGGTTCTTCAAAAGCAGCCCGGTTCGGCGGTTCCCCAGTTCAACCGGGTTTTATACCGGTTTTTAGCCAGTCTTGAAGACAGCCGATTCTAAGATCAAACCGGACCGCCCGCCGGACCGGTTCACGGTTGAACCGGCCGGTCCGTTCCGGTTTTGAAAGCCTTGGTTTATTGAGTGTATATTAGAAATACATATTTTTTTCCTAGGTTTGCTCCCTTGCTTTTGCTTGAGGGTGGCCAGAAAATATGTTGTTCAGTAGGATCCTAGGATAAAATTAAGATTTCTATCAATTAAAAAAAATCAACCATAGGATAACATGTATCTTTTATCAAAAATTGCATGGCTTACTCAAACAATTTCAATTAAAAAATTAAAATGATCATGCATAACTCGGTGTATCTCATGTAGAAAGCTCTCACATTAAGGATTAGATGACAAATATATTTGTATTTAGTGAGTCAGCATTTGCATACCCACACGATCAGGCATCATGGCCTAAAAGCTAAGTTGTAAGTCATGTCTTCTAAATCAAAATAGACTTTCCTATCATTCCTAAGCATTGAGATCGGACTGCATAATTTTAAAAGTGTTTAAGTTGATTGACTGGCCTTTTCAGCCAGGGTTGTAAGTCCGGAGATCAGGCTGACTCGGCCTTAGGTGAGGTGTAGGTTTGTAAGTCCTTTACATTTTGTTAGATATATGTTATAGGAACTACCCCTCAGTAGTTCTCACCTTAGATCTAAGATCCTAAAGTGATGTTACTCCAATCACCTCATAAGTTCTCACATTTCAGGCATTTCCTTCAACCTATGTTGTTGGAATATAAGCCCCAACTTTCTAAATCAAACTCATCAACTCAAGCAAAATTTTAATTTTAAAATGTAAAACCCAACATATGATAGTTTGAGCATCTCTAAGTTTCTCATAATCAAGTGCACCTACATTTTCCTCCATTTGGCTTTCATTCTTAAAATTATGATTAAAGTTAGATCGCATCTCCCGCGAAATTTCGAAAGACCAAATCATTGATTATAAATAGCTTTGATTTATTTCTATCATAAGACTTTTTGAGAAATCTATATATACTTCAACATTTTCTACATAATTAAGTAATAAAATTCAAAATAGCTTTTATACTTTTCTACTTGTCTATATTACATAAATATTCAAGTAAGATAAAGACAATTTGGTGTTAGCAGCAATACACATAATATACTTAATTCTAGTATAATCCAAATATATTGATTCCTGAGAGTTAACTTACAAATTCCAGAGTTCACCTTATTATTATATAATTATTACAGAAAATGGTAAGTTTATAATCACATTTTTTGTTCAAAGTAATACTACCGTGCACAAAAACAAGTCCAAACAAGTCTTCAGTTCATTGGATGGATGACATGTGACATACACTTATCATGTGTCATTCATCCAATTATCTTTAGGGACTTTGGGCTTAGAGTTGGGCAATAAAACATTTTTCCATTGTTTAATGATTCTTCCGTAGTTCATCTCGTGCTGGGGTTGACTTAAGTCTGTTTAATAGTATAGGTCAAAACTGCTAATGGGTTTATTGTCACATTTTCTGTCATTTAACATTTTAGCATATGTTGATATCATACTTCGTCCAGTGCATTTAATTTTTTTACAGCGCAATACAATAGCGACCAATCACAACAGCTTTCAAGAAGTTTACACTAACAATAAGGTCAAAATACTCTCAACATTGTTGTTAGCAAAAAGCACGCAGAGGATATTCAAATTTAAGCATGACATAGTTGGTATTCTGTTTAGATACTACTTATCCATTTTAATTAGCTCATCTTTACAAAACGTTGCATCTTTTCATTAAACATTGTAACAGCATATTTCAAGATTTATTGTTCCTCCTAGAAAGCTGAAGCTCTAAAACATGACCAAAGTGATAAACAAAATAGTACCAAATACTTGAACAAGGTGAATCATACTGCATAAACATTAAGACTAGTTACTATAATTCATGGCTTGAAGCCAATAGTCATTTAAATCTTCAACCAAGTATTTCGTATCTACGTAAATATGATCTAGAGATAGAGCAGAAGTAAAATCTGTAGTAAAGCAAGTGAAAATCAAATTAAAGTGAACAAAAAGCTACGCCCCTCCAAAAAGCTCATCAAAGAATACATACTAATAAGCAACAAAGAACATAAGATGTCATACCAATCCAATGAAAGTAAGATTTGCCTCATCCTCATAGCTAAGCATCTGCTGACCAGTTGGCATGCGTTTTAATGCCAAAGCTAAACATCTAAGAGTCTCTTTACCTGCAAAACTGATCATAAAAATAGAAGAGGAATTAAAAAAAAAAAAGCATATCAATAGTAGCGTGCAAACTTTTTGAATTCCATACAAGGTTTGTGAACCCTTCTGACAACAAACAGGACAAATCAGTAATTTTTTTCTCATCTGAGAAAACATTTTTCACCAAGTATATCCTTTGAATTTGTATTATGCGACAGATAACTTTTGAGCAAGACATCTAAAAACCATATAGACAACATAACGCCTTCACAAAATTAAATAGAATTTTAACTTGAATAAATAACAAAATATGCCGATTGAATTAAACATACATTTAATCCTACTGGTATAAGATACAAATATTCATAAGGCATCATAAACATGATATCTCTGTTCATTAACATAGATGCTAAAAATTCAACAAGCTCTAAAAGCCAAGTTAGAAAACACATTGACAATTTGATGCAAGCAAAAATGAGGAGAAAGACTAATTTTTGCAAGAAAAATAAAGACCTTCCTAGAAAATAGAAAATTACACAAATATACCCCAAAAGACAAAAATACGAAAAAATATAACTTTTTATAAGATAAAAGACTCTTACAAACTTTGACACTTACAAACACAAACATAAACAATTACCTTACAACTCTTAACAACCATAAAACACCTAAAGTTGCATTTTCATCGTTTGAGAAGAAGGATACAAGTGGAGTCGAACTTGCGGATAGAAGAAGGAGATAAAAAGCCTTAGATGAAAGGGAGGACAAGCTCGCAAACTTTCCCAAGAAGTAGAGGAAGAAGTGGAACAAGCTCTCAAGCTCTTCCAAGAAAACCCTCAGGTTTTGCTGTCCAAAAATCACATTATAACCACCCTTTTTTGACAAAAACACTACATATTTATAGGAGAGAAAGGGGAGACAAACAGCCACAATGCAACTCTCTCCAGCACAGTCCCCCAGGGACTCGATGCTCACAGCATTATAAAAATTGTCAAGCTTCATAGCATTCTTTACACAATGAAATGGGAAGATATTTTCATTTGCAAACTCAAAACATATCGCACTTTTAAACTTCTACTACATAAATTGCACTGCACCCCAACATCGGATTTGCCAAGGACCGTCATGTAGCATTTCCCATTGTGTAAGCCACACTACGGTCCACTATAACATTTATCGAGGCAATCCTATTTGCCTAATTAAATTTAAAAAATTAACAAAAGTCAATATTAGATATTAGTTTGCAATCTCGATGCATTAGCCATTTCTAGCATTTCATACTAACAAATATATAACATTAATATTTTTATCCCTTGAATCTCCATGCATGATCGCATCACATCCCACTATGATTGTTGTACGGTTGTGTTAAATAGCCTTTTTTATGTTGTAAATTAAGTCAAGTTCAACTATGAGATGGGCTACAGCATGCCTCATAGCCATCTTTACATGAAAAATCCTTTGAACATTAAAGGAAAATGTTCTTTAACTAGTCTTGATTTCATGATTATATTGGTTGTTCCAAAACACCTAATAAATTTTAACAATTGATTGAGTTAGAATTAAATCTATAATTGTTATTCCTGAACCGGTTCAACAAGTCAAGGTCCAAGATCAGGCGAGCAGCCCGCCGAATCCTTCCACCCCTATCACGCATGAACCAAAGCCTTTATCTCTCGCACGCAAGCGAACCGCATGAGCAAACCACCTCCTCCTTGCGCACGAACCGAGTAGCACGCAAGCCTCCTTCCTCTTTCTTCAATCTTACTCTCTCAAATTGCATTAATCACACAATTTTCTCCCATTTTGCATGACTTTTCCCGCTCACCTACCTTCTCTTCTCGATTTGAGAAGGTTGGAGGCTACAACATTGCTTATTCTCCTTCCCTTGCCTCTCTACAACCACCAAGCCTCTCTCTTTTCTTCCACACAACCGACATTTGATTATTTGACAAAATCAGCAAGCATCTTCTTCAAATTTTCCTTTTCTCTCTTTCAATAGGAAGCTCCTTCATCTTCTCCTCTCCTCCCTCTCTTTTATTTTCTTAATGTTTATCAAATTATATAATCATGTCTTCTCTTATATCATCTAACTGGTTTAATTGGTGGGAATTTTATTTATTCTTACCATTTTTTTCTAATTAGTTAGATTGCTTTGGGAGGAAGCCTAAGTCTTTCAACATGCTTCTTGTTTGTAGAATCTCTGAGTCATTGCCCAAGTAGCGTTATCAATTGATTATCTTTTGACTTAGAGTTTCGTGTTGCTCGCATAGAGGTGAATAACTATTATTTAATTTTGTCTAAACATACTCATATTTGTTAAGGGCATAATATGTGCTATTTGTATTAGATTCTTTTATAATTATTTAGATTGTCGGTCCCATATTAAATTTTTCAACATGATCACACATGTAGTAACTCTTCGCTATCGTTCATAATGAATCAACATGTGATAGAATTAACTTTGTCTTGATTTATTGTTCACTAGTTCTTATTCATGTAAGTTAAATTCAAGTGTTTGAGAATTTAAATGCATGCCTTTTTAGTTTTACTAAACAAAATGAATCTCCTTCTTGATATTCATAATAATTATATAAATCATATTTGACATGCTCATTTATATAATGTTTGTTGGTTATGGTAAACTGCCAATAGATATATATGTATAAATCATGGTTTAAAATTGCGCATTATGAGGCTCGCCTTGAGGCCCGCCTTTGCGAAATTCTAGTAAAAAATGCCTCGATGCTTACGCCTTGAGTTTATTTATGAGGCTTGCGCCTCAACTCGGTTGAGGCCTGCATTGAGGCCCGCCTCTCCTCGCTGGCATGAGGCTTACGCCTCACGCTATATATATATATATATATATATATATAGCGTGAGGCGTAAGCCTCATGCCAGCGAGGAGAGGCATACGGTAATGGAATTGAACTTCCAAGAAAAAGGGGATAATGAAACCATAGATGGCCAATGATTAGTGTGTTTACTGTGGCAATTTAATGGTTCAAGTTGTAATAATTAATACTCTATCAGATTCATCATTCATAAATGGTATAGTTCCAAATTCATGCTCAGATATGTACATTAAGGACAGTAGAATCACTGTGGGTCATGATGCAATTACCCTTGAGAGTGGATGGGATGAGTATGAGAATTACTACTCTAAATCCTCATCCAAATATTCATATATATATATATATATATATATATATATATATATATATATATATTAAAACTTACATAAATCTTGAAGTAAATACCCGACATTGGACTCTATAGGAGAGGAGGAAGGGGAGAAAGCAGTTCACCATAATGATGATTCAAATGAAGAACCTCTCAGTGATGACAGTGCTGATGACTTATGAGTTCTTATGTGATATGTCATTGCTATTTATTTTTGGAAATCGGAATTATATGTTAATTAAAATAATACTGGGATTTCAGAAAGATAGAATTTTGAGTTGAACAATATTTCATGTTGTCTTATTATTGAGATATTTTGATTTCACTTCATATCTTATGCTTTTTTATGTTTTATATTATTCACTCATTAGTATATAACAAATTTATCATTTTATGTTTACACAATCTTTTGATTTTGAGGCTTACGCCTCAAAACGCCATGAGGCTTACGCCTCGCCTCACGAATGAAAAATGCCTCAATACCCGAATACGCAATTTTAAACATTGGTATAAATATAAGAAAATATAAGTGGACATGAATAGGAAACAATAAATGATTGATACGTCATTTTGAGGAATGATGATACCTAGTGTGGTTGCAATTATGAGCAGTAAAATAATTTGCATTAAAATAATTTACATTGATAGTAGTTGTGATGGGGACACCAGCAGCGATTTCGACACATTTACCTTCAGGAGATGCCGGAGATTGACGGCCACGATCATGATTTGTATTTTCATCATTTTATGTAGTAGTTTATTTTTATTTTATGTTTTTCCGTTTTTACCCTTATGGGTATTTGGTAGCTATTGTAGCCCAAGGGGCATTTTAGTACTTTACTTTCTTTGTCATTTTGAGGCCTATTTATATGGCCCTTTTCTCATGTAAGAACTAGTTTTTGATGAAATGAAAATTATTACTTGTTCTCTTTGTGAGTTCCTCCCCCCCAAGATCTCTTAGTGAGTTCGCCGGAGAAGATTAGATCTCTTTGTGAGTTCTAGTTTTCGTACTATTTAGTCATGTGGAAATTCAAGGTGAAGACGATTGAGGTTAGTAAATCCATAGTCGTCGAATCCCTAGAATTCCATTTCTCCCTCCCCCTTGCTCTTGCCGCTGTCTCTTCCAAGCAGCCCAAAACCGCCGGCCTGAAATTCAGCCGCCACCGGCCAGCCTCCCACCGGCCAACAGCCGGCCACCTGCCGGCCAGCCTCCCGCCGGCCAGCCCAGCAGTCCTTTCCTGACCATCCCTCCCAACCACTCCCCACAGCCGCTCCCACTTCAGCACACCTGTTTCAGGCGTTGAAATCCCAGGCCAAGGCATTAAATTCTTTCTTATTTTACATCCCTTGCTAATTGGAAACGTTGCCTGTTCTATTCCTTCTCAATTAATGGAATAATTCCAACGTGCCTAGAAGCAAACTAGTTAGGAAATCCTCCTGTAACAGCAAACCGGTGAAGTAAATGACAGATTTGCTAATTCCTTGATGTTCTCTAGAGCTGCCAAGTCACGGATCTGAGTGCTCTCTCAACTCTCCATGGGCCGGCCATCTCCTTCTCTTGTCTCTCTCCAATCCCCACTTAATGACTACTTAAATGCCCCTTTAATTCCCCTCCCCCTCTTTCTCTAATTCCAAATTTTAAAATCTGAAATTGAAATTAAAACTGAAGTTTTTATTTGCAATTAGGATTAAACTCCTTTGGCCGGCCACCTCACTCCCCTCTCTCTCCATTTAATTGCACCACTAATTGCAATTAAGTCCCTAGTTCAAATTTTGGGTTTGAATCAATTCCATTTGGATTAAAAATCTGAAATTTAATTCAGATTTTATGCTGTCCCAAGTTCCCAGCAGCTTAGAAGAGCATTCCAACATTTCTTGCACCTGAAAGGTTGCTGTCCAAGATATGTCCAAGACCAAACTACTGCTGTCCAGAGAAATTCTGCATCTCTTCCTGCTGTCCAGCCAGTCGGGAGAGCTTCGGATGCTGTCCTAAAGTTTCCGATTGCTGTCCACCACATCAAGAAGGGTTTTGGTTGCCGTCTACTTCATCTCAAGCATTCAAACAGCCACTAAAGCTTCATGTCTTCTATTTCTTTGGGTAAACTCATCATCCGACCCTTTTATATTTATAGTTACTTCTCTATTGTTGTGATATCTTGATTCATGAAAATCATGCTAATCTTCTCCGCTAAAACCTAGTAATTGGATGAGTTGTGTGAGGGCAGAACAACTAATCTTATTGTTAGTCTAGGGATATTTGTGGAAAACCATTCATGTACGCAATGTTAGATTGACTTGATTGTTATATGATCTTAACTCTTACCCGTGTGATTCAACTGTAAGCTCGTTTTTTTCCGTTCTTAATGTTTTATCTCGTCGTTCAAATTATTATAAAGATATAATTATTTGTTCTATCTAAAATTAAGCGTGCAAGCCTTCATTACGAAACCCATCATCGCATGTACGTTTCACATCAAGTTGGGCATATACAATAATAGCATTAGCATATTAAAATTTTGTTGAAGCAAACATGACATATGTTAGTGCTACTTTGTTTTGGTGACAATAGATTGTTACTTCTACTTTTTTTATAGTTTATACTGCATGCACCATTTCATTGTCGATTATGCCTTAATAGATAGAATCACCTATTGTCTCTTTTTATAGCAGTTCTAGCAAATGTGTTTGGCAGACTATCGCCTCAGAAGCAGTAGTCTATTTTTTTGTATTTTTATATTTTTGTAATATTTTATTTTATTCTGATTGAGGGTTTGGTAGTTTCTTTTCTGCTTTCTGCTCTATTTACATTCCTCTGTGCTTGTTTTACAGTTTTAGAGCTATTGTTATTCAGATGTACTAGTTTTATATATATATATATATATATATATATATATATATATATATATATATATATATATATATATATATATATATATATATATATATATATATAATATTGTATCACTTATATATGCTTGTTTCTCTTTGTAAATACAAAGCAGATCTTTCTATCCCTCATGAAGTTCCATGTTGTCAGGTATACCACCTTCCGGACCCGAGGTGTGACAATAATTAATTAATTAATAGAAATGAGTACAAAGATCTATAAAAAATATCTCAAAAAACTTATTGACTAATCAAATTTTGAATGAGCTATTTAATAAGAGAAATGGTTAATCAATAACATTCGTACAAATTAAAATTAAAAATATGGTGTAAGCATAAGTTGATGCAAAAACAAAATCGAAGAGCGTATCATAGTCATAAATCGAAAAGAGACCAAACTATCTACCAAAACAAAATTTTAAATCAAGATGGATTTGGATCGAGAAAGGAGATTGAACTGTCAATTCATTAATAATCATGCATGCGCATTAAGAAATGTGCCAATATATCCAGAAGCCTCTTAAGCACCAAAAGCTCCTACATATGTTTGAATAACAGGGAAATACTATGAAATACATGTTTAGAAATAACTCATGCATTCGTCTTCAAGTGCATTAGTAAGCATACCTACACCTAAAAAAAATGAGTGTGCTAATAATGCACCTTGAACTTTGAAACTAATAAAAAATTATGTCTGAGACTCCAATGACCAATATATCCCAAGTAATCTTGAATATCCATAATGCCATGTACAGAGGCAAACTCATAGAAAAGACATTGCAAGGCCCAACTGACCCTAATTCCCCAAGAAATCAATTCTCATACATTAAATATGAGCTCAGTTGATCACGCAAACAAGTCAAATGCCGAAGTTAGTCTGATCATCTCCAGTTGATCCAAAGATCTTAGTGAGTCATCGCCTCAATATAGGCATCAAAATACATTTTACATCAAAAAATAAAAATAAAAAAAGTTTAGCCAATCAAGCCATCTTGCTCATAAGGTAAGGTTGAATACACATCTATATATACTTTTTAAAATCCGAACAAGTCCTGCTCAATCAACCATACCCTTAGGGAATGGCCATAAAACCCATCATTGGAATTTCCTTCTATTTCCCAATAGATTAAATTCATCCCAATTAATATAGGAACCACCAAAAATATTAAATCCAACTAAAAGTCAAATAAACTTCCATGTTAACAAATCTATCAATCAAATCAAATCTTATTTGTACTAGGACATACTTAAACTCAAATAAAAAACTCCCATGTTAACAAGCCTATCAATCAAATTAAATCCACCAATTAAAACTGCACAAATCATATCTTATGTGTATTAAGGCATACTTCTTTAATTCAAGTAGAAACTCATGAATAACTGATGGTTACAGAATGCCTTTGAGCACTTGTTGATCGTGTCCAATACCTCTTAATAAGTTGGATACATTTTCTAAAGCTAAACTATAATTAAAAATTCTAAATGAGTAAATGCTAATCTCAAAAGCATGTATTTGGTATACCTATACTTATCCATCTAGATCAGCTCAAGATACTTGAGACAAACTATGCTCCACATACAAAATATGGCTGATAGTCATCTAATGTTGTCAATTTAGGAATATTGATGTACCAAGAATGATGAACCATAAAATCTTAATTGGGTTATCTCCATCACCTCATTCATTCCACACGTAAACAAATTTACAAATAAATATTAAATATGATCATAAATTCAGCCTATGCAAAATCCTTAAACAAGATTTCTAAATCGCGAGAACTATGGTAGATTAGGCCCATGGGAAGCCTCGACGGTATCTAAATGAAACTTAACACAACATTGGGGAAATTTTGATTAAATTAAATTTAATATACCTCAAGGAAACTACTCTCGAGTCCTCACAAATACACATTTAAGAGGCTTTGAGAGAAGGCTTGGTTTTTTTTAAAAGTGATCATAAGACATGTAATTTTATTTAAAATGCATCTTTTATAAATTTTTTTAATAACATGATAATATAATTATTAGTTCTAATACAAATTTTATGCAGAACACCAAAGGGTTTAGAGTTTCCCGATGCAACCAAAGATTAGATGCACAATGAAACACAAAAAAGCCACAATTTCCATATTGCATACCCTCAACGTCGGCAAAAATTAGTAATCGTTAATACATAACAAATGAACACACCTATTTCATTTCAAATATTAATATAAAAGTAGCCAAAATCCGAAGTCTCACAAGAAAATTTGAGAGAATACATAAAATTTCAGCAACAAACAATACTTACACCAAGGTTAAAAATTGCGCAATTGGGTATTGAGGTGTTTTTGTTCGTGAGGCGAGGCGTAAGCCTCAAGGCGTTTTGAGGCGTAAGCCTCAAAATCAAAAAATTCCATTAAGTCAAAATAAATGTTATAAGTGATTTTTTATATAATACCAAAATAATATGTTAAAAGATGGTGATGTAGAACGGGAGGGGAGGGGTCATGTGAATTTGATATTTTAAATTAATTGGAAAAGAGAGGGAAGGGGTTACTTAATTAATCCCTTAAATGGAGTTCCAATTTTGTGAAGGAATTAATTAAAATAGAGATGCGAAGAGAATAAGGGGGGCCAGACATATGGGGAGAGAGAAGTGTCCACATACAATGTATGTGGACCCAAGTAATAAATGTGACTAGGGAATTTAATCTGATTTTAATTTCATATTTGAGAGATTTCGGGAGTTTATTAAAAGAGATTTACTAATTAGGAAAATTAATTTAAATAATATCCAACTAGAAATTTAAATAGATCTAATTTAAGTAACTTTCCTAGGATAGAGATTCTTATTTAGAAAACAAATTCAAATTTAAAATTGTTTGAATTTTGAATTCAAATTTATTACCAAATTAAGAAGGTCAAAATAGGAAGGGCTTTAAATGCAAGATGTGATTTGTGGGGAGAGAGGGGGGGGGATTAAGAGGGAATTAGAGAAGGAGAAAGGAAGTGTAAGGAAAGAAAGATAAACCATGAGCCCAGAAACATCCTGCAGCTGATGGGTGCTACGCTGCCCTCACCTAAGGACTTCAAACCATGAGCCCGGACATATCTTGCGGCTGATGAATACTATGTTTTCCTCACATAGGGATCTCATCAAAGTTCTTCCTAAAGAACAAGAGTGCAGAAAAAAATTTATTAATAATTCATCATACCAATATAATAGAAAGGAGCCTCTATATATAGGCCTCAAAATGAAAGAAACTCAAAAAGACAGACATGCCCATAGGGCTTACAAAGGCAACTCCCTCAAAAGAGGATAAAAATGGAAAATGCATAAATAAAACAAAAAATATATAATTAGTAAATTAAGATAAAGTGGAATGATCTCGACCATTGATCTTCATCTCTTTCTCAAATAAGCGTTCACTGTTAGATGTCCGCATTAGATGGCATATTACCTTTTTCTATTAAATTATGAAGTAACAAATTGACATACATATGAAATAAAAAATTGCACAAGATATAAAGTGACAAGTGATAAATTATATGAAATAAAATTAAAATTCAAATATTATTAGGGCAAAATAATATTAAATATATAAATGACATAAAAGTATCATATAATATTAAGCTCAACTCTAAATTCCTTCTTTCTCAGTGCCTTACTCATCCACATTAAATTCATCAAGAAAATCAAAATAGTTGACAAAAACTTAGATTTCATCTGCACTATCATCACTAAGGAGGTTTTTATTTGAATCTTCATCATAACAACAAATTGGTTTCTCCCCTCTCTCATCTTATGGAGTCCAATGTCTCCCAATTTGCTTTTTTGTTTATTTCAGTCATCTTCCTCTTTCATAAATATTTTTCATTAATATAAAGATGAGATTAATACTCTTAAAATTTTAGATGAAGTGATGGTGGTGTGCGAGTTTCAAGTGATCCCTAACGGCAACGATAATGCTGAGTATGGAGAAAACGAAGGGTTGGAGGTCATGACAGTCGAGAGGAAGTTGTTGCAGGTTGGGGATGCATTAAAGCGTGATTTTTTTTAGGCTTTAATTTAGAATTTAGGTAAATTTTAATTAAAAAAATATATAAATAGGGTCAGGCATAAGCCTCACATCAGTGAGGCGTGGCGGGCCTCATTAAAAAAGTTTGAGGCGTAAGCCTTGATGCATTTTTCATTGGAATTGCGTTAAGACGGGCCTCAAGGCAAGTCTCATATTGGGCAATTTTAAACAATGATTCACACCAAAAAAAAAAATCCTTGTGTAAATCAAACTTAACCAATTTTCAATCACGCATACTCACTAATCATTAAACAAGTCAATAGAAAGAACAATTATAGAAATCATCTAATTTAAGATTCGGTCATTAACATAGATACAAGGTAAAGCATCATTTGAAAGTTTTCATCAAGACCAACAAAGCGCTTGAAGAATCCACATCCAACAACGCACAATTATTGGGTGAAACCTATAGTTTCATTGATGCGCACAATATTCTATATATTTTTCATGTGTCTTTGATCCTAGTTATAGGTCGCAAAGGACCCAAGATCAAAAATTCCTCATAATCCTCTATGATATGGTAAGAACTACATGCGATAATTCAATATAGTTGCATTACATCAAAGATAATTTGCCAAAGTTGAAATTCCAATTTCAGTAATTCAAAGGATTCAAGTCTTGATTATTCGACAAAATTTTATGTTGGCAATTTTAGTAATTCAAAGGAAAACCCAAAAATAAAAAGGCGAATCCTCCATGCTATCCCGGTAAAACAAAGACACAGAAACGAAGTTGCTACAATTTCATGAAAAGCTAATCGCATATGGAAATCCAGCTCTCCTACAATCCAGGAAGTAAGAAAGCCGATAGCTTTCCAGCTAGCATCACCTAATAGGAACTAGAACACATATTGTTTATTGGAAGGGGCCTCATGGCGCAACGTTGTCTGAAGAATGCCTTGTTTTTTGTTGTCATAGCCACTATACTCATTTTTGGATGCAGACCTCCTAGCTCTTCTTCCCCTCTTGCTGTCACGTAGTTGGGCCTCTATGGTGACAAAAGACACTATTTCCTCAATTTGTTCACCGGTGGGCCTTTTCTTTTCTATCATCAATAAAGCATTTGAAAAACTTCCAATGATGCTTTAAGAAATTACTTTCCAGCAAATATGTTCTAGATCAATTGCTGAGATTACAATTGGATCATCTTGAGTTTATCGCTAGCTAGCTTGTTGGCAAAGATTTCCACTAATTGGATGGCACTTGAATGGCATACAAAGAGGTAGCACACATCGCCTACAAGACTCTTGTAGGATTTTAGAAATTAAACTCTAAAGGGGAGATTTCTTCTCATCCAGATAGAGTTAATAGGATTCCATCAAGCCATCAAATAGACAATATTGATATCCTGTGTTGAGAAATTCTTTGAAGGAGGAAGTAACTTTCTTGGATCTTCTTGGATGAAAGAGAGGGGGAGAGAGAGAGAGAGAGAGAGAGAGAGAGAGAGAGAGAGAGAGAGAGAGAGAGGCAGGGAAGGGAGAGCTCTTTTTTTATTTAATTCCATCAATGGGGTCCTACTATACATCATCCTATACATCTAAATGTAGGAATTGACACCAGTGTCATGTATTGCAAAACATCATAACTAAAATTGGACCAAATATTCTAACAACCTCCACATTGGTCAAGATTTTATAATGAATATCAAAGAACCACATGTTCGCAAAAACACGTGCTTATTGCGATCTGACCAGCTCCCTACACTAACACGAGCAAACCAACCGAGCCAAGCCCAATCTTGCTCGTACCCGGCCTCCATTGTGTGTTCCAATCCACTGCTCCAACTCGCGCTCCCGTGCACTCTAACTCACACATGCCTACGCCTGTTGTTGTTCCTCCCGCAATCCGCACGCCCATGCCTTAAACAGCTTCATGCCCACGCACCTTCTCTCGCAAGACACACCCGCGCTACAGCACTGACCACCCTCCGGCTCGCCCGTCTTCCTCGGGCACCCATGCACACTCCATCCTCCGATTTCACACGAGCCACCCATCTAAATCCCAAGTTCAATGCCAGCTTCTTGAGCACTCCTATGTGTGGTTGCCTCCTGCGTGATGTACTCCGAGGTTCCGTGGACCACTGATCCGCACCAAGACTCCGGCCCAATCATCATGCTCTGCTAGGGCTCACGCGCAACCCCACGATTGCGCGTAACTCTGCTTGTTCTTGCCTTCATTCCGACCCGACCTAATCTCATGACCCGCACTCCCGGGTCCCCTCTACGTCTGATACATAGCACGATCCCACGCGAAATCGCACATCCAACCCACTTCCGCGTATGTCCACACGTAACCAAAGCTCGCACCCCGTGCGTGTTCTCCTGCACGACCCAAGCTGCCACCTTCCACACGAACCCCACACTGGTCCACCCGCGACCAGCTCGCATCTCCTATATTAGCCTAATGTACGCGCCTGTCGTGCCTAGCTTTCCACACTGCAAGCCAATTCACACTCAGAATCTTTCTCTACAGACCTCCTTCTCAAGCTTCAATTTTGTTCTTGTAGGCTCACAATACAAGATCCCGACTCCACCTCCCTCACTGCCTTCCACCCACGCCTTCTGGCTTTGCCTCACGCAAACAAGATCGCAACCGAAATCGCGCCTCCTCTCCTGTCAGCTTCACGCAAACGAAATCGCAGCCAGAAACCAGTCCTCTTGTCGATCGCGGATCCCGCATGCGAGCCCAACACCAGCCCCAACCTTGCTCCCTGCTTACACACGAACGTCACTAGCAAGCCTACCGCCTCCTCTTCTTGATTACAATAGAATTCCTCCTCAATCGCATCTACGAGGCTCTAATATCACTTGTTGAGAAATTCTTTGGGAGAGGAGCTATCTTGGATCTTCTTGGATGAAAGAAAGGGAGGGAGAAGAAAGAGAGAGGCAGGGAAAGGAGAATTCTTTATTGAATTAATTCCATCAATGGGGTCCTACTATACATCTATAAATAGGAATTGATACCGATGTAGCGTCTTGCAGAACATCATAACTAAAACTGGACCAAATACTCTAATTAACATCTTGTTGGATATCATATTAGATTGGGAATTATAACTTTTTAGCTATGGACATTTATCTCTTTAATGATGATTAGGATTTAATTTAAATAGTTGTAAAAGACATTAAGTTATTGTTTGGCTAATGTTATTTCAATAAACAAACCATGTATCTCTTTTTAGACTCAATTAATTGATGTAAATTTTTTCTCGAGAATTTCAGCCAATCCTCCTTTGGATCTCATGGGTATGTCATACTTCTCCTTTGAGTTTCAAATAACCAATGAAACAAACTGTTTCTCAAAAACTGGCCTAGAGGCTCGAATTAACAAGGCGGGAACAGATAATCGGACGCTCAACTAAATTTTCAATTAATAACTAACTATTTCTAATAAAAAAAGAGCTATTAAAGCCTTAAATTTGAAACAAATTGAAAAAACCATTCAAATACATTTCTTCCGGTGTGACACGTCTACAATACACATTTTCACCTCTTATATTCATTTTGATTATATTAAATTATACCTGAAAATATTAAAGCAATTAAAATAAGCTACAGCTTAGTGAGTAAAACATGTTTCTAAATTACAG
The DNA here is from genome assembly GCA_016618105.1 of Dendrobium huoshanense. Taxonomy (NCBI): domain Eukaryota; kingdom Viridiplantae; phylum Streptophyta; class Magnoliopsida; order Asparagales; family Orchidaceae; genus Dendrobium; species Dendrobium huoshanense. The sequence goes on from CM028357.1 coordinate 60,685,978, forward strand.
TAACTTAAGGCAGTTGGAATAATATGTATGATCATTTCAATTCAAATTATAAATTAATTTCATTTAGAATCATTTCATTTCAAGACTTTCAATATTATGCATGTACAATATCTTTTTAGCTCTTTTATTTTTTCTCATAAATAATACAACCGTCACAGGAGCCACCGTCTAAATTAATACCAATAAATGTACTCATTTTTCCTTTTTTTCTTTTCCTTTTTACATAACCTTTTCCATTGACGTGCACGAGTACGTTGCATCCCCAATTAGTACTATAAATGGTTGGGTTCCATCATTCAACATTCACATACAAACATTTCTATATAATCATTTCATTCATTTATTATTTAATAACTTTCGATAGTGCATATGCTGAATAATAATGCTAACTATCAAATAATTTAATATGACCACTCAAAAAGAAAAGCTAGAATTTTACAATAACCATTAACTAGTCAATATCAATTAATTCAATGAACTTGAAATAAAGAAAATAACATCATTATTATAAAATAAAAGAATGAGTACTCACTTTGATTATGATTGTTTGCTCTTAATGTCCTTGCTCTGACTTCAACAAAATGACACATAATAATACATAATTTCATGAGGTTATTTTAACTTATATATAATCATATCTCTCTAATTAATTATTAAGTACACTTAAATAGTTCTTATTTTTAAATAAGAGAATTTGTTATCCTCTTTTTAACAGTTATGTATATCAACTATGATTTAATTATCATTAATTTATAATATTTTCATATTTAATAACTTCTCATTTAAACTTAACATACCCTCTTTAAAAATTTAATTAAAAAAATATCTCATATGCTCTCACTCTCTAATTTCATATTTATTTTACTACTTGGAATTAAATTTTAAAATATTCATTCATTCTCTCTCTCTCTCTCTCTCTCTCTCTCTCTCTCTCTCTCTCTCTCTCTCTCTCTCTCTCTCTCTCTACATATATATATATATATATATATATATATATATATATATATATATATATATATATATATATATATATATATATATATATATATATAAACTATACTTTCTTTATTACACATCATAATTAATCCTCTTAATTATCCTTTTTCAAATAAAATTTTATATCTTATTTAACTCTCATAAATTACATAAATTGCTCTTTTTTCTTTTTCTTTTTTATTTATTTATTAAATATGATTAAATAGTTATCATATGTAATTTATTAAATTAGGAATAAAACTTGTTCTCCTTGTATTCTCATTGAAATATGAATCATAATTTATTTATAAAATTTTTAAATAAATAGACAAACTTACCTCTTTCTAGATGAAACTTTTTATTTAATTATTACAATTTTCTAAATTAAATTTCTATTTTAGTTTATTTATGATATCTCTCTTCACTTAATATTCTCCTTTATTTCTATTTTAATTTATGAAATCTTGTATGAATTTATAGAATTTTACTCTTTGTTTTATATATATATTTAATGATAAAATTTTATCATTGATCATTTTAATGAAAAAAAAAATTCATAATCTAATTCTTACTATCTATGTTGCACGGATACTCCTATTTACGAGGCATGCTGTATCGGATACGTGTCGGATACGGATACGCCTCCGATACGGCACGGATACGTGTCGGATACGGCCTTGCCGTGTCCGATTAAAATATTATTTAAATTTGACTGGACACGCGTATCGGATACGCGTGTCCTATTAAAAAAAACACTGAGCCACGATTTACCCTTTTCTTTTCGACTTCACCGTTTCCGCTCAATATCCATATTCATTTATGCGGCTGAAACATTTCAAAGAGCTAGGTTTTTCGTTTCCACACACGTGTTCATCTTCTTCGTTATAGTTGAAGGAGCGGCTCGATGACCCGAGCATAGAAGCAAACAGGATCATCCTTTGTCGACAAAGAGGCTTGACGACGCGAGCATTAAAGTCGATAGGATCATCCTTTGTCGACGAAGCGGCTTGACAACGCGAACAGTGAAGGCGACGTGAGCAGATAGGTTCGTTTTCTTCATCGTTCTTCGTTTTCTTAATCATAGACTCGGTATTGAAACTTGGTACCGCTTGGTACCGAACGTTACTGGAACTCGGTATTGCTCGGTACTCGGTACCGAGCAGTATTAGAACTCGGTACCGCTCGGTATTGGAACTCGGTATTGCTCGGTACTACTCGGTACTGAGCAGTATTGGAACTTAGTACTGCTCGGTATTGGAACTCGGTACTACTCGGTATTGGAACTTGGTACTGCTCGGTATTGGAACTCGGTACCAAGCAGTATTGGAACTTAGTACTGCTCAGTATTGGAACTCGGTACCGCTCGGTATTGGAACTCGGTATTGCTCGGTACTACTCGGTATCGAGCGGTATTGGAACTCAGTACTGCTCGGTATTGGAACTCGGTACTGCTCGGTATTGGAACTCAGTATCGCTCGGTACTGTAACTTGGAATTACTCGGTACTGCTCGGTATGGAGGGGTACCGAATGGTACCAAGCGGCACCGAGAAGCTAAAATATGCTCAGTATCGCTCGGTATCTTTCCATAAAAACAACTTTAAAAATAAACAGGTCGAACCCCGCCAGGGGGCAGCGCCCCCTTGGACCCCCGGCAGAGTCGCAACATATCTACACTTTCACTTAAATTTTTTCATGTTTCAAATTCATATGTTTTAATTTGTATAGATCCTTTGTAGGATAATGAGTTCTAGTGGAGCAGGAATTGGTTCTGATGATGGTCCATCAGAAATTAATATTGAAGATAACAAACCTTTATGGGGTTATGTTACAAAAATAGGTAAAACATCAGAAGCGGGAGGCAATTTTGCATTCAAATGCAATTTTTGTGATGCATCATACAAATGATCATATTATAGAGTGAAAGCTCATTTGTTGAAGATTAGTGGTCATGGAATCAAAGTTTGCCCGAAGATAAGCTCATCACAAATGGCTGAATTACAAAGAAAAATCAGTGAAGCTGAGCAAAGGAGTAAAAAAGAGCTTCTAAAACATATTCCACTTCCAAGCACTCATGCTTTCTATCCTTCATCATCTTCTTCAATTAGATGTGATGACAGTACTGTAAACAAAGGACCTTTTCGAATGGAGGGATTTGAACCAAAAAAAAGAAAACATGTTGTAGATAGTGCTTTGGAGAAAGCATTTAATTTACAAATGAGAGAACAACTAGACGGGGAAATAGCTAGAATGTTTTACTCAGCTGGACTTCCTTTTAACCTAGCAAGGAATCCACATTACAAAAATGCCTTTACATATGCATGCAATAACAATCTTGCAGGATACGTGCCACCAGGATATAATGTCATTAGAACGAAGTTGTTGCAAAGAGAGAGGGACAATATTGAGAAGTTGCTCGAGCCTACTAGAGGAGTTTGGAAGGAAAAAGGAGTTACTTTGGTTTGTGATGGGTGGACAGATCCACAAAGAAGACCACTTATCAACTTCATGGCTGTAACAGAGAGTTATCCTATGTTTATCAAAGCTGTAAACTGTGAAGGACAGTACAAGGATAAGTTCTTCATTTCTAATTTAATCAAAGAAGTTATCATGATGGTGGGGCCTTCAAACATCATTCAGGTCATTACTGATAATGCACCTGTTTGTAGAGCTGCAGGTCTACTTGTAGAGCAAGCATATCCTCATATTTTCTGGACACCATGTGTTGTGCATACGCTTAATCTTGCTTTGAAGAATATTTGTGCAGCTAAGAATACCGAGGCAAATGAAATCACCTATAATGAATGTCATTGGATCACAGTTATTGCTGGAGATGCAATTGTAATTAGAAATTTTATTATGAATCACTCCATGAGACTCTCTATGTTCAATGATTTCTCTATAAGAAGTGTCAATATTGAGCTTGCTAATTTTTTTGGTTATTTAGAGGACTTTGGTGACCAAGAGTCATTGCGTGATAGATAGAGAATTGATCCGAAAATGTGGTGGATTATACATGGAGCTTCAGCACCTCTACTACAAACAATCGCCATAAAATTGCTTGGCCAAGTTTCATCCTCATCCTGTTGTGAAAGAAATTGGAGCACATACTCATTCATCCAATCAATGAAGAGAAATAAAATTACTCCACAACGGGCTGAAGATTTAATTTACGTGCATACAAACCTTCGACTTCTCTCAAGGAAAACTCCAACTTATATGGAAGGAGACAACAGGATGTGGGATATTGTTGGAGATGGATTTGAATCTCTTGAGGATATGGGAATATTAGAAATTGCTAATCTTTCACTTGATGAGCCTGAATTAGAAGCTATGATATTTATTGAAGATGATATAGAAACTCAAAGATAAACCACTGAAGAAGCTAATCCTATCATTTCTTCTATTGAATAGTTGAAATTTCATGTGCTGGACAATTTATCTTCTTGTTTTTGTTGTTGTACTAGACATTTCAATACTTAATGCTTACTTTTATTTCAATTTTTTTGTCATTTCAAATATTACACTTTGATTACTTTATTAATTTTTATGTATTATTTATATATTATAATGTCGTATCCGCGCCGTATTCGTATCCTGTATTTTTAAGAATTGGCGTGTCCCGTATCCGTATCGTGTCGTATCCGTATCGCCGTATCCGTATCGGTGCAACTTAGCTTACTATTCTCTAACTGATATTTTAAATTTTCTAAAATAAATAATTCTATATATATATATATATATATATATATATATATATATATATATATATATATATATATATATCTTAAAAAACTTCTTATAATTATCTTTTATTAAAAATTCTAATAATACATATATTAAATTTCTATTTAAAATATATTTTTTTTCTTAATAATATTAAAAACAAACCTTACATCTCACTTGCCCTAGCCACTCGCCTGCGTGAATGCCTTCGTTTGCTCTCTTTCACACTCGCTCTCTCTCCCTCTCAATCGTTCGCCCGTTCGCCCCTCTCTCGGTTTCCCTCCTCCCTCTCTTCTCTAATTTATAGAGATGAAGCCAGCAATGAGCAGCCCGAACCCTTCGGCTTCCAAGACACCAAACGACGAAACGATCTTTGTTGGACCCTTTTTGCCTCTCTAGCGAACTCAAGTGCCAGCTCCAAGTAATGAATATTCGTTCCTTATGTCTTCTCGTTGTCTATCCTTTGGAGATTGTTGCATTTCCTTCATCCTCCTCTTCGTCTTCCTTCCAGGTAAGGTCGGCATATTACATTGTTTCTCAATTCCTTGATCATCCCTCGTCTCTACATCTCCTACTTCAAGAAGTTGTTGGCATCCCATCTTTATCTACTTCAAATCTGCTGCAAAACTCTACCAATCTCCATTTGATTTCCTAGAAAACTTCATTTAATTTTTTTAAGATAGAACTGAAGTTGAATAGAATGATCAAGTCACATCAAGCATATTATTTATCGGTAAAAATATCTATTTGAGGATAATGTTGTGGCCCATTTCAATGCCATGAAGCAAAAACATAGTGCAAAAGGTTTAATCTAAGGCAGAACATGAAATGCAGGGTCAGATTACAAAATTTTAGAATAAAAAATGTATATTTCCTTACCGATCTTAGATTAAGATAAAAAATCAGTGTGAAGTGCTTCTCTTAGGAACTCAAAGAAGCTTACAAAATGAATGCTTAGAAAGAGGTCAAACAACAAATCAAGCAATCAATAGTCGACTATTTCAAGCAGGTGGTGTAATAATTTGACAAATATCAACAAACAACTATGCAGATAAATGTCGTGAGTTTATTGCCATAAAAAATGCTTGTAATTAAAGTGAGGTCCTTTTGATATGAAGAAATATTGAAACAGGATACATCAATAAATATAACTAATCCCAGGTCAAAAGGGTCAAGAGGCATCAAACCCTTCACCTACTGCAGGAAATGGGAAACTGCGACAACCCAATACCCTCAATAAAACACTGATATCCCTCCAAACTAATCAGAAGTAACCCTCGTTTTCTTCTTAATGCATCCAATGGATATAGAACTTCACGGAGAAGGCATGGAACATTCCTCCTCTAGCTAATAAATCATTATAAGTTAAAAATGGCAAAACATGAAAAATCGGCCACTAAGAACAATCTACCTATTTAAGGCATTTGATTAATGGGCACACTCAAATAATTTAAAAATGCTGTTCTCATAATTGATATATTGTTTCGGGCACACTCATAATTTGATAAACGGACAAGCTGACCTCTGGAATCTTGCCTCCAACTCATTACGGATATCAGCAGTAAGCGGAACAGAAGAACCATCTGCATTACACAAAATATGTGTGCATCTCGAAATTATACTCTCTGGAGCACCTTTAGAAAACATAAGCTCTTGCTGCTTCCGAGAACAGAGAACACTCATCATTTTGCGGTCCCGAGAAAACTCCAAAACAGCGATCTACATCACAGCATTAACTATCAGGAATAGTTACAAACTGAAATAGTTTAAGATGAAAATGGGAAATAAATTGTATTATGAGCCAACACTGAAAATTGCTAGGTGCAACAATACGAGCTGCAAGCATTAGTACTATCCAAGACTGGAAAGTATAATAGAGAAAAGACAGGACCTTCTTGAACTGGTGCTCCCAATAGCGGTTGCAGTAAGATGCTCGCTCATGCTTACTCAACATATTCAAAGCTGACGGCATAGAATCAAAGCCAGGGAGGCCAACCTGATGGCATTCATACAAATAAATAGCTAGACATTGCAGAATTGTTGTTTCTTCTAAAAGATTTAAAAAAAAAACTCATCCTCTCGAACATTTGGTGTAGCTATCAACTGACCTTTTCGACTAGCACTCGGAGAGCAACTTCAGTTGACTCCCCAATCTTTTCATAGCTTCTCTTATCAGGATTATATTGCAGAATAGACTCGTTGCAAAGAGCTGAGCACATGGCTATATGAAGTAGGCATGGATATTGTGCAGTGAACTCAAGCTGCATAATTAGATAAGGTCAATAGGAAAAACAATTCCTCAAAAATTTTTAAAACAAAGAATATGCAAATATCTTTTTTTCCCCTTTATGACTGGTTAGTCCCGCACTTAGTACAGTGAGGAAAATAACAAAACAGAGCTCTTGTAAAATTAAATTTTTCAATAATCTGAAAAATGTGCCTAACGTATTGAGTTTATCACCCATGACTCGGAGGATGAGGTTATCCTTCTTTAAGCAAGTGAAACGTGAATATGCAGGAGTTTTTGCTCCGAGATATTACTTTAATATTAAAAGATATTCTAAACATGAATGCACAACTTCATAGAATAAACAAGGACATCAAGATAAACGAGTGCAAATATAGACCGAAATATCCTCTTTAATGTCAACCAAAGGACACTTGATAATCCTCACAAACATGTTCAACTTAAATAAAACAAATATTAAAAAAAAAAAAAGATAACCTAATAATCTATCACATGCTGCAGAAGCAACAACAAATAATACAGGAATAACATGAATCAAGACTGCTCAAAGCCCATAATCAGATAGCGGAAATATGGTTTATCATGCAAACTCATCTCCATTACAGAACTGCCACTACAACAATAATTATAAGTTTTTATTTCATAATTTTCAAATGAAAAAAGTTCGAGTTTTCCAAGCTTAATCAACCTTATTTCCATTATTTAAATCATGGAATATCAGGATAGAAGTGTGTAAATAGAACCTGCATCCCTGCAGCATCAAAAATCAGACCCTCTGGTGCAAAAGTCGTTCCACTAACAGTGTACTCATTGGTAATTGGACCACAATGCACAGATCCGACAACACAAATCTGCATAAGATTTGAGAGAAAACTTACACATCAATTACTGATTCTATAAAAATATTGCCTAATTATCATGAGCAACTTATATAACAAGTGCGGAAACAAAAATATAAACCATAAACGTTGAACCAACTGACCAACAATGAAAACTACTCCAAGTTGCGACAGGGGCAAAAAAAAGCCTGATCCTAACAATGTCCAAGTTTCAGCAGAAGAAATATACATTGGTCTCTATCAAGTGAGCATCCTAAATAAATAAGAGCAAATTTCCATGTTATCGTGTATATTACAATTTCATAAATATAACAAATAAGCTCACAAATCAAGGATTTTAAGAGCACATGGATGCAGGAATTTTTTGTTCATAAACATATAATAAACACTCTTCTTAAAATAATAATCTTCCCTTAAAACTAATCAAGAATAAGCCTAAATAATTCTCCGACTATTCGTATGTGAACAATTTAATTCCAAAGTATCACATCTTTAAATTAGTCCTTGATTAAATAAAAAAGATCCCAAATGGTCCCTCAAAGACTAAATTGGGATCAATTTTAAATAGTTGAGGGATTATATTGAGATCAATTTTGTATCCCATTTTATATCAATTTCTATCGAAGGGACCATTACAAATTAATTTTGTTTATTCAGGATATTAAATTGGAGAAATGTGATAGTCAAGGACTAAATTGAACACATACAAAAAGTTGAGGGACTACTTTAGACATTTTCTAAAAAATAATCTACAACAAATTTGAAATCACACAACATGTATCCAAATTCTCTGAATGCAGTGTTTCTGGTAATATCTCTTTATATTGTTTCCCAACAATTCAACTATCCTAAATGAATTGCTATTAATCATCTTGAATGGTGACATGGTTCAACTAACTAGAAGTTGAAGCCCTTCCACCGGCCAGAACTACTCTTTTTTTAATTATTCAGATGATCTGTCAACCCAGCAGTTAAACTGCTGAAGTCTGCCAGTTTAGGGGAAACTTAAACCTACAAATCATTCCACTGGAGCTTAAGACAAGCCAAATTTGCCAACTGGTCCAATTAGTTGGGACCGGTCAACGCCCAGTAAATTTCCTTTCTTCTCTATTTTTTTCCCTTCAGCATTTGTTAAACTTAACAAGTGAAAAATTGCCAAAGTTAACAGCCGAAACCACAAGGTCAAATAAGCGTTCACTTTATCAAATAGCTGCAACAGTAGGGAAAAGGATGCTGTTGTCGCTTTCACGGTAGAAAATCCACAACACTTTTTCCAATAGCACCTGCCTAGTGAAGTATCTAGGAAAAAAAAAACGTTTCCAAAAAGTGAAAGACCTCAAGTGAAGTGTTTGAACACCCAGTGAATCTACCATTAGCTTTGAATAAGACAATCAGAACATGATTAGAACCATTTCTATTGTACAGCCATTAGATATTAATTACTAATTGCAAACGTTCATTTCAACCAAATAAAACACATAACATCAAAATGAAAGCGTGGATCAAGATAGAGACGTGCTATCTTATGAGCCTTTGCAGAACATTTCTTAGGTGATTGTTAAAAGCAAAACAACAGCAGTAGTAATATGGTAGAATTGCCAAATTCATGACAAGGGCCAGGAATATATCAACAAAGAAAGACAAAATCCCGAAGAATGCAGTAATGTTGCACATGCCTGAAAAGAAATCAACCTCAGACTAATAAAAATTGAGAATAAAGTGCTAGCAGTTTCATTAAACTGAGATGAAAAAAGAACAGCCCATTTAAATAAGCATTCCTATTAATAAGTATAAAAAATTTCCAACATACGGACAAACATTGTTAACTTTCTAAGTTCCTCACGGTTTACAATATCGTGCACCTTTAAGATTACGTAGCAATCAAAAAAGTATTCCAGAATATCATTAAAAGAACCTAGGACAGCAAACAAGGGTTTTCTCAATTCACCTTTGACACAGACATCATGTTTGTTGTTAGAGTACCAGTCTTGTCGCTACAAATTATCGTCGTGCAACCTAAGGTCTCCACCGAAGGCAGAGATCTCACAATTGCATGTAAACGTGCCATTCTTTTAGTTCCAAGAGCCAAGCACCTAAATAAACACCAATTATATAGCAAGGAAAAACATAAAGAAAGTAAATATGAAGATTTCTTAAAGAAAGACATCAAATTTGATCAAGATTGGAATAAACAATGATGCAAACAAAAAACAAAAAAGTCCTCCACGGAAAGCATTCACAATTCATAATTTTAAAAAGTGAAACAGGGAAGATCAATTGCCGCTTCAGAAATGCTGCAAACAACTAGGATTATTTTTGTTCTTAAAATTGAATAAAACGCTATTTAAAGCAATGTAAGAGCTTGTATTGTTAGCAGACACTTGAAATTATCAAAACAAAATTAAGTCAAAGAAAATTTTAATGATTTTAATTATTTACAAAAAATGAAAGTGAAGTGCCAGATGATAGATCTTCAAAAAATAAGTGAGATAATCTTTTACTGCATTATGAATTCTCATCGTTAAATTGGAAACACTTCACACTTTTCATCAGCGTAAGTTTATTTCAAACGCTTATCAGAACTCCAATGAGATGTTCAACATCGCAGAACTTGCAGCACGTCTTAGTTCTTTATGGAAACTTAGTTGAAAACTTTGATTGGGCAGCCCATACAAGGTATTTAAATAGCAATGAACTAGCATTTTCATCAATGTAAGGATCACACAGTAGCACAACTTACTTTCATCAAAATGCAGTTTTCTCTAAAAAGTGGCTGTTGGAGATTTACATTATCACGGTAAGAACAAGGAACTCATAAATAACTCGATGAAGTAACATGATACCCTACTAATCTAATTAACGTAGTTTTCTTTCCACATTCCTTGTTACTTATGAGTTGAAAAATGTGCTATACTTATCTTAATTAATATTTGCATTAAATCACTGAACTCAAACAGAAAGAGCACAGACAAAGAGTTATGAATGATGCTTGCTATAACCTCAAAATTGAAACGAGATAATTTTCTTGAATAAATCTAGCCAATCCAGAATCAAGAACACTCACGTAGTAACAACAGCTGGAAGCCCTTCAGGAATTGCTGCAACTGCAAGAGCCACTGCAACCTATCCAAATCAAGCATTAGAAGAGAGAAAGGAGTATAGAGCCATTAGGGCTGGTGTTAGTAGAAAGCAGTGGTGGAACAAGGGGCTGAGGGTGATTATCACCCCCTAGATTTGAGTAAACCCTTTGTAGTTATGTATAACATGAAAGTTTAACCCCTAAATCTTTTGCAATTATGTATATTATAGAAATTTTATTTTTGTGTGAACTCTTTCGCACCCTCTCCCCTCTTTCTTATTTGAAATTCTAATAATGACACTAGTTGAAAGTATACATCTATACCATTAATGACACAAATTACAAACTTTAAGATAGCATCTTGTTACAAAGATGATTTTGACAAGCTACTTTGTGTTTTAAGCATGTCAAAAAACTAAAAAACAGTATTCTAATATAGTAATGTCAATTTGTCATTGATATGGATGTATTCAATATAAAAAGAAGGTGACCCAATGCATGGAGCTCCAACTAATTTTGATACGCAGTAAACATAGTCAATACACACTTAATACACAGTCGATACACATTCAATACACACTCAATACACGTTCAATGCATAGTCAATGAACAAAAACACCAATTGAATTTTCTAGGTTGGGTCATCGGATCATGAACTATAAAAAATATATATTAAAAATTCACATGTAAAATCAACGTGTCACGATTTCATAAGAGTCTAAATGTAGAGCTACGCCAGGACTCCGCACGTAATAATTTCTCAAAATTGTTAACACTCAAACTTCTAGCTTGAGCAATGTCAATCCTTATAATTCATGGCATTGTAAAAAAATTAACTAGACGACCTACAAAATTGAGCATTGACACACATTTCTTATTGTGGGCTCCAAAAATAAACGCCCCGGCCTCTCTGGCTCGCTTTCTTTTGATGGGGGGAGTTTTAACGAGTTTAGGTTTCGGGATAAATTTCCAAAAGGCATATTGGTTTCAGATGAGTCACTACCCAGAGATTTCACCCTCATTTTGCTAGGAATTTATGATCTGAGTTCTGTTTTTCTATAGGCGCAAGCCCCTATAGTTAATTACCCCTCCCAATAATTAGAGAGAACTTTCAATTAAGGTTAATCATTAAACAGGACACAATAAGGAACTAATGTATAATAATAGCAATTTTAGGATTTGAATTTTGGAGTTCATGATTTCAAATTTATCACTGTATACTTAAAACAAGTGATGGAGGAATGAAGACAGGACCAATCAAAATCTCATAGTTCTGTCATCCCTGGTTGTTGTGTTCCCTGGTCCTATTTAGTCAGAGGAGTTAGTCAACCCAACCTGACAGAAAAAACCTTCTTAGAAGTCATTGGTTGCTTCGTCCAAGAATATCTTGTAGACCTGGGGTAGATGTTAGTCTAAGATGATAAATTTATGTCAAACTAAGCTAATAGAGGGCTTTATACCTTATAGAAGGCACCCTATAAATTATTTCTCAAGGGGATTTTAACCATTAGGGAATATACGGGCTTTGGGCATGATAATAATATAGTCCATTTTGCAGCATAATCATCTAGTCATAGGGCATGTGCCACATCCCTGCTAGTGATAAATTAACTAAGAATGAATTGTAATTACACATTATACAAGACATCTAATCTTTGTGAGCTGAAGTTATTCTTCAATTCTTCATCATCGTCATACCATTGTGAAATGTGAATGAATTTTAGTTTTAAGTTTTTGGAGAATAAATTTCCATTTGAATATTTAGAATTTAATAGATATTAGATTTTTTAAATTTAATAGGCTTAAAAAATTGATCCATCCGATTGAGATTAGCTTTCAACATAGCTATCGTCGAGGTGATTTTGAAAACACTTTAAAAGTTAGTGTTTCATGAGAGTTTATGAGGCATCTTAAAAATATGGGTTCCCCTCCGATTGAGATTAGCTTTAAATACGGCCATCATTAGGAAGACTTTATAATCACTTTAAAATATTTGTATTTCTATTAAGTCTCGTGGATATTTTGAAAGGCAGGGTCTCCTCTAGTTGAGATTTTTTATCAACGCGACCATCATCGGGGTGATTTTGAAATCACTTTAAAAGTTATTTTCATGAGAGTTTAGGAGTCATCTTGAAAATATGGGATCACCTCCAATTGAGATTTCCAATATACACGGCCATCATCAGAGTATTTAAACACTATTAGCGAATCTGCAAAGCATTCTCAGATCTTGCATTTAGGAGCTTGATATGAAGATTGGAGCACATGCGAAAAAATTGTTGAGCCACTCCAACTCTTTTATGATGTTAAATATTCAATACTCTTCAAACAAAACAAGTATCCTTCCTTTGCAACCATAACCCAAGTATTCTAGTTCCAATTTGAGAGCATCTTCTAATACATTATTCAAAGTTGAGGTCTTAGCATCGACTGCCGATAATACTACACCAAGGCTAGTAATTGATTCAATCAAACCCCCATAGACGATACTCTTCAGAACTTCCCATTCATTTTCCTTACTTCCACTAACAACTGATTGCCAACACTTATCTATACATCACCAACTGGTAGGAATATTATAGGTTGGGCAGCAGAAATACTAATTAGGTCCTTTTGAAAAGTTCTTTGGGAAGATGGTTCAATTATTACAATAGACCGAATCATATCATCATCATGCGGTAAGCAAACAGTAGCAGGTAGTATTATTTCAATCAACATTATGGTTGTTTTGATCAATTCCTCCTGATATAGAAGGCTTGTTTATAATCACTGGCATGATGTCACCATCATCTGAAATAATCTTTAAATTTGTATAATAACAATCTCCAGTGTTGGCAGCTTCAAATACAAGTAGAGCTAGAGCATTCTTACTTTCATTTCGCAATTGATCCCCACCAGATGATACCTCAAGCACATTTGGAAATTGAGTTGTATTTGTAAAGCTGTAATGAAATGATTTTCTTATAGATTATTGTCCCCACCAAATGAAATCTCAAGCTGGGGTTGCAATTGAGCTGCACCGTCATTTTTGCATTTCGCATTTCTTGTATAGTTTGGTGTGTTAGATGCCAAAAGAACTAGAGAAGTATGGTTCTTTTGTTTGACAATCAGTTACTATTAAACAATTAATTACACCATATTTCCATCTAATTAAATCATGGAAGTGCTAAGTCTTCAATTTTTAGATACAACATCAATTTATGAATTTTAATAAGCCAAAGACCTACATTCACTCATTCAAAAGATCTTGAGATGTACATCATTCAAAATATATTTGACTCACTTTCTTCACCAAGTTCTTAAATGCAACCAAAAATAGTGGGAACCCAGCGTACTCAATTTTAGCTATTATTATTATTATTATTATTATTATTATTATTATTATTATTATTATTATTATTATTATTATTATTATTATATTGCTATTTATTAGAAAATTTTAGTTTGAGAGCTTGTAAGCAAATTAAATTTAGAAATATGTTATATAGTTAAAGAGTATTATGTGAGGTCCTTTGTCATTTGAAGTTTTAGCAACCTACTAGCATCCCCTCCCTGCGAAGGGAGCTTGGGAGGCACTTCCCTTTGGTTCTTCTCGGCCAGATCAAAGATACAATGACACGATGTCTTCAAAAATCAAATTATTTCCTGTCATTTCAAAGATGTGGCGGCACACGAGTTTTTCAAATCAAGTATTCCTGGCCGAATTAAAGACACAACGGCAAAGGTCTTCGAATTAAATACATGTTGTTGATAATTAATTTATTTAATTTGAAAATAAAATTTTCCTCAAAAAATTTGGTAGCCTTCTGAAGTCCCCTCCCCGCGAAGGGATGTTGAGATGGTACTAGCCATTGGTTATTCCCGGCCGTATCAAACATACGACGGTGAGAGAACCTCAAATCAAATTCTTCCTGGCTGAATTGAAGATACAACGACGCGGGATCTTCAAATCAAGTATTCTTGGTCGGATCAAAAATGCAATGGCTCGAGTTTTCAAATTAAATACATCTTTGCTTTGTTATTATTATTATTATTTTATATTATATATATATATATATATATATATATATATATATATATATATATATATATATATATATATATATATATATATATATATATAATACAAAAGCATTCCTCTATTAACCTTTTATATTCTAGAGCATTAGCAATGATGCACGGACACTTCTGCTCAAAGAGACGTGCAGTATCTGACACGTATTTGACACGAAACTAGTCTGACACACCTCCGACACGTGACGGACATGTCAAAAATGTGTCCACTTAAAAAAAATATTAAATACAAATTGGGCACGCGTGCCTTAAATATTCTATGAATTTTTTAAAATAGAATTCTTGTATTCAAATTTTAAAAACTAAATTTCTTATTTTCTCTCGATAACATCAAATCAATCGCCCTCCCTTAATACATCATTCATCGAATATTTTTATTTTCATTTCTCTTTGGCGGTTGCGACTTTGGTTTCACAATAATGTCTGATGTCATCTCAACATTAACGTTTAACGTCATTATAATATCAACATTTCAAAACCATCTCAACATTAAATTATGGCACTGTCTGGACATTAATGCTTGACGTTAACAATTTTTACACCAACAACTTCACAGCTTATCTTTATATGACATCATTTTAATATCGAAGACAAATGCCCACTCGATTTTGATGCACGATACTTGTTGCATAACATCAATGCTCAACTCTTGATATCATTGTCGTCTTCTCGCTTTATGTATAATACACAACATCGACGCCCGACTCTTGGCATCCTAATATTAATCATTTTAAACACAAATTCTACTTAAATGACTAATCATTTCTAAATTACTTTTACTATTATACTTATTCAATTCCACACACTATTTTTAAAATATACAAATTTTAATATTATGTTCAACCTGTGTTCGTATCCTATATTTACAATAATTGACATTTCCCGTGTTTGAGTCGTGTCGTATCCGTGTCGTCGGGTTTGTGTCAGTGCATTATAGAGCATTACTAATAAGGGGAAGTACATGGGCACTAAACAAGGGAGTGAAGACGGGAAAAAGGCTCTCTGCACTTATGGTTGGAGAAAACATAAGGCAAAGTGGAGTACGAGGAAGGGTTGGATCGCTGATTGGCCGCAAGAGTAGTGTGTGCAGGGTGCCGCAAATGGTGCGAGCGTTAAGACAAAGTGGACCACGCAGGAAGAGCGTGGGTAAATGTTGGCTCAAGAAAAATGGCATGAATGCATAAATCCTACTTTGTAACTGTAGGATTCCATTTTCTTTTAGTCAGATTGCAATTAACCAGATTTTCCCTGAGGATAGTGTCAAAATTTAATAGATCTAGGGTCCTTACTTCCCATGAGCACAAGCACTCATAGTTAATTACCCCTCTTAACACATAAGAGAGAACTCTCGATGAAGAATGAATAAATTTTAGATATTTAGTCTCAATTGTGAAAAAAAAATGGAAGTAAACCCGATCAAGATCCCATGGTTCTGTCGTCCCGAGTATACCGTAGATTTCAGTCTACCAACACTAACAATCATTGAGAGTAATGTCCAGGGAATCTGATTAGCACCTATGGGTTGCCTCCTCTCAAGGATCCCAAGTATACTGAAGTGGTTAGATGTGAGTTTTAGTTTTATTTCTATTTTGAATTTTGGGGTTTACATCTATTAGAATACATATAAATTGATTTGGTTTGAGATTTATAACTTCATTTAGAAGTAACCCAGGAGTTTGGATTGCAACGGGTCTTATGACTTCCTTAGAAAGTAGCACAGGTATTTAGATTTAGGTTGGGACTTACGACTTTCATATAAAGTAGACTGGGGATTTAAATTTATGTTGGGACTTACGGTTTTTGTAGAAAATAGCCCAGGTATTTGGAATGGGGCTTACTGCTATATTTATGTGTTTTCCAAAGATGGGTCTTACAATCTAACCCTATAGCAAGGCTGCCCGGGAGTTTTTAATTGTTTGGGTAGGTCTTATAACTTCCCTTAGGAAGTAGCTGAAAAGCGGCTCATACAACTTAATCCCTTTAAATTAAGATGGCCAAAGGTTTAAATTTGATTATTTGAGTGTTGGGATCATTGCAATTTATTTAGCAATTTTTCTAAAATGTGGGTCTTACGACTTCACTTAAAAGTTGGTTAATTATGGTCTTACGACCTAGCCCGAATTTTTCTTCTTCATCATTATGAGAGTTATTCAGTAAACATTAAAACTTCAAAGAAAAACGAAAAAGAACACATTTGAGTTTGTGTTGAGGATCCCTTGAAGTAAAAAAACCACTCTCCAAAAAGTATCATGGGATTGATTACACAACCTGGGGCAAGATTATACAACCTATTTTTCATCCCCAAACTGCCTCAAAGTTAAAATTAGAAACAATTTAGTTGTAGTTACTCGTTCTTAATGTTTTCTAGACATTACAATCACCCACAATAACCAATAATTTTAGTAGTACATTTAGGCAATAAGTTTAAATTTATAAATATGCCTCGACTTTAAGAAAAATGGAAAATTCAATCTTGTTGCCTGGTAAATGGCAATTTCCTAAATGCAAAAAAACCACTCTCCAAAAAGTATCATGGCATTGAATCACCATAAAATGTGCTAAAAGATAGTCTTTACAAATAGAAAAAGATTCCTGAATGATCCATAAACATCGAGGATTGTGTTAAATCCATCAAAAACAATGCCAATGGGCCAAGACTTCGACCAATGAATTGATAAGTATGATGATGTATTCTAGAAAAATAAATGGCCCTAAATATAACTGAATAGAGCTATGAGTAACAAATTTGATTGTAAAATCCTCTCAAAGATAACAAATCATCAGAATGTCCTAGATCTTCAATTCAAAAATACTCAATATCAACTCAAGCTATCAAAAAATAGGCCAAGGACCTGATTCAAACATATTATCACCCAGTTGATCCAAGAATTCGGGTGAGTTATTGCCTCAATATGCCTACCAGAATATGCAATAAATTGAAAACTCAACTCAACCAACCTAATCAATTAGGTTGCCTTGCTAGTACACTAAGGTTGCAACACGCATTATTGGGTCGATTTCAATATATGAGTCATAAATCTCATATGTGAGCATAATGAAAGCTATGATAGTAAGCCTCAACCTTCTCAGACACTCACAAGTATAATACCCCTAAAATTCAAATTAATATAATCTCAAATAGTAGACACAACTCAGGAATCTAAATGATACATATCAACCTATCTTGCCTATCAGGTACGACAATAAAGCCCATCATTGGGCTTTGCTTTTGTAAGGGTCTTACAATAGAAGCAAGCCCCATCACAATTGATTTGAGTTGGCGCAAAGCCAAAAACCCCATTAAATCAAGCCAATCTAACTTTGGGACACATTACCTATAGGGAAAGGCCATAAGACCCATCACTAGGCTTTCCTTTTCTTTAAGGTTATGAGTCTCACATATGGGCTTTCTAATAGATGTAAATTTCATCCAAATTACTTCAGATCAACATAGAGCTAGTAAGCAAATTCCATCAAAATTATTTCAGATCAACATAGAGCTAGTAAGCCCAATAAATCAAAATTTGTGCCTTCTAATAAATGTAAGCATTCCAATAATTGTAAGCCCAACACAAATTAAATTCAAGTTAGCTTCCATACTAAAAAACACACCAATTAAAATAAAAAACTACAAACTAGAAAACCATATGTTTCTTATAAATACTTTTAAATTCAAAATAAAACTCATGAATAACTGATGGTCATGTTATGCCTGTAAGCTCTTGTCAACATGCATGGTAAATTTGAAAAACAAGTGGTTATGCTTTGTCCCTCTAAATTATTCAACGAAAATAGAATGTTCAATCCTCTGTTAATGAACGAGTTTACATTTACCCTACATTTCCACCTATTTTCCTTTTAAGAGGAGAAAAACCAATATTGCTAATTAAATTCCTGAAAAACATTACAATTTATAGCAATCTGGCAGCAACAAATTCAATCTGTTAGCGTATCCAATATGTTAGAAAGATGGAATCATTCTCTATTCAACTATACTGAAATTTCACTATAAGATAATCTAAAAGAGAGTCTAAGCAATCTCAATAATCAAGAGTGTTATCCAGTAAGCAGGAGGGGCAATTAACTTTAGGGGCATGTGCCTCTACGAAATCTTGACCCCAAATCTAAATAAACCCTGAACTAAATGTTAAAGAAAATATAATTAAAATCAAATACGTCTACCTAAAGAAAAACTACCCCTGAGTTTCTTCTCATTTATTGTCAATGAAGCTTACAGGGAAAGCCTTGGCTTTCGTAAGCAATCACAATTGAAAGAAACCAAATGGAGAGAAAAAAAATATTCAGAGAAATTAGGTAAACTTATAAGCAATTGTACGTTTTAAAGGGTAACAATAGGAAAGGAGTAGAATGATTGTGGATACAGAAATAAAAAATAAATTCATGAAGAATATAAATTAAGTGAAAAGTTAAATGATAAGGTTAGATAACTATTAGTAAAGATAATATAAATGTAGTTAGAGCTTATGTTCTTAAATTGAAAAGATAACTTGAAAATTAATCTTACAAAGAGATGGATAAACTACAAGCATATACAAAGAGATATTTCTTAAAGTATGTATTCATTCAAGATCATAGGTAACTATGAAATCCAAGTATAGCTTCCCTATTGCTTTTCAATCTCCTAGTATAAACCCAACATGAATATGCCCATAGTCATCGTAGTCAATTTACATCACCCTATTGTCCTCACCAATAATTAACTTAACAACAAACACCTTATCACTAATCATATTCACCTCAGATAATTTATCTTTAAACTTTATATCCACTACGATCACAATCAGATTTATTGGCATGTACAATATAAAATAACTTAAACATCAAAAAAGTCCTTGAATTTCCCCCCATTTCATTTAGTTTCATGTAAACAAACACTAATTGTTTTTCTAATACAAAATAATTAAGAAAATAGCTATGATGATTAATTTGTCAACTCCATATTTTCTCTAAGCCAGCCAATCCTATTTAATAATTAAATAGTAAGGTGTCAAATTATGAAGATGACAACTTTTTTTTTCACCCATGATGGTGAAAACAAGGATTAGAAACTAACATTTGCAAGAAGCCATGCATGATAATTTTGAGTTAAAAGAAATACCTTGAAATAGTGGATGGCACCTCTTATAAAGCCACCATGAGAAGGATCCTGGAAATGACCAATATTGACAACCCAAACAAGCACACAAATCCCTGCAATGACCTAAAAGTAGACATATAGATAAGCTCTCTCAATCACAATAATGGCTAACTACATAACTACATGAGAGAAACAGCAGGCTTCTTACAAGAAAAAACTAACAACAATAACTGCTATAAGAGATCCCCATCTAACAGCAAAAGAGCAGCAGATAAAGAATATACTTTCTATTACATGCATCAGGAAGAGCCAAATCAGTAATGAAGTTCCATCCCAGTAAGTACAATATGTATTACAATTAAGAGAGAATCATAACTAAAGATACCACATTTCACATGCTAATATAGTTACAACAACAACTACATCAAGCCATCATCCCAGTATGTGGGGTCGGCTATGCAAATGTTTTTTATCTATTATGTCATATTAAGAGTCAAATTCTCATTTAAATTTAATAAAGAAAGATCATTTATAATACTTTCTAATCAAGTCTCAAAAATTTTCAGATGCAACCAGCAATCAGCATCGTTTAAGTGGAGTAATAAATTCTTCAGGCCAGATAAAAACAAATTCACTTCAAACAACAGTACTTGTGATATGCTACAATATTAAGGGTGAAAGGAAATATCACAGTCATGACCAAGTACTTCACTATCCTTTCAATTTGGGACTTCAACATATTATCCGCATTATCTCATTTCTTTTAGGGAGGAAAATGCCTGGTAACAACATAATAGCAGAAATTATAAAATCTGGATAAGGAATGGCTCAGTGTACCTTAGCCAGGAATTTTCCAAACTCATCAAGCTTTTTCTTTAAAGGTGTAACTTCCTGCGATGCAAAGTTTTAACACAAGGGCCGTAGTAACAAAGCATTGAAGGACACATAGAAAATAAAAAGTTGTCAAGTAATATTATATGAAATGTGCATAAGGATTTCATAGAATCTGAGACAAGCAGAACATACATCTTCAGTTCGTAACATTGCATCACGTATATTGCCCATTGCAGTGTTAGAGCCTACACCAACAACAACAGCTCTAGCCCTACCAGCCACTACCACAGTACCCTAGATAGTCAAAAATAAGAATAATTACTAACTTCATCCATCATTATGAGGATATGAAAAAAAAAGCAATGTTAGAAGAGGCGTACCAGTGTAAGCGCAAATTCTTTAAGTCAATATTTATAAAACATTATTAAGACTCTAAATACATAAAAATAAACCATGCTCAACAAACTGCCTAGTAAGTATAAATACAATGACACTGAAATTCGGATTTAAAACCAGAACAAGGATTTATCCTCAAAGATATCACTTGCCACTCGTTAAAAATATTTTATGCATCGATTGCTTCGCTCAAAGTCAGAATGACAGTGAAACCTATATAAGAGGGGTTCTGCTGCTATGGAGGATTTTTTCCTCCGTCTTTGACCATATATTATCACTAACTTTTGTGGCAAAAAATTCACAGCAAACAAACACAAATCTTAAATGAATTAATTCATAAGCAAGTCAAATGTTATATTGATTATTTAAAAGTTAAAAGTAAAATACTGTATGATCATATCAAAGATCATTGGAACAATTTTGCGCATCTATAAGACAAAATGACCTCAAAAGTGGGCTTTCAGCTTGTTATCAACAAAATTTCGTATCTTTGTAGTCTGGCGTAGGGGAATGCAAATTGATCCCTCCAAATTAAAACAATCATAGACATGCCACCCCCTTAGAGTCTTGCACAACTAAGGAATCTATAAGGGAAGCCTTCTTTTTTAAAAATATTCATATAATATATATTTAAAAGATGTCAATCATTTGCAACTTTGGTGAAAAAAAAATTATCATTTTACATGGGGTAAAAGTTCTTGAAAATCATTTGATAGTATGAAATACTACCTTCTTGAAAATCATTTGATAGTATGAAATACTACCTTATGCGATCACTTGTTCTTGAACCCAATCGCAACAAAACCAATAATATCATATACAAATGCCATGGATGAATCAATTTGTGCTCACTCAGCCCAAGCAAATGAAGGAAAAAGAAAAAAACTCTTTATTAAGATGAAAAGGGAAGCATAAAATTAAGTTAACAGCTATAGAGATGATGATGCTCAGGTGAATGAGTAGATTTGCTCTTAGAGACAAAATGCAAAACAACTAAATACATGAAAAGGTTTGAGTAGCTACAGTGGCAGATAAGATTATAAAATCAACTAAGATGGTTTGATCACATAAAACGTCGGTCTTCCGATGACCGGTTGGGAGAGTAAAAGTATTATATTTGTCCTATGTTAAAAAAGGTGGAGGTAGACTGATACGCTTGGGGGGGAGGCTGCAGCCAAGCCAAATGAATTCTTATTCATTATGTAAGTAATCAAGGGGGAGTTATTTAAGAAAGATTTTATTGTAGAAGGCTTTAATTTTGGAATATTTTAATATTTTAAGAAGGTTTTAATTGTGTGTTAGAGCTATTTAAGGAGTTTTGTCTGGGGTTTTCATTTTGTATGTTGAGTTTATTTTCCTCTTGTAGTATCTTTCGTTATTAGTTGAAGTAAAAAAAAAAAATCATCCCCTATATTTCTGTACCTGCAAGATTTCGTTGTTTTTGCTTCCAAGATCCATCAAATTGGTATAAGAGCGATGTTTTTGAGATATGACGGCAAAAAAGGTGGATATGTTGGAAGGAAAAGACGAGCAAATCAAATTCCAGATGTAGAAGTTCTCAACCATCGAAGAAAGGTTTTAGCCATGAAGAATCAGAGGGAGAGCCGATTTGAAGGATTAGAGGAGATTATAAGGAAGCTCATGGAGATGCAAACAAAAACTCCACTGGCGGTTCCGATAACTAACCCTAACCAAGATTTGACCAGGATTCCCTTGACCAAATCTAAGTGAAAGGAGATCATACGGGAGAAGTTCGACATGGAGAGTTTCTAACCTCAAGAGCAACATCCTAGGGCTCTGATAAGGGGCAGATCAAAGTTTCCGGATGGGGGGATAGCAAGGAGGGGATTTTGTGATGGAGGTTATAATACCCAAAATTTCCAAAAATTTTAAGCATGATTTTTTTTCCTTTTTCAAAAATATACTCATTTCAAAAGTTTTTTTTTATTAAATTCTATTTTAAATTTCAAATATTTTGATAATATATATATATAAGTGTATATATACAAATTCATTTGATAGTTTATCCAATTAATAGTTCATTAATATCTAATTAAATGTTTACTGTTATTAACAATCAACAACTACAGTAAAATTAGAAACTAATTGTGTACTATAGCAATTCCACTTAAACCGGCCTGCATAAAGCTGATGGGATCCTATGGCTAGGAACAGTTGAAAAGGTCTAGTGGAGTTAGGAGTGTTATTATAATATTAATAGTGTGATAAGTTTTATTCTTTTGAGGCATTAACATTTCTTCTTCTCCCCACCCGTCCCTCTTTGGACAGCGGAAGCAAGCTGCAAGCTGAGGAGCGGGAACTGCTTGTTGCGGCTTCTATTATAGGCTGCTGTGAAGGAAAATCTCAGAAAACAAACAACAACAACATCAAGCCTTTGTCCCACTACGTGGGGTCAGCTACATGAATCCTTTTTTGCCATTGTATCCGGTTAAAAGTCAAATTCTCATTTAAATCTAATAAAGAAATATCGTTTCTAATATTTTCTAACCAAGACTTTTTAGCTCTACCTCTACCTTTTTTAACATAAGTCAAATCTAATACCTCAACTTTCCTAATCGGGTCATCGGAAGGCCTCCATTTAATGTGACCAAGGTGACTCTCTCTAATCTTATCTTCCACTGGAGCTACTCCAGCCTTTTCACTTATATGCTCATTTTGGATCCTATCTCTAAGGATCAAGCCACTTATCCACCTAAGCATCCTCATCTCTACAATACTTAACTTAATATTATGCTTCTCTTTTAACAACCAACATTCGGCACCATAAAGCATTGAGGGTCTCACCACCATCTTATAGAATTTTCCCTTAAGTTTGAGGACTTTTCTATCGCACAATAAGCTCGATGCATTCCTCCACTACAACCATCCAACTTGAATTCTGCTGATAATATCCCCATCAATTTCATCACACTCTGAACAATAGATCCAAGATATCTAAAATGTGAACTCTTATTAATAATTTGATCGCCCAAAGTCACAATCCCCTCACTAAATCTATTGCTACTAAAATTACACTCCATATATTCAGTTTTAGATCTACTAAAGCGAAAACCTTTAGACTCTAAAGTTGACCTCCATAATTCAGTCCAGAACAACACCCACCAGCCTCACAAAAATAGAGAAAAGCAACCACGGGACAGGCAGCTATGGGGAGGAGGGGCGGCACAAGAAATCGAAACAAGCATCCAAGGGGGAAGGAACGGGCAGCTAGGGAACCGTAACAGCTAGGGAACCGGAACAGCGGCCAGGGAACTGGGACAGCAACCAGGGGACCGGAACAGGCAGCTAGGGAACCGAAACAGACAACCAAAGGGGGAAGGAAATAGCCACGGGAAGGGGGAGCCAGGGAGGAAATCGAAGGGCCAAGGGAAGGGGAGCTAGGTGGGGAAATCAAAGAGCCAAAAGAGAGGGGGGGATGAACCTAATTAATCTTCCATATTATGAGCTTAAAAGGCTCTCTACTAGACATTAATGAGCTGATTCTAGTAGAGGACCTAGAAGCTCACTAAAAATTAAAACCCAAAATATTTTGACCCCCCCCCCCCCCCCCCCTTTCCCTACATCAGATTCATGTGAAGATGAAAGCATATTAAAAGGATTTATGAGTCATACAATGCCAAGGACTATGAGATTTCAAATGATTGTTATGATAATATTTTGCATATTATTTCAAATAAAATTGCATTGTTGCAAGCTATTGTTCCAGTTACTAAGGGTGTAATATCCAAAATTTCTAGTAATGAAAAATTCAACAAATTATTTTTTTTAAGTTTAAATAAGTTTAAACAATAATTTTCAATTATTGTTACTTAACAATTAATTATTGTTAAGATAAGAAAACCAGTTTTATTAATAATAGATAATAAGTGATTTATGCATAAGAGAGGTTACGAGGTAAATCATAAATGATGTTAGTATAAATTGATTTGATGCAAATTTATTTGAATGATAAATTATAGAGATTTAGAAGTTATTTGTGTAGGTTACTTACACAAGGAAAAGAGTATGAGGTGGAAAAATTGATGAGACAAAACTGCAAAGAGGTAAGCAATGCAAATTTGAATTAACGAGTATATGTTATCATTATAGACATGTACACTTGTTGGAGAATTTTTGTATCCTCAAACGGATTGCATATTTTATAATCGGGCACGGCATAAGAATACGATATATTACCCCGGAGGGTAAAAATATCATCTCCTTATGGGCTCAATAATAAAATTTACAATTATTTAACAGAGATTCCCCCACTCAATGTTTGGTTGAGTGGAGTTTATTTATTTCTGGGGTACAGACATCCCATAGGGGCAAGCCCCTATGGTTAATTACATCCCAAGTTTGATTTGGAAAAACTTTTGATTAAACTAGTGGTTTTCTTTCTTTGGAAGTCATTTTAGACATTGGCTAAAGTTTGATTTTTTTGTTGTTTTAGAATCCATGAAAGTCTTAGCAAAAGGTTTTGACCCTTAAGAATTTCAAGGAGGAGTGGATCAACTTAGATTTAGATTTTGGAATGAGAGCCAAAGGAGATGAAGTAGGAGCACTTGATTCTGAGGGAAACTCAGAGGTGCTCGGACTATCCTATATTGGGCTTTACATTTTTTAATCTAAATCTGGTTTAAGTTGATATTTTATTAGAAGATTGGGGCTTACATCCCAACAACACTTGTTGGAGGAACTACCCGAATGATGAGGGCTTATAGGGTGATTTGAAATCAACCCATGCCTCGGACCCTAAGACTAAGGTGAGGACTACCGATAGGTAGTGCCTCGAACCTAGATCTAACGAGTGCAAAGGGGCTTACAAAATACACCTCACAAGAGGCATAGCCCGCCCGACCTCTGGATTTATTGTCCCGCCTGGAAAGGACTACCAGCTAAACTCCCCCTAATCGCTTTTAAAACCATGTTGTTTAGTCTCAATGCAAATGTAGAGTGGTATGGTTGTTTTTTATTTAGAAGGTAGGGCTTATAGCTTGGCTTTGAGGCCAAGATGCCTAGGTATGTGGGTATGCAAATGCTGACTCACAAAAAGAAAGATTTTTTTGTTATCTAGTCCTTAAGTGGAGGCATTCTACATGTGACACATTTTGGGCTATGCATGTTTATTTTCAATTTTGAAAACTTGGCTCCTTGAAGGGAGCCATGCAATTTTTTTTATTTGAAAGACATGGAGCCTAATTTTGATTTTATTTTTAGATTGCTTACATGTTAAGGGGTAGAAAACTTAGTTTTTATCCTAAGAGCCTAACGTGATCAAGTCCAGGCCACACCCATAAAAACAAGAGAAGAAAGCTAGGAAAAACATGCTTTTCTAATGCACACCCAGTAAACACTTCAACACATGCTTTTATTTATAAATAAAATGCAGGAAATGTAGATAAAGTCCAATTTATTACAACCAGATTTAGCATTTGAGTTGCCTGCCATTATACAACCCAGTTAAATTAATTACAGACTCTATTTGTGGGGTCTTGAAGCTTTATCTTTCCAACTGAACCTCAGGCCTCACCTTCCACAGGTACATCCGTTTGGTTCACCTCTTTTTGATCCAGACCCCCACAAGTTTGACATCCTATTTCTACCAAATACATGATAAAAAAAAAGACTCAAATCTGCAAAACAGAGTTAGGAGGCAGTTTATATAATAAGCATGTAATCATCTCAAAATTGGCCTAACACTTAAAGCGCTAAGTACTAGGCCCCCTGCTTCTACCCTATTGGCCACATCTTTGGGGGGTTTTAAGCGATACCTGTCATACAAGAAATTTATTATCATTTATGAGCGCCCCCCTTTTAGATATGGCCACCTGCACAGAAAAGCATTTATATTTCTATACTAACCACTTAAGGGCAAGTGCCCACACGCAGACAATCCAAGGGCAATCAATCCACAACATCAATCACATGCGCACACAAAGAAAAATCTTAATCCTAGCATGCCTAAGGGGCTGTGCACCTAAGTGTGTGAGGCTTATGTGGTATGTCACACTAAAAGTCCTTCTAGAGTTTGGGTCTAAGGAAGGAGCATGCAACATATGACTTTTGGTGCCACTTGTTAAGGAATTTCCTTAGCTTTTGGAGCTTAAGGGGAGAAAGGAATCCAACATTTAGCTTTTGGGCTAAATGTAGGGGAACTCCCATCTAGCTTTTGGAGCTAAAGGGAGGGGAAGTCTCCTACAACTTTGGAGTTGAAGGAGAGAGAACCTATAGCTTTTGGGCTAAGGAATTACATCTTCTAAGGCTTTTGGAACATATAAAGGTAAATGAAGATTAGTAGCTTTGAGGCTACAAATCAAAAAGATGCCTCCTTAAATTGTTGTATTCAAAGAGTTGGGTTTCATTTGCTTAATTTGGATTAAGCAAACAAAGTTGAATCACTTATTGAGTTTGGTCCAATAAGTGAGAAAGATTTGTAACTTTGGGGTTACAAATCAAGAGGAATTATCATTGAACTTTTATGTTCAATGATGGGCATTTAGTTTGCTAAGCTTGGATTAAGCAAACATAAGAAGATGGTGTGTAGATTTGGGCCTACACATCAAGGATTCTTTGAACTTTGGGTGTCCAAAGAGAGGAACTCATTCCCCCAATTTGCGTTAGGAGAATGAAAGAAAGCTAGGAGTTGATTCCTTTGCTTGATATGAAATTATTTGTTGAATTTGGTTCAACAAACTAATGATTTTGAATTGAATTACTTGTTGACTTTGATTCAACAAATAGGTGACTTTCATATGTCTAATTCACTCAACATGGGTTGAATGGATGAGATCTTCATACAAATCTTGAGTTGTAGAAAGAAAGGGAACTTCTCTACAAATTTGGTTTGTAGAGAAGAAAGGGAGAAATGCAACTTGGAGGTCGCAAAGTGTAAGATTTTCCTTGAACATTTGACGTTCAAAGAAGGGGATTCATCCTTCCAATTTGAGTTTGGGAGCATGAAGACAGAGTTAAATACTCTCCTACAATCTTGACTTGTAGGAAAGAGGGAGGAAGATGCAACTTATGGGTTGCAAGTCCAAGAACGTTCTTTGAACATTTGGTGTTCAAAGAGACGTACACATTCTCCTAACTTTAGAGTTCTAGGGGAATGAGATGATTTTCCTACAACTTTTTGGTTGTAGAAGAGAGAAGCAACAAGCAAATTTTGAAATGCATGCTGAAAGGAATTCCTTGGGCATTGAGTCTCCAAGGAGGAGCATTCATTTGCTTAATTAGTGGCTAAGCAAATGAGGAAGACTAGGATTTGAATCCTATGTCTAAAGGATTATTCATTGGTTTATGTTCCAACAAATAAATTATTTGAGAAGCTTCCTACAACTTTGAGGTTGAAGGAAGAAGATGATTTGTTAGTTTTATGTTCCAACAAAAAGATAAATAGTTTAGAATTTGTTTCCAAGCTATAATGATTCATGTACCCTAACACTTAGAGCTTCAAGAACGCTCCATGATTGTACATGGGAGGACAAAAGAAGGTTCATTTGTTACTTTCATATCATAACAAGGAAAGGGTTGGACTTAGGATTTGGTCCTAAAGCCTTGGAGATTCATGTGATAGGACACTTGGAGCCTTAGAGGGGCTCCAAAATACTTCACATGGAGGGAGAGTGCTTGGAAGCAAGCTCTTTATACTTGTTAAAACTCATGCAACATAGAGCTTAGAACTTTGAGGAAATTCTAAGCATCAAACTTGGAAGGAGATGTGCATGAAAAAGAGAATTCCCCATTTCTCCATGAGTGTTTTGGACTCAATTGGAGGAAGGAAGATAGATTTCCTAAGGTCTTAGGAGAGGTTTCTAAACCACTTTTGGGCATGATTTAGAGATTTGGATGGGAGAGATTTATCACAACGATTTCTAGGAGATTTAAGATCAAATTTGATAACGATCTAAGAAAGAACCTAGAATGCATGCATCATGTGTATATGACTCTCCAAATTAGGGAATTTGATAATTTGAAAGCAAACAAGTATTTGATTTTGCACAATGTTATACATGAACTTAATCAACAATACATTTTGAAGGATCTACAACATAGACTTCGAAAATTCTAAGGAAGACCTCACAATGATTTGATTTTCAATGGTTGACTAAATCCACATTCAAACATTCACAAAAAGCTTTCTAGAGTTCACAAACTTCCACATGTGCACACTTCTTGCAACTCGTTAGTCACTTTTGTCATGACTTGTACTTGAAAGAATGGTGTGTACCATTTGGATGGATTTCAAGTTTATGAACGTCTTCACATACTTAGATTGCTTCAACAAACAATTAATTCAATATTGTCACTCTACACTCTAAGTTTCATGTGATGCAAATCATAAATTTAATTGATCATCAATGTTGTGAGGTTTGCTACATAGACCCTTGAAAGTCTATGTCTCACAATGACTAGAAATGTCCAAATCAATTAAATTCAATATATGCATTAAACAAAACTCTAGAGATTATAAATTTCAATGCATACAAACTCTCCTAAATTTGGGTGTCAATTTTGTCATGACAATGTATTTAAATGAGATGTGCATGCAACTAATTACAATCCAAACCTATGCATCATCATTGACTTTGAGGTCAAATGATAGCGTCTACCCTAGGGCATGATTGTGGGTGATGGATTGGGCACAATATGAGTGATATCACATGCATTTGAAGAGTGTTGGATACCAATCCAACAACCCTACGCACATCACCATTCCCTTTTGGCTCTCACATGAGAGCAACTTGGCAAAAATCATCGGATTTTCCCAAGTTTACAAAGAGGACAGCGATCATAGGATTTCGGGGAAGCATAAATTTAAGCTTCTAAAGGACCTAGGGCTTGGGGGCGTCAACCACACAACAATTGGCCTTGGGGGACCCTAGGTTTCACTAAGTTTTAGTGGTATACCTCTCCGGATTTGTCCTAGCGCTCCAATCCAAGTTCCGGATCGTTGTCCAAGCTCCTAGGTTGCTGTCCAAGCTCCAATTTATGCTCCAAACTGCTGTCCAAGACTTTCCCAAGGAAGAAGCCGGCTGTCCAAGCGTTTCCGGATGGCGTCGCTGCTGTCCAAGCTGCCCCGGAGGAGGAATTTGCTGTCTAAACTGCTCCGGACAGCAATTCTCGCTGTTTGGATGCTCCCGGAGGTGGTCGCTTGCTGTCCAAACGTCCCAAACAGCAGTTTTCACTGTTTGGAAACCTCCGGA
Organism: Dendrobium huoshanense; assembly: GCA_016618105.1. Lineage (NCBI taxonomy): Eukaryota > Viridiplantae > Streptophyta > Magnoliopsida > Asparagales > Orchidaceae > Dendrobium > Dendrobium huoshanense. Next base: position 60,716,454 of record CM028357.1, read on the forward strand.
GGTCGCGTGGCTGCTGTCCAAGTCTTTCCCAACGTTGTCGCTGCTGTCCAAGCTTTTCCAGAGAAGGAATTTGCTGTCCAAACTGCTCCGAACAGCAGTTTGCTGTCCAAGAACGCTCCAAACAGCAGTTCTCGTCGCTTTGAGGTCGCCGGGGTTGAAGAAGATGATGGAAGAAACTTTCACCTTCGCCGGGAAGCAAGGAAATGAGGTTATGGCAGCATGAGAGAACTTCTTTTCAGCCCAAGGAAGAAGATGGCAGCAGTAAACTTTCAAATCACCTCAAATCTGAATGCAAAAAGGTCTCTACACACAGGAGGTAGTGCTGGATGCTGCGATTTCTTTGTCTGATTCTTGGATTCCCCTCTTGGCTAAGTCGCATGCAAGAAGACCCTTAGTCGGCCTCTTCTCCTCACTTGGAAGGGCTGCACGCAGGTCTCTCTTTCTTTCTTCCACTCCGTCAGGGACGGCTGAACCTCACGCAAGGGAGCTCCTCTTGCTTCGCCTGGGACGGACGAACCAAACTGGAGAGCTGATGGCTCTCCCTCTTCCTTTTTCGCCTTGCCTGGGACGGATGCAAGCAGGGAGCCACAAGGCTCCCTCTCCCTCTCACGCTCTTTCTCTCTCGCTCGGGATGGACGGACGAACAAGGGGAGCCGAAAAGCCACCGCCCAAAATGGAGCAAGCCGCCTTCTCACGCGTGGAGTGAGGGATTTAGGGCAAAATTTCACAAGAAATCTGAGCCCTTGATCTCAAACTTTGATTTGAAGATCGAATTCAGCCCAAATTGAGAAAATAGGGCTGAAATTGAGTCCTGATTGGACTCGACCTGAACCGATTTGAGTCGGTTTGGGTCCGATTGGGTTCAATCAATTTAATTTCATGAAATTGAACTCAATCGATGTCGAATTGTGTCGAATTGTGTCGAATTGAGCTCGACGATGCTCGACGGGGGTTTGACTGATTTTGATTTGATTTAAATTAAATTAAATTTGATTTAATTTAATTAAATCGAGGTTCGATTTGGATTAATTTCACCTCGACGATGATCAATTGGGTCGATCGAGCGCAGTCGAACTTTGTCGGGCTCGATCGGGGTCGAGTCGATGCGAAAATATTCGTCAACAACACTTACTTTGAATCATAATTTAAAAAGAAAGCCATTAAAGTAGGTGATTTTATATTATATATGTTAACAGTCAAGTATTCATGAATGAGCGACTACACCTATGTTTGAGGAATTGGAATTTAATAGAAGATAATGATATAATTATTTGAACACTTTTCTAGTAGCTAACATTTTGAAAAGTACAATTCTTATAGATTGCATACACAATCTCTTTATGGAAATAATATAACAGCTATGTTGTGGTAAAAATATGCAACCAAACAATACAAGTATGAACTACGAATATGTGAAGTTTATTGAATATTAAATTAGTAAAGATTGGCTATAAAAATGATATGAAACTTATAATTACATGTGGGGCAAAAGGGTCTCTAGATATGATACTTGCATAGTAAGCGGGGGTAAAAGGGAGACCCCTAAAGAGGCAAAAAAGGCCTCTATATAGTTCAATGACAATAATGTCAAACTTATTTAGGCTCCATTAAACATTTTTTAAGAAAATTTAGTCAAATCTTTATAAACTAATATTAATATTCTGTATATACTTCAAATGAATGAAATGATGATTTTTAAAAAATGCTATGTTAATTTGTAAATATTTCCAAATTAATTCAATTATGTTATTATTTATAATCTTGCATTTACTTTTTATGTAAATTGCATAACCTATTGAGCCTCATAGCACATCATTTGTTTTCATACTAACTGTTGTTACAAGAAAAAGAAAAAAATGTTGAAGTAGAATATATTCAAATTATTTTATTTTATATTTTATTATTTTAGCTTTTTTTGTGGTCTACAACTAAGATATGTAAACGATTCAGTGATGCACTATTTTAGAATTTATTAATGGCTTTGTAAATATTTGTTTTATGTAATTGGAGTTAATAGATGATGCTATTTATGTAGTAAATATAAATGTTAGTTGATATTTTATACAAATATTCAGATAATGAAAAGTATCATATGTTAAGATTGAAAATATTATATTTATTTCTATGAAATTTTGTAATAATACTGGTAAGAGATATAGTGGGGTGTTACAAAGGGTGAAATCCATCATTTTCAACTTCATAAACCATCTTTCACACTTTTAGAGCAACTTGCACTGATATTGGTGAAGCTTATAGCACAAAATAAAGTACTTGAGAAAGAATTTATGGTGAGAAATCAAGAAATTTTTAACCTCTAAAGAAAATCACGAAGTAATGAAAAAAAAATAAGTAGTTACATAAGGATATTAATACTGGCAAACAGCAGAAGGAAATGCTAAATGTAGGATTGGAGGCAGATTATCAAATTTACATGAAGTTTGTCTTATATCTTAGAGTGAAATCTCAAAGTTGCTCAAGGAAAATGAATCGTTGTTAAAGAAATTGTATGATTTAAGTGAGCAAAATGAAGCATGCGAAGAGGAAAATGATGAAATCCTTAAAGAAGCTATTGCTCAGGATCTCCTCTCATTAATTTTTACGAGTTGCGATGCTGAAAAATCTTTTGATATGCAGTGATTAATTAGTAATGTGAGCTATCTTTATAGGATCACAAATGATCTAGGTCAGGAGAAAAGAGTGATTAATGAAAGCATAAGAACTCTTGAAGCTGAAAACATGCATCTTAAGGAGAGTCGAACCTGCATAATGATTTATGAAAATAAAATCCAACAAGCAAGAAATTCCTTAAAAAAACTCAATAGACAATAGAGACGGACGGGAAACTTTTAGAGCAAAGATACATGGAGTTGTCAAGTTCAAGAAAGTTTATTGTCGAGTTCAAGAAAGTTTCAAGGCATCCAAAACTTAGAATTGTCTATAGCTCCTGATGGTTGTATACATGTGATCAATAGGACCAAGTTGATTAGAAATGGCTTAGATAAGAAATGGTTTTAATCATTAGAAGAATAAAATTTCTGCAAAAATTATAAAATTTTGTGCTTTCGGAAACCCAAACAAATCTTGGAAGATGATTTTATAAAAGCACATAGAACCCGGGAAACCAACTTGGCATCTGAAATCCATGTATCAATCGAAAAATACATATCTAACAAAGCAGAAGCTGCAAATTTCCTACATCACCTTCATGTTTCATCATTCAAGGAATTGATATTTAAGGAAAAGTTCTTTGAGTTGATGCAAATACTTAAGGGCCTTGTGACAACTGAAATTGTGCAAATTAAGTTTCTAGTTAAAGAAATTGCTTGCGAAATGTTCAAGAAGAAGATTTAAAAGAAAATTTTGAAGCGCTTGGAAAAGAAAATAAGGGGTTGAAGGCAAAATTGAATGCTTATGCTCCCCTTTTTGTTTCTTTGGAAAATGAGATTGCTTCTCTAGAGGAACGCACCCTTTAATTGATAAATCTTTACATTTTGAACTGTAGAATAGCCTAAAATTTTCAGTCAAGTATGAGGCAAGCCAAGTATGAGGCAAGCATCACAGCTCAAGAAGTCTAAGAGCATCAGCTAAATCTTGGAGCTAAAAAAATTGCGTACAAAGGATAAGGTGCTTCAGAAAGTAGTAGCATATATTGAAGGACTTCTAGAGCAAGGGGAAGTTGTTTCTGGTACCAATGTGGATGATAAAAAAAGAAAAGTCAAAGCATGGAAGTCAAATAGTATAACACGTCACAATACCTCTTACTAGTAACATAGTGTCACATAAATCACATAACATTCATTCTTTACTTTTAATTATTTCTCATCATTTGCATGATCACATAAAACATTCACTAATAATTACATTTGAATAATAATAACATAAGCATATAAATGATCCAACTTTCATCACAAAATATTTACAAAGCCACTAATAAAATTCAAAATAGTACATCGCAGTCATTTTCAAATCATGCGTCGGGTAATTCTTTTCATGTGGTTTCAACTGCCTTGAAGCATAAGCAATTACTCGACCATGCTGCATCAGAACACAGCCCAAACCTTTCAGTGAAGCATCACTGAACACCTGAAATTCTTCCGTACCAGATGGAAGTGCTAACACTAGAGCTGAAGTCAAACAATCCTTCAATCTCTGAAAACTAGCTTCACACTCCGGTGTCCAAACAAAAGCTACTGACTTCTGAGTCAATTTCGTCAGAGGTGCAGAAATCTGAGAAAATTCCTTCACAAACTTTCTATAATATCCGGCCATACCCAAGAAACGCACTTAAGATTTGTCACGACCCAACTCGACCGGAACGAATCCCTTTGCATCGGGCCGCAACAAATGTTGAAAATCCAGGACCTAGTTTTGGAATTTGCTTCAGACTTTCTTCCAGATATTCAAACAAACAAAAACACAGAGCTGCTATAAACTTCAAATACATATATAGAAATGCATCCACTATTTTCTTCTTTCTTTCATCAATATAATCATATACAATACAGTGCATGGCTACAGATAGAAAGAACAGAACAGAAAAGTCATGACTGTACAAAAATCAAAAATACAAAAATGCCTAATCACTGATCAGACACAGAACAGCTAGTCCAAGATTTCCTTCCCTTTCCCAGAACCTGAAAACCACGCAAAAAACAAGGATGAGCTAACAGCTCAGCAAGACCACAATCGCCCATCAAAATCTCCAGAAATTCACATAAAAAAATACATCAGAAAGCAGTTATTCAATTAGCCGTACAGAAATTCAAACAATCGTACAAAGATCGCATAACAGACAGAACAGATACTTGATTAAATAGAAATCAAATCACAGATACATGAATTCAAATCAAAGTGCATAACAGATCTTATAAAACTTATAAAACTTTCAAATCACAGAACGGATCGGATCGTACAAATTAGAATTCAAATCAGATAAAATCACATTTCAGAAATCACATAACACATATCAAATTCAGATATCAGATATCCCTGACTCAGATAGAATCTCAATGGATTTTGACCCCTTATGCCTCCCTTCCCTGACACAGACAGAATCTCAATGAATTCTGGTCCCTTATGCCTCCCTTTGTGCTTATAGCACCAGAACATAACAGATGTACAGAATATTCAGAACAAAACTTGTTTTCTTTTCAGATTTCCCTAACACATACAGAATCTCAAAGGATTCTGGCCCCTTATAACTCCCTTCTGATATCACAGCACATCAAAGCATTCAAATCAAAAAATTGGATTACGTCAGAAAAATTGTTAGCGGCACAACAGCAGTATACGGAATTTACACAGAACTCACAGATTCAGAAATTTACCAAATTACCACAGATAATACAAAATATCAATCTAAGACTTTCATTGTACTGAAGTAAGAATTTCAGACATCCAGATAAATTGTTATTCAATCAAACCCCCGTAGAATTCAAAGTACCCGGTAAAAATCTTCCAGAAAATACTCAAAACGTGCACAAATATCATCTCATAAATATACCAAAAGTCATGCGGTAAAAAGTTCATCAGTACAAAATAGAATCAATTATTCGCTAACGGAGAAAAAATCTGAAACAGAAAAATCGTCAAAATCCTCATTTCTAAAAATTGAGAAAGGCGGAATGTGTCTTACCTCGAGTCGGTCAACTTTCTCAACTGCAGCTACGGACGAAAACGGACAGAAGTCGCCCAAAAATCATTTTTTCTTCTTTTTCCTTCGATTTTCTCTCTCCTGCCTTCTTCTCTCTCTTCAAAAGATCTCATTTCCATATATATCCAACCAGATTGTCCCGGACGATCCCACATCGTCTTGGGACGATGTGCCCTCTGGACGAATTTCGTTCAGACGAAATAGTTATCGTTCCTGGACGTGTTGCTCTCTGGACAAATTTTGTATGGACGAACCTCATTTCGTCCTGGGATGAACTTCTTTGTCTCCAAAACCTGTACAAACCTGTACCGATCGTCCCCGGACGATCCAACATCGTCCGAACAAACCTGGAAGGAAAAACAGCTTTCACAATCTCCCCAACTTCAGAAAAATGTCATCCTCGACATTTCCAAAACAAAACTAAGTCAGAACAGATGCGGATATAACTGTCTCATATTCGACTCCTCCCAAGTAGCTTCTCGTGCTGTTCTATGCTTCCACTGAACTTTAACCATCGGAATCTGTTTATTTCTTAACTTACGAATGTCATAAGCCAAAATCCGTTCAGGCTCTTCCTTGTACTGCAGATTCTCCTGAATCTCCACATCATCAGCAGACAGTTTCTTTCAGAATCAGATTGATACAGGCATCATTATCACTAATGTCATTAAATATGCATCTTCTACATTTTTCTTTCCTTTTCCTGTAAAAATAACTAATATGAAAAGAACTGATGAACTATGAGGATCAATAAGTTATGCAATTTACATAAAAATTAAATGTCAAATTATAAAGAATAACCTAATTCAATTAACTTAGAAATATTTGCAAAATAATATAAATTATCTTTTAAAAATCAACCTTTCATTCACTTGAAGTCTATACATAATATTAATATTAGTCTTTAAATATTTGACTAAATTTTCATAAAAATATTCAATGGAGCACAGGTAAACCTGACATTATCGTCATTAAACTACATTGAGATATATTTTGCCTCTTTAAAAGTCCCTTTTGCCCCACCTGCTATGCAGGTATCATATCTGGGGTACTTTTTACCCCACCAACAATTGCAGGTATCAAACCTAGGGACCCTTTTACCCCACCTGCAATTGTAAATTTCATATCATTTTATAGTCAATCTTTACTAATTTGATATTCAATAAAGTTCATATATTTATAATTCATACTTGTACTGTATGATTGTAAGAAGTTGAACCAAGTTAAAAAATTTATCATGCTAATAATGTATGATGTTCAAGACCTTCTTAACAGTTGTTATTCCTCTATTTGCATTCAAGAAGTTTTCAATTGTGAATACATCTTCAATTATAAAAATAATAAGCAAAATAACATTATACTATAATTTTATTTAATATTATACTATGAATAATGGTATAAAAATCAGAATATAACTTCTTCCTGTTGTAAGAAGTTGAAACAAGTTAAAAATTTATCAAAAGCAAAAACAATGAGAGAAGAATGTTCCAAAAATAAAATTGTGGTTGATAAGTTGGATAGCATTGTCGTACTGAGAAGAGTATGTTTGTTTTATCTTGATAGACAGCATTTGTAGCTGAAGAAGATTCAAGGTCCTTTGCCACCGAACAGCTCTCACCTATTACCATGTTGAAAAAGTTAAGCATATAGCTAGCCAATAAGGACAACAGAATAAAAAGGAAACACAAAAATGAATACAGGAGAATTAAGCAATAGCCTGAAGAAAACAATTGTAAGAAAAAGTGTCAAATTTTTTTAAAAGCGCCACCAACTTATAAACTAATGAAATGGCAGTACTCCGAAAGTTAAAATTAGAGAAGTTACAAGATGACAACAAAGCCGCTTAATATCAAAAGGGGCATCTTGGAGTAAACCCTGAAACACAAAAAGGTCTAATTTGACCAAATTTAATAGTAACTTCGAAAAGCCTAATCCAGCAAGGCCACAAGGCATAAAGCCAGCATACATATAACTACCGACATGGTTGCATCAATCATGCATTCAAAAGGGAAAACCGATTGCAATAGGTTGCTATTTCAACTTGGCAAAAGGTGCTCAAGCATTAAAAACGGCAAAAAAATATAATACAAGTTACCAAATGAACAAAATACTCTCCAAACACAACAGTTGCAAAATTGAAAGTTAACGGTGAACATTGATTTATGAGTTTAGTCAACAAAAGCCCAAAGCATAGCATATTCCATGAAGATGTCAGGAATTCCAAACAACATATGTAATCTACCATTCAACTAGCCCACATATTCAAAGCACCAAAAGAATAAGAGAACCCTTCATTACTCATTCAAAGAAAGTGAAGATGATCGAACACACAAGATGACAAAAATTAAATATATAGGATCATGGGAGAAAATTTCATACCAGTAAGAATTGCCTGATCAACACGCAACTGATTACTAAGTATTTCAATCAATCTCATATCAGCAGGTACCTTGCAGCCCACTATCAAATATCAAAGAGCTTTAGACACCAACTAAAGTACAATAAGAGAACAGCTTACAAATCTGCTTGCATAAATTAAGGGGAAAAACTAATCTACCTCCAACTTCAACAATATCTCCAGGTACAAGTTCTGTTGCGGATAAAATTGAAAAACAGCCTGCAGAACAAGTTAAGGTCAATTTCTACTAGTATTGTAAACCAGCAATCAATAATTAATTTTTTCTACTTATTAATAGAATTCATGGTTAAAGTGGAGAAATGCATCGGTTTTGTTATGTGATAAAAAAATACCTCTCAAACTTAAGGGAAAATTCTATTAGATGGTAGTGAGACCTGGAATGCTTTATGGTGCAGAATGTTGGTCATTAAAAGAGAAGCATAATATTAAGTTAAGTGTTGCAGAGATGAAGATGCTCAGGTGGATGAGTGGTTGCACTCTTAAAGACAGGAAACAAAATTAGCATATACGTGAAAAGGTTGGAGTAGCTCTAGTAGAAGATGAGATTAGATGGATTGATCACATAAAACAACGGCCTTCCGATGACCCGATTAGGAAAGTAGATGTATTAGATTTGACTTATATTAAGAAAGGTAAAAATAGACCTAAAAAGACTTAGTTAAAAAATATTAGAAAAGACATTTCTTTATTAGATTTAGATGAGAATTTGACCCTTAAAAGGACACAATGGAGAAAAAGGATTCATGTAGCTAACCCCACATAGTGTGATAAAAGCTTATTGTTGTTGTTGTTGTACTAATGTTGAGTAGATCTAAAACCATCAATTTCTACATTTTTTTCAAGTAAATCTAAAACTGAATACATGGAGTGTAATCTTAGTAGTAACAGATCTAATGGAGGCATTATGACTTTGGGCAATCAAATCATTAAAAATAGTACATGTTTTAGATATTTCTGGTCTATTGTTCAAAGTGATGGTGAAATAAATGGGGATATTAGTAGTAGAATTCAAGTTGCATGGTTGAAGTGGATGAATGCATCGAGCCTATTGTGTGATAGAAAAGTACCCCTAAAACTTAAAGGAAAATTCTATAGGATGGTGCTGAAACTTGAAATGCTTTATGCCGCAAAATGTTTGTTGCTAAAAGAGAAACATAAAATTAAGTTAAATGTTGCAGAGATGAGGATGTTCAAGTGGATGAGTGGCTTTACTCTTAGAGAAAAAATGCAAAACAAGTATAAACGTGAAAATGTTGGAGTAGCTCTAGTGGCAAATAAGATTAGAAAGAGTCGCCATAGATGATTTGGTCATATAAAATGTCGGTCTTCTGATGACCTGGTTAGGAGAGTAGATGAATTAGAATTGCCCTATGTTAAAAAAGGTGGAGGTAGAGCTAAAAGGACTTGGTTAGAAAGTATAAAAAATGACATTTTTTTCTTAGATTTGAACGATAATTTGATAATTTGATTCTTAATAGTACACAATGGAGAAAAAAAAATCATGTTGCTAACCCCACGTAGTGGGATACAAGCTTGATGTTGTTGTTGTTGTGGTTATTAATAAGTGTGAATGACAGCAACCTTCTATTTTGAAGTGTTTTAAACCCATGAAAACAATACAATAACCAAACTGTAGAATATGGTCACTTATAAAGTTCTTACTAATAATACAGGGTTTGAAGAAGAGTTGGTATACTCAGCCTTCTTCCCTCCCACACTTGCAGAAATACTGGTTTCGAGCCTTAAATTTGGAACCCTCATAATACGACAAAGGCAACTTAATCGTTGCACCAGACCCACCCTCTAATTATCACCAATAATTCAACAAGGAGCCAAGACTAAAAACAATATTATGAAATCACAAAATGGAAAAGCAAGAGCTACGTAATGTAAACAAATGCAAAGAACTCATTGAACATTGAGATCAAATTTGTGAGCTATTTGATAGGTTCATAACAGAACATTATCCATGTTGATTTTCATTTCTTTAAAATCTATTTTTCACATCCTAGAATGAAATATTTTCATAAAATGACTCAAATTCAGTAATCTAAAAATATAATAAGATGTCCATTACATGATATATAAAAAGATACTTAACTTCATGTCTATCACAAGATTGCTAGTGTGATTGCTGGAAAGTTCAGAAAAGCAAAAAGGAAATGTTAAGTAGTAAATGCGAGTGAGAAATTTAAAGGATCATATATTATCACCACAGATACAACATCAAGAAGGTGATGAACAAGCAATTACCATTTCGTAACACTGTTGCAACATCAGCTTGATAAGCTCTCAACTCCTACAGAGAAGACAACAAAATTTACCTCATGGATGTTAAAGTAAATGAGATTTTAAATAAGCTTTATTCGGCTCATAGATGTTAACTGAAGTAAATGAAATTTCAAAAGAGCTTTATTCAGCTGTATGAAGTTAGAATGTTAGAACAAAATTTGGAAGTTCCCCAAAACAATAGTATAAAGGCAAATTCAAAAGAAACATAGATTGTAGGAAATACTAACACCAAACAATTATAATGTTGAGAACCACAATATTCTTATAATATAGCCAACTAGTGGTATTTAGAACTGCTTAAATATTTTATTATTTTTTAAGATTAGTTTTATCATTTTCAATAACATCTATCATTATAAATGTTTAAGATAATGTAATGTCATATGGTGACAAATAAATTATTTTTTAGTTATAATTCTACGAGATTCCATTCTCTTATGGCTGTTTAAGGATTCGCTTCTCCATCATGCTCTGACCATTCAGCACCTTGCATTGAGGTTTGACAGCTTAATGTTTGCATGAATCAACATCAACAGCTAGAGGATTCTTGATGCTTCCTTATTTTTCCTTACATTTTCTCTCATCTCCTTAATCCCTATCTTTCTACAATCCCTCTATGAACCCGGCATCACTTTAGTATCATAATGAATTTCTTTGATTCTATGAAGGATTTGATGCATTTAATGTTGTTCTTGTGTTGTTCTACTACTACGTTATGATGTTTTCTGCAATTTTGAGCAATGCCACTTCCCATCAACCAATCGAAGCTGAAGCCATACCTTTGGCACTTTTTATTGTATGTCGTAGGTGTTTAAGATGAATAGAACCGTACCAGGCACTGTTTACTAAACGCCCCTCAATCCATTTTAATTTTACATAAAAAAATCCGAATACCCTTCTACAACTTCCTCCAAATAAATCTCAGCCAATCCTTTAAAATATCAATCCTTTTTCTTTCATTTAGAATTGAAATTTAAATAAAATTTCAGGTTTGAAATACATAAATACTTCAATTTCAGTTTCAAATTTGGAATTTTTAATTTGAATTCAAAACAACCTTATCCATTGATACAAATTCTCGACAAATCCATTCAGATATAAAATTCAACTTAAATTAAATTTAATTCAAACCTTTAAAGATGGACTCCATAATTTCCGACAAATAGTATTGTAAATAATTCTTCCTTAATAAAAACACGTTTGTCTTAAATACTTCATTGCAGTTTCTGGTCATGGTTCATAAATATGGCAAGCATGTACCCTACCCAAGTTTACAGGAAATTGACAAGCAAGTAGCCATATTGTAATCTCATAGTAGCTAGAACATACATAAGCAGAAGAAAATAAATGACATTTATAATTGAAAAAAAAAACTAGTAATACAGCGTAGCCCACCGATTTGCTCACTAGTGCAATAACATTTCTTCCATACTCAATTCTTTATCAAAGCAATTTGAAAGTTCTCCTAGGAAAACAACTGCAAACCAGATATCTGAGATAATGGAAAAAGGCAGTGGGAAAAATAACTAGCCCCACGTCAAGTGTCCTACACATTGATAGTAAAAGTGGTCAGAAAGGTTTACTAGACAATCACACTAACACTAGAATTTGAATCGTGGTGCTGTCAATATTGCCTTTTTACATGTGTGCAATCCCAAAGCATCTAAATGATGATAAGCAGAGAAGCATTATTAGCATGCTCGATCAAATGGGTAATTTTCTTACCAATATGGATCACATACTACCCCCAAAAAATTCAAACTTCATCTCTCCAATTGCTACAAAAATACTTATTAGTCGACCTACACCAACTGGAAACGCATAACTTAACCATGCTTTCTTTGATAAAAATGTACGCGATCACAACAAGATTTTTCCTAGAAAGCAATTCAATGGCTCCATGCAGACCAAGTCTTCATCAATAAACTCTCAAGAATCTGAAAAAATAAAAGTTTATTATACTTAAATGAGAAAATAACATAAATGGTCTCCCAACCATTTTGTGAATGACCAAAATGATCTCAGACTACATAAAAGTTTTAATTTAGTCCCTAGATTCTTTAAAGTTTAAACTGAAAGTTCAAGAAAGTTGTGAGACCTCGAAGAACCAGCCCGAGGCTAACCAAGATGGGGTGAATTGGTTATTTTAAAAATTTCTTTAACAAAACTAAAATCTTTTTATAATTTTTTCAATATCTGAAAACAAACACCTTAATCCCTTAATGCGGAAGCAGATTAATTTCACAATAACAGAAAATCAGAATTTGTCAACCACACAGTAAATCACAGAAAAATAAGTGCTGAATAATAAGAACAAAACACAAAAAAATTTATAGTGGCTCTGTCCAACCTGACCTATGTCCACTCTCTAGAAACCTCCTTTCCAGGTATTGCACTAAAAGTAGTGTCTCTCCTTTTACCCCCACAGCAAGATGGAAAAGCCCTTAAAAATCTCTTCCACCAACCTGGTGCAGCAGAGGACCTTATTTTTTTTCACCCTCCTAGTGAAAGAGATAATCTTGAATCATTTCTTTCCCTCCTGGAGATGGAAAATAATCAAGAATCATTTTTCCCCCTCCTAGAGAAGGCAGAGAACCTGTGACTAGTATTGTGGAAGTCTTCCTGGAGCCACCAAAGGATCAAGGCAAAAGTTTGAAGAAGACATGGAAGAATCTGGCTTGGAGTAACCATGAGAATCCCTCACAACTCTCTCTCACAAACAACTCTCCCTCTCTTATCTCTCAAAGCACTCCTTAACTCTTCCTCTATGCTCCCTCTCAAGACACTTAGCAGCAAAAGTCTTTTAAAATAAAACTATGTGAAAGCTTAAATAGAGAGCCTCTCAAAAAAGCCCTAAATTTCAATATGCCGACTCTAATCGTCGTCCTGTACGATTAGTTCAAAGTACTATATGAGGAGACAGACCTTGTACGATCAGCTCAAATAGATGAATTGATCATTCAAGACGGTTGAGAACGTCGTCCAGTACGATTAGAAAAAAAAAACTGCCTTTTTAGACAGTGTGAAATGTATTTCCCTATACGATTAGTTCAAGAGATGTACTGATCGTCCAGTACGATAGGCGACGATATAATTATCATCCCATGCAGAGCTCGGTTCATACAGTACGAAATTGAGGGTTCGTCTTGTACGACTAGTTGAAAAACTATGGCATTTCATCTTAGACGATAGGCGATGATTTAATTATCGTCCCATGCATCGCTTGGGTCGTACAGTGCGATCATCACCAATCGTACTATACGATTTGATTGAACAAATTAACCATAATTGTTCCCCTAATCACATGATCAATTTAGGTATGATTGTCATATATCGCATAGTACGATGCATATCGTATGGTACAATTATACACTTATTTTGAATATTAAAATATTACATAAATTGTGATGGTGGCAGTTATGCCGATTATAACTGATCGTCCAGTATGATAGGGATTGTAACGTACGATGAGTTTAATTAATCTTACTTAGCACAGATGCCCTAATTAGGATTTTTTGGTTAACTAATTGTCCAGTATGATGTAAATCGCCTTGATTGATTAGTTCAAAAAATTTAACTTTTTCTTAACTCACTAACTCACCCCCTTGAGTATGTGTGTGTAAGATTACTTAGCTTTATGTGTGTGTAAGGCTACATATTTGACTCAAGAAAGATAAAAAGTACAAAAAGACTAAATAATACAGACTTTTATTCCTAGTTTACCCGTCTTGAGCTGATCGAGGTTGCAAGTGAACTGTGATCTTGAAAAGTTAGTGAGCAGGGAAGAACATATATGCAATAGATTCAAATAGCATAATGAAAAATCCAATAATATTTGTTATCATTAAAATTACATGACTTTGGTCCAGATTTGCAACATAAACAAATAACAAAATGGTCCAACAATCCAAATTAATGGAAATTAAAGTTAAGGGTATTAAAATTGGGAGTATTTTACAATATATTTTTCTTCTTGAATCTTTTAGGTACAACGCCGAATGTTGTTGAGATCATGTAGGGTGTCGAGCCAGGTTATTTTCTATAATAAATTTTCTTAACATTTTAACTATTATAATTCCATTGTAATTAAATAGATTGAGGTCATATTTTATGTTCTGAGATGCTAAAACTTTAAATTTGTATATTAGCTTTATTGAAATCTTTTCAAAGAGAACAAAATATAGATTCAGATGCTTAATTTAAAATTTGTTCATAGCTAACTTTGCAGCACTTTTATTGATTAAAATCATTTTGTTGAAAAAAAAATTATTTTTGATTGAAATTATTTTCTTAGATAGAATAAAATAAATATTTTAAATATTTAATTTATATTATAATTATAATAAAATATCATTACTACATATTGTATAAACAAAATCAAAATAAACATTATAGATTTCAAATCAATACAATTAATATAAACATAAAAAAGAACATTAAAAATCTATCAATTACTGTGGCTGCCGAAGCTTTGCCCACTTCGCTTCATCCCTGCTGTGGGAAATCTTTGTCCAGTTACTTTCATCTCTTTCGCTCAGGGACACCATCAAGGGCAGGGAAGCTAAGTGATAGTCTCATGTATGTGACGCCCTAGAAAGAAAGCTTTGTTGTTGCTCTCCCTCCCAACCCTTTGTTGTAGTCACGTTCTTTGCCAGCTCAAGGGAAACTACGCCCAATCCTTATCTCATGCTCGCCTATTCATTTTGGTTAGGGTACCCTCAGAGTTATGCATGACAACAACAAAAAGGATCGCAAAATGTCCTAAGAGTTATGCAAGCACCATGAAATCATAAATTGTTACGCCTGGACCGGTCCCAGCTGAACCGGTCCGGTTCTACACCCGACGGCCCAAAGTCGGGCGGAACCAGGCGGAACGCGCGCAGGAGCTGGGCCCAAACAGCGGCTAAAACGCATGGGGGGAGGGAAAATTTTTGAATGAGAGGCTGTTTTAGGAAGTCCATTATTGTCCTTTATGATTAATTTGTATAATTAGGAGTTTTGGGGGGATTGGCTCCTCATCTTGAATTTTGAATTTTTATTTGAGATCTAGGTTTCGTTTTGGGCTCTTGGCATCGCCGGAGATTGTGGAGAGTACGTTCTTCCTCTCGGATCGAAGAACAATTGTATCTTGATTATCTTGCTTTGCACCTAGTGGAATACAAGTCTTTAATTGTGTTTTCTCTCAATTAATCCCGCTTTCTTGCTGTTTTCTCGCTGTGGACAGCAGTTTTACTATTGGTTGTTTACTGATTTAGGATAGGATTACTTGTGACATAAGTACTCCCTATCAAATTGGTATCAGAGCATCGATTCGGGACCACCGGCGGCTGAAATTCTGAAATTTCAGCAAGTTTATCTTTTCCGTTAGAAGAAAGATGGCCGGAAAGAAGGTGGAAGCATTAGAAGGCGAGTTCGGACAACTGAAGACAGATCTGGAGGGAAAGTTCCTGGAAATCTCCACCAACAATGACAGGTTGGAAGGGAGGTTCGCGGCTATGGAAGAAATGATGAAGAAACTATTGGAGAGGAAGACCAATCCGGAGACATCAGAAGTGAGAGAGACTACTGATGGCGTAGGAGGAAATCCAAACCCAATCCGGGGGAGGAGGAATCCGGAGGTGGAGATTCTTGAAGGGGACGACGACATGCCACCTCTAGAGCCACTCTCTAGAGAGGAGATGAGCATGGGAAATGACCGCCGAGGTGCTGATTTTCAGCGTCGAGGTGCTGATTTTCAGCGTCAAGGTGCTGATTTTGGAGGCAGGCGGGGGGAATATGAAGGTAGTGCAGATTTTGGAGAAAGGAGAGAAGAGTATCAGCATCGAGGTGCTGAATTTCAGCGTCGATGAGCTGATTTTGAAAGAGGAAGGGGGGATTATGACGGCGAACTCGGATACCAGCGTCGGAGGGAGGACCGGGACGCTTGGGGAGCAATTCCTTTGCGAGGAATGGGAGGTTATGGAGGATACCGGGGAGATCCCAAGGTGAGGAAATTGAAGATGCCTGTGTTCGAGGGGGAAGACGGCCATGGCTGGATCTACAAGGTGGAGCGTTACTTTGCTGTCAACGGGTTGACGGAGGATGAGAAGCTGACGGCGGCAGGATTGTGTCTGGAAGGAAAGGCTTTGGCATGATACCAGTGGCGTGACAGGAGGGAGCCCATCCGGAGTTGGAGGGAGTTCAAGGATTGCGTATTAGAACGTTCCGAGCGGATGGGGGAGGAGATTTCTACGAGCAGTTCTTTGCCCTGACTCATGAGGGGACGGTGGCGGATTATCGGGACAGATTTGAGTACTTGGCTAGCCGATTGGATCACATCTCAGAGTCGGCCCTGGAGGGAAACTTCATGAAAGGGCTTAAGCCTGAGATACGAACCGCTGTTAGAGTCTTGGAGCCGAGGAACCTAGGGAGGGCTATGGAGTTAGCCCAGTTGGTGGAGGATCAGAAGAAATCTGAAAGAGGAGCTCGGGGAAACTATTCGGGAGGGTCGCACAGGATGACGACTACTATCTTGCCTTCAAAGGTGGGATCCTCAGGGAGTCTGAAGGAGGCACCAAAGGAGAGAACGGGAGGAGGAGGAAACGGGGGACAGTTCAAACGACTGGCCGAGAAGGAGATGCAGGAGAAGAGGGCAAAGGGGTTATGTTTTCGATGTGATGAGAAGTACATGCCCGGACACCGGTGCAAGGATAGAACTCTTCAGGTTCTCCTCGTGTGTGAAGACGAGGAAGACGAAGAGGGAGGTGGGAGCGGGTCAGAAGGAGAGGAGAAGCTACACCTGGATGTGGCAGAAGTCTCTCTGAACTCAGTAGTGGGATTCACTCCGAGTCACGCTATGAAAGTAAGAGGAGAGATAGCTGACCGCGAAGTGTTGGTGTTGATCGATAGTGGTGCAACCCACAATTTCATTTCTGCTCAGATCGTGGATCAGTTAGGGATGGAGCTAGTCGACACAGGAGGCTATGGGGTGATGATGGGCACGGGAAAGGTGGAGATGGGGAGAGGAATTTGCAGGGGAGTGGTCCTGACCATCCAAGGGCTACAGGTCAGGGAGGATTTCCTCCCCTTAGAATTGGGAAGTACAGATGTCATCCTGGGGATGAAATGACTACAGACTCTGGGGGAGACCAAGGTCAACTGGGGTGCTCTGAGGATGGAGCTAATGATAGAAGGGCAGAGGAAGGTGATCCAGGGGAATGCAGGGCTGACAAGAGCAGTCGTATCTCTCAAATCCATGATCAGATCCATACAGGAGGTGGGAGGAGGATTTTTGGTGGAGCTTCAACGTTTGGAGAGGGTCAGTGTGGGGGAAGAAGGAAACATTCCACAGGTGGTGCAACCGCTCATACAGCAGTACAGGGAGGTGTTCCAGCCACCCCAGGGATTGCCACCCCTTAGAGAGTAGGAGCACGCCATTCTTCTGAAAGAGGGAGTGTCACCAATCAATGTTAGACCATATCGCTACCCCCAGATTCAGAAAGATGAAATTGAGAAGTTGATCAAGGAGATGTTGGAGGCAGGAATCGTCAGACCCAGTGTGAGTCCTTTCTCCAGTCCAGTCTTACTGGTCAAAAAGAAGGATGGGAGCTGGAGGTTTTGCGTGGACTACAGAGCCCTGAACAAGGAGACAGTACCGGACAAATTCCCCATTCCAGTGATTGATGAGTTATTAGATGAGCTGCAAGGAGCGGTGGTGTTTTCAAAAATGGACCTTAAGTCTGGCTACCACCAAATCAGAATGAAGGAAGGGGACATTCAGAAGACTGCGTTCAGAACACACGAGGGGCACTATGAGTTCTTAGTGATGCCATTTGGGCTCACTAACGCCCCCGCTACCTTTCAGTCCTTGATGAACAGGGTGTTCAGGCAACACTTGAGGAAGTTTGTGCTGGTCTTCTTTGATGATATTTTGGTGTACAGCCAGACCGAGGAGGAACATTTAGAGCATCTAAAGGAGGTTTTGGGGATCCTACAGGCACATCAGCTGAGAGCGAATTTAAAGAAGTGCAGTTTTTCCCAATCAAGGGTGGAATATTTGGGACATATAGTGTCTCAAGAGGGAGTTGCAGCTGACCAGTCCAAAATTGAAGCAATGCAGAAATGGCCCATACCCAAGAACATCAGGGGGTTGAGAGGTTTCTTGGGACTGACGGGATACTATAGGAGGTTTGTGAAGGGGTACAGTTCCATCGCCTGGCCATTGACGGAGCAGTTGAAGAAAGACAACTTCTCCTGGGGTGATGCAGCGACCCAGGCCTTCGAGAGGTTAAAGAAAGCCATGACCACTGTACCAGTTCTAGCACTCCCAGATTTCAGCCAGGTATTCGTGGTAGAGACTGATGCGTCAGGGTATGGCTTAGGAGCAGTATTGATGCAGAATCACCGGCCTATAGCATATTTCAGTCAGGTGCTATCGACTAGGGCTAGATTGAAATCAGTGTATGAGAGAGAGCTGATGGCCATAGTCTTGGCCATTCAGAAATGGCGCCCTTATCTTTTGGGACGACATTTCATTGTTCGGACCGATCAGAGGAGTCTGAAATACCTGCTGGAGCAAAGAATGGTTACTGAGGAACATCAGAGGTGGTTGTCAAAGTTGTTAGGCTATGATTTTGAGATCCAGTATCGGCCGGGGGTGGACAATAAGGCAGCTGATGCCTTGTCTAGGTGTGTGGGGGAACTTCAGGAGGCGGCAGTTTCAGTCCCTTTGATGATTGATTGGGGGGCCATCCAGGAAGAGAGTATGCAGAATGAAGAATTGAAGAAGGTCAGGGAAGGCTTGGTGAAGGGCAGTAGCAATCATTCAGGGTACTATCTGGAGGGAGAGAGGCTACTCTATCAGGGAAGGTTTGTGATGCCACGAACATCAGTACACATCCCTCACATATTGCAGGAATTCTACGGCAGTGCAGTTGGGGGTCATTCAGGAGTACATAAGACATATAGGAGGTTGGCATCGGAGCTCTACTGGAAGGGGATGTATAAGGATGTTGAGGAGATGGTGGCAAGGTGTGAGGTGTGTCAGAGAAATAAATACATGGCCATGGCACCAGGGGGACTGCTCCAACCATTAGCACTTCCAAACAGAGTATGGGAGGAAGTCTCTATGGATTTTATTGACGGCCTACCTCGTTCAGAAGGGTTCACAGTCATTTTTGTTGTGGTGGATCGACTCAGTAAATATGCACATTTTATCCTCCTACGACATCCTTACACCGCAGTGTCAGTGGCGGCAGCATTTATCAGGGAAGTGGTTCGGTTGCACGGGATTCCAGAATCTATTGTGTCGGACAGAGACAAAGTGTTCCTCAGTCAGTTTTGGAGAGAACTGTTCAGAATGCAGGGCACAACTCTCAAGAGGAGCACCGCGTACCACCCACAGACAGATGGACAGACAGAAGTGGTTAACCGGAGTTTGGAAACATATTTGAAGTGTTTTGCCTCTGAAACACCCAGGAAATGGGCTAAATGGTTACCGTGGGCGGAGTACTGGTATAACACCTCGTACCATTCGGCATCCCAGATGACCCCTTTCAAGGTGCTCTATGGAAGAGACCCCCCACACTTAGTACATTATGGGAAGGGACATACACCTGTCTCTTCAGTCGAACAGTACTTAGAGGAGAGGGACCAGGTGTTGGAAGAGTTGAAGAAACATCTGGAGAGGGCACAACAAATAATGAAGAAGCGAGCAGATACCCACAGAAGAGACATACAATATGAAGTGGGGGAGAAAGTGTTTTTAAAGCTAAGACCCTACAGACAGAGATCAGTGGCTAGCAGGAGGAACGAGAAGCTGGCCCCGAGATACTTTGGCCCCTATGAGATCTTGGGGAAGGTTGGAGCAGTAGCGTATCGTCTGAAGTTACCTCCCTATGCTACTATACATCCGGTATTTCATGTGTCACAGCTGAGGAGAGCCCTCGGGGAGCACGCAATTAGCGTTGTATTACCAGCAACAATGACAGAGGATTGGGAAGTGATATTGGAGCCCCTCGAGCTTATGGGGGTAAGATCAGATCAAGAAGGCAACAAGGAAGTGTTGATTCAATGGAAGGACCTCCCTGAGTTCGACGCGACTTGGGAGCCATTTGAAAGAGTGAAAGAGCAATTCCCCTCTTTTCACCTTGAGGACAAGGTGAGTTTTTGGGAGGGGAGTAATGTTACGCCTGGACCGGTCCCAGCTGGACCGGTCCGGTTCTACACCCGACGGCCCAAAAACGGGATGAACCAGGCGGAACACGCGCAGGAGCTAGGCCCAAACAGCGGCTAAAACGCATGGGGGAGGGAAAATTTTTGAATGAGAGGCTGTTTTAGGAAGTCCATTATTGTCCTTTATGATTAATTTGTATAATTAGGAGTTTTGGGGGGGTTGGCTCCTCATCTTGAATTTTGAATTTTTATTTGAGATCTAGGTTTCGTTTTGGGCTCTTGGCATCGCCGGAGATTGTGGAGAGTACGTTCTTCCTCTCGGATCGAAGAACAATTGTATCTTGATTATCTTGCTTTGCACCTAGTGGAATACAAGTCATTACTTGTGTTTTCTTTCAATTTATCCCGCTTTCTTGCTGTTTTCTCGCTGTGGACAGCAGTTTTACTATTGGTTGTTTACTGATTTAGGATAGGATTACTTGTGACATAAGTACTCCCTATCATAAATCTAATAAGTTTTCCGTTAATTTCAACCTCCATTTTGGACAACATAACTATGTTGGTCCCCGTTAAAAGAGACTTGAGATTAAATTCACCCTTCTACGTAGTAAAGAACCATTTTGGAGCTTTACAAATTATCGGGAGATCATTTTGGCACTTTTTTCATACTAGGGTATTCATGTATAAATAATATCAACAAAGTAGACAAGTATTCATGTTGGTCTAAAACAATTTTTTATGGAGGATACTAGCATTTGTTCTATTTTCCTCGATATTATAGGAATTTTAGAAATAATATTACTTTTTTTATTCTTATATACATTCATAATGTGATATAAATAATGTAATGAAACATTGATATTAAGAAAAAGATGATAAAAAAGTAAGAACAAATAAAGAAGCTATACACCCATAGAAAGGTAAACCTTATAACCTATAGAAGTAAGCTTCATATGCAGGTCAACAACACCCCTAACTATCAACATTTCCAATAGCATATCAATGATTACAGAACTTTTCTATACATGCATGGATCTATATATATAGGAATTATTAATTTTTTTTAAATTAGGAAACATTGCTAGAATCAACCAAAAATTGTGTTGAAATCAATCATTTTTAGCTCAACTCAAATCTAAGTTGACTCACTATCAAAACTCTTTTATTCTAATTGATGTCAATCCACAAGAACTCAGCTCATCACCACCATAATTATAATCTTACAATGATAATCTTCATAATAAAGAGTCGCATTTATTCATAATATTAAAGAATAAGTTTATTCATGAGTTTGAATGCTCATTACCACCATAGCTATAATCTTTTTATGATAATCTTCATAACGAAGAGTTACATCTATTTATGAATATTAGAGAGTAAGCTTATTCATGAGTTGGGACATTTTTCATCCATCGCATAAAGAAGACCAAAGTCTCTCTCTCTCTCTCTCTCTCTCTCTCTCTCTCTCTCTCTCTCTCTCTCTCTTATATATATATATATATATATATATATATATATATATATATATATATATATATATATGTGTGTGTGTGTGTGTGTGTGTGTTGAATAACAAACAATAGTATCAAACATAAGAAATCAACAATTATTTATGATCATCTTGGCAAACACAGAAGTCACAAATACATTCATTTAGCATGTAACATAATAGAATGACTTAAGATGTGACTACTATGCGAATAAACAAAACCCATCATGTCAAAGAAATATCTAGACAAGTTTTAAACTTTTTAATAAACAAAAAAAGGCGCAAGTAAAGAACACACATAAACAGGTCCCTTAAAAAAGCAAATATGTATTTATAAACATCTGTCATGTCATAAATATGTATCTGAACACTAGTGAAAATATAAATACAAAACAAAATCTGATATTTTTTATCATATTGTCAAGCCTAAAACTAAAAAATACATCAAGTAATAACAATATTAGGAAACAGTCAGAGAGAGAAAAATAAGTGCGCCTTTTTAAGTAAGATTGATTTTAGATAGTGTACATAATATTTTCCAGTATCTTTTCCACCTGTCAAATAGGCGTATGAAACATGCTGGAATCTTTTTAAGTAAAATAACAAATAGGGAATGCAAAGTGGCGTATAACTAACATGGTCTCTTCAAATATCCTATTGTCAGTGGTCTCATGCGGCAAGTGTTTCTCTACAGGAAACCTCGATTCATAGTCTAGGCTTGGATGAAAGGTAATGCCAATAAACCATAATAAGTAAAAGAAAAAAAAAGGAATGGAAGGCCTATGAAAGAAGTTTTACCTCAATAGCTTTTTCAGCATTTGTCTCTGTTATAACACCTACCGCTGCATTTGCTGCTAAAATCAAAAAGATAACCTAAACCAAAAAGATGGATGAGAGGAAGCAAAAGATCTAGCTTTAAGCATCTAAGGAAGACAATTACAAATGGGAACAATTTTTTTTTTTAAATTGCAAGATAAAAAAAACTTGACAGTAATTATGCTTCCAGGCACAACAACATGACGAATGGTTTGAACAGTGAACAGAGGAAAAAAGAAAAATTATGATCCAGATTAACTGTAAGATTGCTTCCACGAATCAAGATTACAATAATCAGGCAACAAAAAAAGATCAAAAGGCATAATCATCAGATAGAAAGGATACCAAAAAATAATCAAACAGCCTGTAATCCAGACACAGGAATCTGTTTAAGACCCAAAAAGGCTTGTTAACCTTCATAAAACTCTCATGTATAGCAGCAATTAATGTAGAGTATCAAGCCCCAAAACCCAAAGGACCCATGTTCACAAAATCAACTGCGCCTAACTTAATTTTTGGGTCTATAATGCTTCCGATATCCAAATAACAAAGAGATTAATACATATTCCAAACATTAGCAACATTAAAGCAACTGAAATTTTACATCAACTCCGTTTTCAACAATACCAGTTGATATAATACTACAAATGTTATGTGCTTTAATATCATTCTCTTGTTCATGGTTCTCTTGAGTCAGCTAAAGCCCTCATGACTAAAATGTGAAAAACTCAACAGTGATAATTAGCAAGCCTCGCATCTCGGTAGGAGACTTCCATATTTATGATAATCAAATTAATAATCCTTCCGAAAATAACTGAGAAACACGGAAACACTGAACAAATTTTGTATGCAATCATGATGTCAATGACATTAGGAAACACATTCTAGGGAATCGCAGACATTCATGTACAATAAGCTCCATCGGGTGTCTATTTAAACACACAATATAATCTAATCGAGTCTAATTGAAAACTAGCAACATTAGGTCATCCAGAGCTAAGTTTCAAATTACTTGATTTCTCAACTTCCACATCAAATTCCTATAATCCTCTCTTCTATGAAGGTACCATATCTCTATCTAATGTGTTTGATAGAATATCAGAAATAATCTTGATGATTTTTTACACAAAGCCTCATTAAGGAACCACATAAACATTTATGGGACAACGTTGAACTTCAAGAGAATCTGATCAAATGAATATATGCTCAAATAATCAACAAGTGAAGGAATATGGTTAGGCAGATATAATTGGTGGCCCAATGATTGAAGGAGAAAGTTGTTTCTCCAAGATCACATATTCGAGCTACATGTTTTGGGATTTATCAATCACCATTTTCAAAAATAAAAAAAATAGAATGCGGCTAAATATGCTCCCCACAACTAATTACTGAACAAATCACGAAAGTCAAATAAATGAAAAAATAACTTGATATTTAAAAGGATGGAATCACTTACCAAAAAACATTCAATTGGAGCTTGTTTTGACTAGAAAAAATGTTTGGTAAACTAACTATTTGTCATGTTTTTTTAAAGTAATTTTCAAGCACTTTCTCTCTTTATCCCTTCTTTTTCCACCTTAACCATCAATCAAAAAGTGGTCAATTTGAGCTCAAATGAGGAAATGGTTAATTAAGTTTTTCAAATTTCTTCATATCTTTGTATGCTTTCTCCAGAACTTTTTGGCAGCTTTCCCTCTCTCCTCTTCTTCTTCTTCCTCCATCTAAACCTATCATATCTAAAGGCCGCTTCCCTCTTCTTTTCTTGATATAATAGCAATCATTTCACATTCCAATAGGTAGGAAATGCTCTTTTATTTCACCTCTCCTAACTCTAGGTCTCAAACTCCCAAGATAGGTTCGACCATATATCCTGCAGGTTTGAACCCTAAAGAAGTTTTTCACTATTTATAAGCTCAAAGGATGAGATAGAAAGGATGATATTATGTTCGCATTCAGTGATGGAGGTATTGACTTCCTATAGCTTCAAGCTCTAAGGCAGTTTTCAACCTCTCTATACCTTAAAGGGAATGAGATTGACTAAACTCAACTGTTACCCTGTGTAGTGGTCAATAGCCACTGAATGCCAAGGTCTTTATCCCTTCACCTTCATTTGGGAAAACGGAAGCATGGGGCATCAAATAAGGTTGGTTGCTCAAGCAAATGGATCGAGCAACCCATTGGTTTGGCCCAGGAAAAAAGAAAATTGCACTTAGCAATTGAACCGCTCCCCATTTGCAACAATTTATTTCAATTCAAAATATAACTCGAAAGCCTCTAAGATCTAAATTGTTGCAGAGTAGAACACCACCTATTCTTAAAAATCCAGAACTACTAATCTTACGGTAGAATGCTTCTTACACCAATACTTGGATTCAAACATAAAAAATAGGCATCATATCAAATATTACCAACTTGTTTAATTATTGCTAAGTAGTTTTTGGATATCAAACACCCCCTCCTATATGATAATATTAGTGTGCTCGATTCACCCTATTTGTTAATCAATCATAGAAATACGCATGTCCTAAGTACAGGAATTTAAATTTTTCAAAGAATTAGTTTACAATTATGAAATAATTTGATTATTTAAAACCATTTATATTTATAACACTTCAATATCATCAATCTATATAAATTAAATACAAAATATATTTGACATAACAGAAAATTGTAATTTAATTTTTCATAAAAATATATGTAAAATTACTATATTCATATAGAAATTAGCAACTCATAGAATATAATATTAAATATGCTTGAAAAGCAATTAGATTAGGAGATTTAGATGTTAAAATGAGAGAGAATAGAAACTTTAAACATAATATCAAAGTATTAAAAGATTGGAAAATAATCTAATATTTTTTTAATAAAATTATTCATATATACATTGTAAATGCATTTATTAAAATGAAAAATATACTTAAATAATTTCTAAATTAATATCTTATTTGGGCATATTGCACAATGAATCTTATTTGATGGCAATATGTGCTCTACGGAGGCGGATTTTTCTACATCAATTTCCTAATCTAAAGCTAGCATGTAGAACAATCTCTCATATCCAACAAAGTGTTTCATGATTTAATTATAATCACCAGTATTTTATTCCTACATCGGTATAATGATGAAAATTTAGCTTCAGATTATTTTTATATGATTTTAATTAAGTTGATTTAAGAAAAACACAACCAAGTGAATTCCGTTTTTTTGTTGCTATTAAAGCATTTCCGTCACTGAAATTATAATTAAATTATCTCAATTTGATTATTTGTAGGTAAAATGACTAACACAAGAATTGTAATATCTAATCACAGAAGCTTTGATGATGCCTGGATATTCCAATTTATTAACCTTATACTGCATATAATATTTTGAATAAGAATATCAATACAGAATAAAAATAATAATAATAATAATTAAAAAAATATATCAATACAGAAGATAGTCTATTATAAAAAATTTTAATAGATGAGGTATTTCTATTTATAGCCCTTTTTTTCCATAAAGTAAAGATGGTGACATCCCACATATGATATTGTTTAAAGACAATGGAAAAACATATCTACTGTTATCGTATATTTATTTTAATACATAGCTTTCTCTTACAACTTTGAGGTCTCATTTCATTTTTCTTTTTTTTAATTATCACTTTGTTTGTAGACTATTTAAAGGTCTAAAACACTTAAAATCATCAAAAAAAAAAAACATAAGAAAGTCTAAGAATATTAAATGAGTAACATAACTAAAAATAAGTAACGATATGCTAAAATGGGAAATGAAATGGATACATATTTAAGACGTTGGCTAATGCAATGAACTGATTAATTAACCGACACAATTAAAGCCATCAATAATTGTTTTCATTTACATTGAAAATAAAGATGTTCATTAAATAGCGAACAGCTCAAACATTTATAACGTCTAAACGATAAATCAATAAAAAGACAAATTTTGGATCAAATAAATGAACAACGCTTATTTTAAATTAAATTAAAACTAGATGATAGAATTATTAAGAAAAAAAACAATTAAATACAATTTTTGCTTTTAAGATTCAAAAGTAGAATATATCATTTACAAATTATAATTAATTTCATAATAATTATTTTAATAACATATAAAACAATTGAAAAATAAAAGAAACGCAAGTAAAACGTGGACTAAAATGGAATGACTAACAATAAGAAGAAATAAAATGACTTCAAAATTTAGACAATAAAAATAGTATTTTGAGGTGTTCTCATATAGGACTTACAATTCCAAAATGATATCATGGGCATATATAAGCTTCAGGAATATTATAGAAACAATACAACTATAAATAAAAATTTATAACAAAATTAAACAATTATCACTACACAACCGGAATTAGCTCTTGGTATTCCCATGACTATTTTTTAGTTTTTTACACTTCATACATGCATGATATAATTATAACACAATAAAAGTAACTTTATGCTTTGAATTAAAACTCTTAGAATTTATTCAACCCGTAGAATTCAAAGATAAGCATTTAAAATTGGTAAATTCAAAGCATGGTTGAGATCATTTTTTAAAATTGAAACGCTAACATCATAAATTGTTAAAATCACAAGTCCATTTTTAAATAATATTATATATTTTCACACATAAATCTCACTATTTTGGGTCCAAAACTTTTTTAATTAGACAATCCATATATCTAAAACTTCCGGTTTTCCATTTCTATTAAAAAGTAGAAAGCTTTTAGCCCCTTAGCCATCTTTCACCCAATCTGAAATTTCGCAAGGGTACCCTGAGTCTGAAATACTTAGGCTTCGTTTGATTCGGTTTATGCTTACATAAAAAGGAGTTTTAGAAAAGGAGGTTGAGAAAAAGCCGTTCAATAAAATGGAGTTTCAATAATGTGTGCTGAAACACTGGAGTGAAGTGAAAAAAACTACAAGGTGCGACTTACAGGAGCATTTGATGCAGGAGTTTTAAGGCATCCAAAATCGCAGCAGCCAAGACAGTAGGAGTGTTGGCCGGTTTGCCATGCTTGATCGCATTCCGGTTGTTAGAAATTCGTAAAAAGCATTTTTCACAAAACTTTCATGCCAGCCATGGGAAAAAGTCATAAACCGTCTTTCCCTTAGTGAAGTCACATTTCAAAGATATGTTTGACTAATATTTTTAAAAGTGCTTATTAATACTTGAAAGTAATTTTAAATTGTTTGTTTAGGAGTTCTGCTTTTGAGATTTTATTATTTAATACTTGAAAGTAATTTTAAATCAGTAATTCGCTTCCGAAACTCCGTTTTGTGACCGAAGAAGCAAATACGAAAAGAATTTTGTAACCGCTGAAAAAATGATGTTTATTAAAAAGGAATTATTGTTAAGCTTTGATTCCAAACAGTAAATACTAATTGATTTCGGCGTATTCAAACGGAAACGGAGAAAAAAAGTCTTATCAAACGAGACCTTAGTTGCAAAAAAATTTATTTCTGCCAAAACTACAGAATACCAATTTTACCAAAGGGTTGTTTGGTTGGGAGTAAAATGGGTTTAAAATATTTCAAATGCTCGGGTTTTGAAAATATTGATTTTTTTATTGGAAGAAAAAGTGATGTGAAACGTACATGCGATGGAGTTACTTTAGAAAATTATAAGAGCAATTTGAACAAAGTAATCCAAATTAAAATCATCATTTGTAATAAAAGAGTGAACCTAAGAATTCTTAGTTTTAACTCGCTTAGGCAACGAAGAGCGACATTCGATTAACCAATCAATTCAAGAAAATGCAAAGAATAATTGTACGCTACGACAATAAACAAGAATCCACGAATTAATAAAGAGAACTTTCATCCTTGGAGCCCATACGCTCAACTAGTCTAGGCTTTAGCGGAAGAAGAGTCTCCACCTTAGACTCGAGGTCGCTCCGAGGAGGAAGGAGCCTTGGATCGTCGTTCTTGGATAGGTGGCCGGAGTATAGAATTCTTGACAGCGATTTCTTGAAGGAGTATTCGGCGGTCTGGAATGTCTGGACGGTGTTTGGAGACCTTCTAGCAGGCTGGACAGCAATAAAACATGTTCCAAATCTCCTTGGACAGCTGCGGTAGGGAGCTGGAAGTGCTCGGACAGCAATTCTAGATCTCCAATGGTGCAGGACAGCAGGCTGCCTTGGCTGGAATGCTTGAACACAGCAGATTTTAGGGGGAAGGGAGGAAAACCGTGAGGGGAGACTTGGGACGGGAGCAGCAATGTGTGTAACGCTTGGTTTGAAAACAAGTCCAGCCTTGGGAAAAACTCGGGTAGGAGGAAAAGGCCAAAGGAAATTTCAGATTTCTGAAATTAAAATCCAAAGGGGAGAAGTGGGGGAAAAAGCTTAATTTGAAAATCACATTTATTTTCCACAGGGAGGGAGTTTCGGCCAAGCATGGAGGGGAAGAGAGAAGTAATGTTAATTAAGTGGGGCCCATGGAGAGTAAATAAATTAATTAAATCTGAATTATAATTTCAGATTTAATTATATCTTAAGTAACTTCCCCAAATAGATTTAACATGAGAGGGAAACGAATTCAAATTTCAAATAGCTCGAAATGTCATTAACTGCCTTGCCTTAAGAGGGATTCCTAATTAGGCAGTTAATTAACACGCCAGGATTTGGAATTCACGGGCTTGGCCAAAGCCAGGAGATTTTGTGGCAAGGGGGGCTGCAAGGAAACGGTGGGTGGGGGGGGGGGCTCACGGCTTGGTTGTTAGCCGTGAGGTTGGGAGGCAGTAGAGAGGTGGCTGCACGGGGAGAGCACCAGGCTGCTGGGACGAGTGCAGGGTTGCGGCCAAAGGCCTGGAGGGCCAATGAGGCTGGCGGCCAATGGATCCAGCTGCAGAACAGGGTGGGAGGCGGGATTGCTGGGTGAGCTGGGTTGTGGGGAGAAAACCTCAGAATGATTATAATCCGGATGAAATTTCCTTGAGTTCTCACACTACTTGATCATAAAGAAAATTGGAAGAAGGTCTAGAACTCACAAAGAGATCTAGCTCTTCTCAAAACTCACTAAGAGATTTGAGAGAGAGGAGGGTGAACTCACAAAGAGATCATAAGTGGAAAATATTTTTCATTCATCAATCCTCTTTCTATTACATGAGAAGGGCCATATAAATAGGCCTCACAATATCCAAGAAAAACAAAAGACTAAAATGCCCCTTGGGCTACAATAGCTATCAAATACCCATAAGGGCAAAAACGGAAAAACATAAAGTAAAAATAAACTACTACATAAGATGATGAAAATACAACTCATGCTCGTGGCCGTCGATCTCCGGCGTCGAAAATGCTGACGATGTCCTCATCAAAAAGGAATGCAAAGTAAATGTAGTGTAAACTATTTTAGTTCATTTTTTAGGTAAACCAAACTCGCCTAGTGAGCGAGAATAAGCAAGCTGTCGCCAGCCGCCGCCGCCTCCGGTAGCTGCCACCCACCGCCGGCCTCCACTGCCGTCGCCGCCGCGGCCCGCCGCCAGCCACCACCGCCGACCACCATCTTGGGACTTTACACTACATTCATTCACTTCAAACCAAACAAAAAAAATTATTCACCAACATTTACTTTACACTCATCCAAATAACTCCCAAAGTATCTCTTTTATACTTCATCATTCCATTTTTAGCTAATCAAACAGCCCCTAAATATTTCAAAATATCAGGTATTACAAATAAAACCAGAGAGCATATCAGCACAGACACATTAATACAGCAAAAATACAATTTAACAGGACATTCAACTAAAACAACCTAAAGTTAATAAGTGTCCCCATATAAGAACAATGTTAAAAGGAGAAATTTCTCTTACAGAAGGTTCCAGAAAAGCTGATAGGCCTGTCTCGCCATTAATCAAAGCCAAAACAAATGATATAATGGCAGCTGCAATCAATATTCTAACGAGCAAATCATCAAACTGCTTAAGAATTAATTTCCAAAAGGGGTTACCTGCAAGCAATATGAACTTTTAGAATTCAAGATTTCTGTAAAGAAATGAGATTGGGCAGATTTAAAGAAAACCATAAATACGGAGTAAGGATAGCAGCAAGTTCATGATTAATGATTTAAGAAGCAAAATCCTTGTATTGTCAAAGTTGAACCTCATAAAGAACTTAACTTCAGAGTTGTCTGATGAGCAAGCCTTTCCATTTAGGCAATTAAAGTTCGTGCCAAAATACTTACTAGCTTTATAGACATGTGATTCAAAGAGAAAGAATAGGAAAGATTCCCAAAATCAATCATTACAAGAAGTTAATGCACACAGAGAAAGAAAAGTTCTAAGCTTGAATGGCATGTTTTAGAGAGTTGTATGGCAGAACATGACTAAAAATGAGGAAGAAACTACATCTACGTCAAAGAAGTTAGGCCTGGTAACCAATTGGGCAACTATACATCAGAAATTTACAGTTTCTAATGTAGACAAAGGGGGGGGTCAACCCAAGTCCAAAATAAATCAATTTTGACCTCCCTCGAGTTTACAAGCTCAATCAATTTGAGCTGAAATTTTAGCTCATTTATGAGATATTTTTTTATCACAAAAAGAAAACACAAAATACCTCAAAAAGAAGAGATGACTATAGAGATATTTGAACAAACTCTTACATTTCAAATAAAAGTAAGAAGAAGAAATTAAAAGACTACAAACGACGATTTAACAAACTCGACTCGCAATTAAAAGACACCCTAAAGTTGCTGCACTTGGAAGAAAGATACAGGTGGAGTGGCACTTGCGGAAAGACGAAGAGATTAGAAGCCAAGAAGAAGGGTGGAAAGAGCCCGCAGGATTTCCGGAGGGGATGAGAAAAAGAAGTGGACAAAGCTCGCAAGCTTTTCCAATAACCCGCAAGTTACATTCCAAAAATCACATAACATTCAACTATTTCAAACAATACATAACCCCTCATATTTATAGGTATGAAAGGGGAATACAAAAGGACACAAACATTAATTTTTCACGATAACCTAAGCATCACAAGCATTAAAATCCTAAATGCTTTTCATGGAAAAACAACCCAAGCCCAAGAACCGAAGGAGCAGCCGCGGGAGCCAAGGAGGCTGTACGGAACCAAGGCGCCAAAGCCACAGGAAAACCCCCTAGCTCGGAAAACCAACAGCCACCGTGGAAGCCAAGGAGACAATGCACGGAAATCAGCCACCCGTGGAAGCCAAGGAGCCAAGGAATGGGAAAACAAAACAAATCTTGGAATTCCAAAAGCTGGTTTGGAATTCCAAGAGACAAACATAATTAAAACACAAAAAACAATAAAGATTATATTAATAAAAAGATAACTATGAACTAAAATGTTAGCTAATAATGAGCTAACCCTTAGTTCAATAAATGAATTAAAGACCAGCTCATTAATGAGCTAAAATTTCAACTCAAATTAATTGAGCTTGTAAACTCGAGGTAGGTCAAAATTGATTTATTTTGGACATGGGTTGACCCCCCTTTGTCTACATCAGTTTCTTAACCTTCGGATAAAAAATTAATATAGGCAAACATTTAATGGTTTCAGTCAGTTGCCACTAAATCTAAAAAATTGAAAGCATTGGCCATCTTCGCAATGGATTATGTGGTCCCTCTAAGATATGATAAGCTAGCACCTTGAGTTCTGAAAAGTACAATCTATGACTCCCACTAACTAAAATTTTAAGATGCTTTTGGGGACTAATAAAGGCAAAAACAACAAAATATCAGTATAAAATGCAGGACATAGTGCAAAACAACAGAAAGGAGAACCATATGAAACTTTACATTAAAATACTTTTAAGAGAATTAAACCAAAAATTACTAGGCCTCGTGCAAAAAAATAAACTTACTGAATTCATAACTATAGGACCTAAAAGTAACTTACTCGAGCAAACAGCACAGTCAATCAAACAAATTTTAAATAAGAAAGAAGAACTTCCGAACTGACTAAATATTCTGATTCCTTCATAAACCCAGCTCCTCTTTCACTCCCAATTCTACATGATAGTGTTAGACCGGTCCAACTACAACCGGTCCCTAGTGGACCGATTTTTGTTTATTCCAGGAGGGGCGGCGGCAAAGAGAGAGAGAGAGAGAGAGAGAGAGAGAGAGAGAGAGAGAGAGGAGTGGGATCCACTAAGAATTCAAATTCAAACTCCTTGAAGGGAAAGGAGGGGCGGCAAGGGCTATGTAGTAATTTTGGATTGATTAATTAATCATATGCTTTAAGTAGGATGAGGGAATTAGGGTTAGGGTTATGCTTTTTATTATTGTGTTCTTGTGGGAGTTTTCTTCTTGGTGTCTTGGGCCTTAGCTTCGTCTAAGAACTGGGAGAGAATGATCCTCCTCTCGATTAGAGAATCAATTGTATATTGTTGTTCTTTGTTCCGTTGATTTCTTCTATAAAATTATTGCTTTTGGTGTGATTCCCCGTCATATTTTGTGAGTTTATTCGCTGACCGTTGTGGACTAATTTTTCTAAAATTTTAGCGGTGAAATTTTATCCATAAGAAGGAATTTTTGCTGATTTTAGGGAGCAATATTCAGAAATTTAATTTTATGGCGGCCAAGAAAATAGACGGGTTGGAGGAACTCTTGGAAGGGGAGATGAATCAGAAAAAGACAACGGTGGAGGGCATAATTTCCTCCATGGAATGGCAAGTAGCTGATTTACGGGATATGATAAACAAGAAGTTGGAAATCCACAACCAAACGGTGGCTTCATGGGCGAAAGGACCAAAAGGAAAGAATACGAATTTCAAAATTCGTAAGGACAAAGACAAGGTGGAGATCATAGAGAGAGAAAGGAGAATACCCCATATAGAGCCTTTCCAAAGGGAGGATAGAGGAGGTAGGTTTGGAGAAAGGCATGGGTATGGAGGGCAGGAGCAAAAGGGTGCTGATTGTGAATGTAGGGAAGGAAATTATGGCCGCCAAGTTGCTGATTTTGAAGGAAGGAGGGGAATTCGAAGGAGGTTATGGGTATGAAAGGGAAATGGAAGATCAGGAGACTTGGGGAGGGCCAAGCACTAGGGAAAGGGGAAACTATGGAGGAATAAGGGGAAACAGGGAAGATCAGAATGTGAGGAAGCTGAGGATGCACATTTTCGAGGGGGAGGATGCACATGGGTGGATCTATAAGATGGAAAGGTACTTCGCCGTTAATGGGTTGACGGAGGAAGAGAAGTTAACAGCAGCCAACCTATGTTTGGAGGGGAAGGCGCTATCATAGTACCAATGGAGAGACCAGAGGAGACTCTTATGGAGCTGGAGAGAGTTCAAAGATTGTTTATTAGAATGTTTCCAAACCGATAGGGGAGGAGACTTTTATGAGCAATTCTTTGCACTGGTGCAGGAATGATCAATAATAGACTACCGTGAGCGGTTTGAGCATCTGGCTAGTCGGGTGAAGCATTTTTCAGAGACGGCATTGGAGGGGAACTTCCTGAAGGGGCTCAAATCAGATATCAGAGCTGCAGAGAAGGTCACGAGGCCTCGTGACTAGGGAGAGGTCATAGAGTTGGCACAGCTGGTGGAGAATCAGAGGGATCATGAGAAGGGAGCCAGGAGCAACAGTTCAGGAGGCTCCTATAAGACGAAGACAACTCTTTTAGCACCCAAGGGTCCGGCAGCAGGAGGGTTTCGTGAGACCATTAGGGAGAAGCCAATAGGAGGAGGTAGTGGGGGAAATTTCAAGAGTCTGACGGCAAAGGAGGTGCAGGAGAAGAGGGCTAAGGGTTTATAATTTAGGTGCGATGAAAAGTATACTCCATGGCATAGGTGTAAAGACAGAACTCTTCAGGTTCTCATTGTCTATGATGACGAGGAAACTGAGGAGGGAGGCGAGGGGGAGATAGTGGAAAAGAAATAAGAGAAGCTACATCTGGACCTGGCTGAGGTTTCCCTGAACTATGTGGTAGGATTCACTACGAATCATACCACAAAGGTAAAGGGAGAGATAGAGGGCAGGGAGGTGGTGGTATTGATTGACAGTGGGGCTACCCACAATTTCATATTCACTCAGGTCGTCGACCAACTGGGAGTGAAATTGGTGAACACCAGCTATTATGAGGTGATGATGGATACAGGGAAGGTGGAGAAAGGCCAAGGGATTTGTAGAGTGATGTTGACCATATAAGAGATTCATGTGAGGGAGTATTTTCTCCCACTAGAGTTAGAAAGTACAGATGTTATCATGGGGATGAAGTTGTTACAGACCTTGGGGTACACCAAGGTCAATTGGGGAGCACTCACGATAGAGTTATTGGTGGCTTGGAAGGAGGGTGGTGATCATGGAAGATGCGAGGCTCTCCAAAGCCTTGGTATCTCTCTAAACCATGGTAAGAAGTATACAAGAGGTGGGGAAAGGCTTTTTAGTGGAGCTGCAAAGACTGGAGGAAGTCATATTGGAGGAGGGACTAGATATGCCTCTCTCAGTACGCTCGTTCAATCAGCAATTCCATGAGGTTTTTCAACCATCTCAGGGATTGCCCCCACCACGAGAGCAAGAGAATGCTATCACCTTTTAAGGGAAGGTGTATCAACCATCAACGCCAGACCTTACCGCTATCCTCAATTTCAGAAGGATGAGATTGAGAAGTTGATAAGAGAAATGTTGGAGGCGGAGATTATCAAGCCCAGTGTTAGTCTTTTTTCTAGTCCAATATTACTAGTTAAGAAAAAGAATGGCAACTGGAGATTTTGTGTGAACTATAGGGCGAAAAATAAGGAGATTGCGCCAGACAAGTTTCATATACCAGTGATTGAAGAGATATTAGATGAGTTGAGTGGGGCAGTGATCTTCACCAAGATAGATTTGAAGTTATGATATCATCAGATCAGAATGAAGATGGAAGATGTGCACAATACTGCTTTCAGAACTCATGAGGGGCATTATGAGTTCCCGGTGATGCTTTTTGGCCTCACTAACGCCCCAGTCGCATTCCAATCTCTCATGAACAAGATCTTCAAACCTTATCTCAGGCGATTTGTCTTAGTGTTCTTTGACGATATCCTAGTTTACAGCATGACAGAGGAGGAACATTGGGAACACTTGAGGAGGGTGCTAGAGGTGTTGCAAGAGCATCAACTAAGGGACAACCTGAAGAAGTGTTGTTTTGCTCAGACCGGTGTGGAGTAATTGGGACATATTATGTCCAAAGAGGGGGTTATAACAGATCAGTCAAAAATTGAGGCTATGTTGAGATGGTCATTACCTAAGAATCTAAAGGAGCTGGGAAAATTCTTAGGACTAACAGGATACTATAAGAGGTTCGTGAAAGGGCACAGCATCATAGCATGGCCACTAACATAACAATTGAAGAAGGATGGATTCCTATGAGGGGAGGCAGCTATAATAGCTTTTGAGAGTTTGAAGAAGTTTATGACTATTGTACTAGTCATAGCCCTACCATATTTCACTTAGGTCTTCATAGTGGAGATAGATGCTCAAGGATATGGATCAGGGGCAGTGCTCATGAAAAATCATCGACCTATTGTCTATTTCAGCCAAGTGTTGACAACAAGAGCCAGGTTGAAATCAGTCTATGAGTGGAAGCTGATGGTCATCGTATTAGCCATCCAAAAGTGGCGGCCATACCAATTAGGTAGGCATTTCATTGTCAGAACGGACTAGCAAAGCCTGAAATACTTGTTGGAGCAGCGGATGGTGACAATAGAGCATCAGAAATGGCTGTCCAAATTGCTAGGGTATGAGTCGTATGACTTTGAAATACAATACAGGCTAGGAGCGAAGAACAAGGCGACAAACACCTTGCCCAGATGTATGGGAGAGTTGCAAGCGATGGCAGCATTAATCCTATTGATGTTAGATTGAGAGGCCATCAAGGAGGAGAGTGCCAAAGATGAAGAGTTGAAAAAAATCAGAGCTGATTTACTGAGGGAAGGGACTAGCTAGCCGGGGTATTCATTGGAGGGGGAGACACCGTTGTACCAAGGGAGTTTTGTTATGCCTACGACATCAGTCCACATTCCACACTTACTCCAGGAGTTTCATGGGAGCGTTGTAGGGAGTCATTCATGGATGCACAAGACATATAGGATACTAGCATCATAGTTGTACTGGAAAGGGATGCATAAGAATGTGGAGGATATGGTAGCCAGATGTGAGGTTTGTTCAGAGGAACAAGTATTTGGTCATGTCTCCAGGAGGATTACAATAGCCATTGGCTTTACCAAGACGGGTATGGGAGGAGGTATCCATGGATTTCATAAATGGGCTACCCCGTTCAGAAAGCTTCATAGTGATTCTAGTGGTGGTAGATCGATTGAGCAAGTATG
Source organism: Dendrobium huoshanense (assembly GCA_016618105.1). Classification (NCBI taxonomy): domain Eukaryota; kingdom Viridiplantae; phylum Streptophyta; class Magnoliopsida; order Asparagales; family Orchidaceae; genus Dendrobium; species Dendrobium huoshanense. The sequence goes on from CM028357.1 coordinate 60,753,545, forward strand.
CTCATTTCATTCCCCTGTGACATCCATACACTGCGGTGGCATCAACTTTCATTAGAGAGATGGTCAGACTGCACGGAGTACTAGAGGCGATAAGTATCCGACAGAGATAAGGTGTTCCTCAGTCATTTCTGGAGAGAGTTGTTCAGATTACAAGGGACAGTATTGAAAAGGAGCATCGCCTACCACCCACAAACAGATGACCAAACAAAAGTGGTCAATATGAACATGAAAACGTACCTGAGATGCTTTTTGTCGGAGACACTCAAGCTATGGGTCAAATGGCTATCATGGGCTGAGTATTGGTACAACACCTCTTATCATTATGCTTCTCATATTACCCCATTCAAGGTGTTGTACGGATGATATCCACCTCACTTGGTGCATTATGGATGCAACGCTCCAATTTCGTTAGTAGAGTATTTGGGAGGAGCGAGACAAGGTGTTGGACGAGCTGAAGGGGCATCTTCTGAGAGATCAACAGATTATGAATAAATATGATAATGGGCATAGGAAGGACATACAATTCAAGGAAGGGGAAAGGGTGTTTTTGAAACTTCGACCTTACAGGCAAAAGACAGTCGCCAACCGGAGGATTGAGAAGCTTGCCCCAAGGTACTTTGGGCCTTATGAGATATTGGAGAAGATTGAAGCGGTGGCATGTCGGTTGAAACTATCACCAACGATGACTATATATCATGTTTTCCATGTATCTCAATTGAGAAGGACCATTGGACAATATACAACAAGTTCGGAGTTACCGGTGACACTCACTGAGGATTTAGATGTGATTTTGGAACCCTTGGAGTTGATGGGGGTTCGCCAGAGAGAAGACGGAACTAAGTGGTGTTGATCAAGTGGAAGAGTCTCTCGGATTACGATGTCACGTGGGAGCCAAACGAGATGGTGAAATATTAGTTTTCTAGTTTTCACCTTGAGGACAAGGTGATTCTTTGGGAGGGAGGTATTGTTAGACCGATCCCTAGTGGACTGGTTTTTGTTTGTTCTAGGACGGGCGGCGGCAAAGAGAGAAAGAAAGGATCGACGGTCGGATCGGCGGGTATAGGAGGCAGATACGTCCCACCTCTGTTCCCCGTAAGCTAGTCCCTACGGGACCGGCTGGACCGGTCTAATAGATTGATTTTAAAAATTAGGATGCATAGTATCAAAAATAAAATGCTTAATATAAAGACAAGGTTGAAACACGTTGTACTATACCATTTTGACATACAACTAAGAGGGATCAAAAGCAAACAAAATGCACTCATGGTTATCATAATAAATTTAACAGCCGTTTCATATTTGAAATATTACGGTTGAAGCAAAATTCACATGAAGTAATGCAAAATACTCATTAATAGCTCAAGAGAAAGCGAAGGCAATTTGAATTTGCATAAACTGAACATTTTTTGTCCATAACACATTCTTTATCATAGATATTTTTGAAGAAAGGTCAATGTTTCTAGCACATATATGAAATGTGATCATATTTAAGCAAATTATTAAGGAAAAATCATGGAGGATATTCATTGAAAAGATAAACAAAGAAAATAACATTATAGAATCACTTACTTTCTTCTTGAGGGAGCACTGTCAGAGAAAAATATGCAAAATAAAATAAGTTAGTTAGTGGAAAGCTCAAATGGAACAAAATAACATAACAAAAAAAAAAACTATCTAAAGAAGCTTAGAAAAAAAGGAACAACGGCAAGGGCACACGTCAATGAAAATATTCAAGTTTTTGCACGTTAGTAAAATCTGACTAATTAGTAGAATTAAAGTTGCATAAAAACAAAGTATCAACATAAATATTACTGTAAAAAAGAACAAGTTATGTTCTAGCTACTCAAAAAGATTGTTCCAAAAGAGCATTAAAAAAAGGGAAACGAATTAAGGTATTGCGCCCTGAAATTGAAATCTCAAAGCTAGTAACAATGTTAGGCAAGCCAATCAGATTATCAGCTAATGCAATTTCATAAATGATCTTGTAAAAATCTTGGCAAGGATATAAACTGAATCAACATTCTATAAGGCCACTAGAATCCTATTGTTATTTCAAGCATGAGGTGGCTGTTTTACTTTGCAAAATGCAAAATGCAAAATGCTAAAAAACATTCTAGAAACTTCTAGTAAAAAAGACAACTAATTATTACATTCAAAAAAAGTCTGTATTTTTCAATTGGAAGGTCAATCATCATCATCATCCTTCACCAATTACTCACACTTAGGTTTGGATTTATAGATTCTTCTTCACCATTCATTCAAATTAAGACCAACATCTAGAGATAATATTATTTAAATGAAATCTTTTAACAAAGTCAGGCTTCTATAACTTTGGCCTAACCCTCTCAACTTTCATGCATGTTGAATTGTAAAATGTGCAATGTATTCTCAAACGCCTAATCATCTCAATCACAACCATCATTCTAAACAATTTTCTTAGGTTTAGATCTATAAATCTTATTCATCATTCATTAGTTAATATCCACCTTTGGATCTCCTTTTAAGAAATTAAAACAACTACAGTGAAGGCCAACCTGAGTTCAACTATATCAATTTATTGTCACCTGCTATTGATAGATTATAATTTGACATTCACATGACTAAAATAAATTTGCACTGTCATTCTCATTTTTTACCATGCACCTCAACATTCTAACTTCTAGTACACTAAACTTGTTTGCCAGTGGACCAACCTTCAAAGTCATGCAATGAACCGCCATGTAATGTCATGCTAATTGCCCCCTTATGCCACCATGTTCACTTAAAAAATCATCAAAAAGCAAATGTTGAATTCAGAATTGTCAACAAATCACATCCAACCATAGTGAGAAAACTGAGTGAAAAAAACCAATAGAGAAATAGAGAGAGAACAAAAATTCTAAAGTAAGAAATTCTAAATTTCTATAAATTAAGCTTGATTATAGAAAATTGTGTAAACAATGCTCACCCCTCAACCCTCTATTTATAAATTTGGGTTGAGACTTGAGCATTATAGAATTAGCTACATACATAGCTATAACGAAAATCCAAAAAAAAAAACCAATCGAAATGTCAGACTTGATGAAGTCTTCTGCCAAGCTCTTAAGTAGTCGTTGAGTTAATATGTATTGATAGTCAAATAGCCAAGTAGTAGATCAATAATTTGCATTTGGAATTTGTCCTTCTACGAGTAGTTGTTATAGTCGGCTGATAAGTTATACTTATGTAACAGGTACAAGTTTGTTGATCATAATCACCTGGTTGAAATGAGTTATAAAGTAGTTGGTCTCTTTTAAGCTAAATCCAACAGACTGAGCTACCTTAGCTTCAACTAAGATGAGTTAGCTTGAACTGGCTTGATTTGACTTAAGCATGATTTTCTAGAAATTTGAATGCACATTTAAATTCTCAATTATCTATATCTTTGAAAGTTTACCATAAAAAAATAAGATAATATAAAAATATTCTTCATTAATTAATCATAAAGCCAACATAAATATTTATTTTAATGTTAGATTTTAGTCAATCAACTTGATGTTGACTTCTAACATTGTCATTTTATCCATATCATCAATATTTAGCCTATAAATGTGAGATTATCATTTCCCATTCAAACACTTCTAAATCCATTCCTTGCCTTTCAGCTCTGCAATCACCTATCCCTAAAAAATATGGAAATTCTAAAGGATTAAATCAACATTTCCAATGATTATATAATTTCAAGACTATTTGGCAAAAGAAATAAAGAGAAAACTTTTTCTGAGAAGAGGAAGAAGATAAAAATAATGGAAACAAAGTCAAAGAGCAATATCGAGAGCTTGTTGCCTCGTCAAAGCCTTTGGTCGATCAGCACTCGTTCTCTCCTGTTTATGTTGAAAAAGATATTGATCCACCAATGACTACTCTTCACTTAGCTAAAGTAAAATTGAGAAAGAAGGTAAATTTTGGGGAAAAAAAAAAAGTAATATAATAATTTGTGTAAATTTGATTATACTAATAGACTTTAATGCAATTATTTTCTCTATGAGTGAACTTTAATGAAAATATTTTAGTCTTCAACTCCATGGATAAAATTTTATATTTGAACTTAGTGAGAAGTCTACTTCAAATTTTCTTGATGAAATTCTTTTTCTTCCGGCCTCTGCTTTCGCCAAGTTGGCAAAAAAGAATGATCCCAAGGCACCTTCCAACTTACTCACCGGGGTTCAAGAGACCATGAAAAAAATTTCTAGGCTGACCATTGATAAGGTGAAGACATTAACTTCAAATATGATAGAGTGCTCCCAGGATGTACATAGCGCCGCTTCAACCACTTCAAAACTCCCAAAAAGTTTTTTGAAGTGGTGCTCTCACAAAGGGTTGACGAATTGTCTGTTAAAGTTGTCAATGGCTACTATAAAGGACAAGTATGAACTAAAAAAGTCCAACTTCAACGAATAGTCGACAAAACGAATGTATCATTCACCAACTATACTGAGGTATTGTCCGCTAATCCTTCTCTTCAATTTGTCTTTGACTCTCTTCTTTTTTTCAAGGGGCCAACTAGAAGTCACTCTTTATACTGGCTGGATGGCAACTGTAATTTCTATTGAAAGAATGAAAGCTTCATTTCTTTTTTTAATGTATTGATGTTTGATGTGATTATATATTTTTTTAATTAACAAATATTAGAATAATCATTGTTATCATAACATAAGAAATTAAAATTCAAATTATAAATTTAAAAGTCGTGGGCTTAATGCAAATGTGACATGACTTCAATATCATCATGCTTTGAAGTTATAAATAGAGATGCACAGTTCAATTTAACTATTTACACTTCCTATTCCATTAAGTCTTTATAACTGCTCCTTCCATTCTCCTGTACAACTTTCTCTTGCTCTAACTTCCTCGTTTGCAATGTCTTCCTTCAAGAAAAGCAATGAAGCTTTCACTATTTATTCATCGTCTTCTCCCACAAAGCTAAGCTATCAAAGGCGAACTTAAATTTGATACAACTAAAATGCATTTTCTACAGTTCCTATCAAGTTCATGTAACAGATCAAGGTGAGTACTCAAACACTATAGTGTGGAACAAACTTTGCTACTACCAAGATCAGTTCACACTCAACCTTCGCTTCGTGCTCTGTCAAAAGCTCATTGACATCATGAATTTCTTCGGAACCATACCCGCTTAAATCATGCCAAATAATTTAATGAGTATAATTACACTAGTCTCGTGGTCAATTCTACATTTTTGTCATCTCTTCTCTGTAAAGGCAATTAAAGACGGCTTCATTCTATTCTTCTCCAACTACATCAAGATAGTCACACTGGAGAATAAAATTAAGAATTGAATCATATATTATGTTTCATGAAGTCGGCCAAGAGGAGGCCAATTTCAACCAAGTTGCTTCCCTTCCTAGTATAGAGATCTCAGATTCCTCTCTTAGGCAAAGATAATCACGCCCACTTCACAGAGATGAATTCCTCGATTAGAAAGTGGAGAAATGCATCAATTATAATCTGTTGGAATTAATACTAGCTCCAAAGTTTCTACTTTTTTTACTTTGAATTTTCTGCATTACGCTGAGTTCTAGAGGACGAATACAGTATGATGAATTATGTAGTTGAGTTCCCTGAATATTTCCTTTATTTTCAATTTTTTTAATGTTGCAACATTAATCCCTCCTTTAGAACTCAAACAGGCCAGTTCCTTGGGCAGGCAACCAATAAAGGGGATGAGGACAAGAATGATCTCCCCTTCATAAGAAGAATTCAGCAACTAAAGTCTCCAATTAAATTCAGCAAAAATCAAACAGAGATTCCGATGTTAAAATTATTAAATATGAATTGAGGATGAAGAGGAGGTTGACTCTATATCTAAAGAAGTTAATCATCATGCCAAGGGGAGAAATCCTCCAAAGTATCCCGCTACCCGTTAGTCCAAGTCTCCAACACCGACAAGTTCTCTTCTTCTTAGCCGACATCAAGCACAAAACGACATTCAAATAAGGAGGAGGTTGCAAAGGCAAGAGAAAAGGAACAAGTCCAATAAGTCCCTGAAGAAGCTCAGGGTAAAGAAAAAGAAATCAATGCACCACCTACACTAAAGAAACAAACATTTCCTACAAAAAATATGTGGTGAGATGCCAATTTGTCCACCAACAACAAAGAAGGCGTTGTTTTTTTAATAAAGAACTGTCATCAAGATTAATTATTTTTTTGCTGACCCTGCAATACTAGACAACTAGTATTCTTCAAAAGCTTATGATCTCAACACAAAAAGATGAATGATATTATGACCGGTCTATTTTACTAAGCGATAACAAAAGCGAATATGGTGACTCACTCAAAAAAAATGCCTCCCAAAATGATGAAACAAAATGCGAAAATAAAATATTAAAGGGGGATTAGGAGGCCAGAAAAGAAGTGGCTGAGGAGGCGCCCGAGAAGCTGAAAGATAATACTCGGGTAATGAGGACTTCCAATGTAGAATAGAAAATATGATATTTGGAAGTCCATAAATGAAATGCCAAGCTCAAATAACAAGGCAAGTTAGTGCGAGAAAATGAGATAAATTGCAAGATAGATGGCAAGTTCATCGAGACATTAACCCAAAAAGCCTAGTACAAAGAAATGTTGTCTTCAAATATCATGGAAGCAGTGAATTTTTCTTGATAAACTAGTGGAAAAGAAAGTCCTCCCTCTTATACATTAAGATAATGGACTTCAAAAACTTTGATGGCAAAACCAAGCTCCAACGAAGAAAAATAGCGATAATAGTGATGAAATTGTGCCACCACTAACTAATTTGTACCTTTTTACTCTATTTTTTCTTTCTTCTATACAGTTTTGTACTTGTACATATTTTAAAGTAATGAGTTTTTTAAAAATTTTAAATCTTACACATATGACTTCTTATCTCTGTTTGAATAAAATTTCTCTATAGATGAATATCAAATTCTAAATATGAAATACTGATTATAAATTTATTTTATTTAAAAGAATGAATATTGATTATAAGTTCAAAAAAGATATTTGAGTGTCAAATACAAATATAACTTCATGATATTGATGGATATTGAATATTGAATATCGTTAATACAAATACAAACATCAAATACAAAATATCATTATTGAAAAGATGAATATTGAATATCACCATTGAAAAGAAGAATATTGAATATCGTCGTTGAAAAGACGACCTGAAGGTCTTATCATGAGCATATGCCGGATTATTGTTTCGACGTGAAATCTCAATTTTCCATCGACACCATGCATGATGTAATGGTTACTAGTGATGCTTATGATTGTGCCTAATTTTCAACACAATATGTTGTTTCATGCAAGATGGATCTCATGCAATTCGATGGAAATAAGATGGAAAGTTTCTATGCACAAATGAAGCACCCATGTGCCAAATCCCTTTGATTTGTTGGTCACATGGTTGTGAAAGATAATCGAATGTGTCAAGTTGCACATCATAATTGAACTTTCAAGCATTATCAAAAAAAATTCCTTTTGGGCATAAAAATGTATTTTCATCATGGCATTGCCTTCTTCTTCTTTAATTTATTTTTTCTCCAACCATTTAACCTCTTCATGAATGCTGCACCATTCTAGAGCCCGTAACTTTTCTTAAAGTTACACAAAACCAATTTTAAATGTTAAGCCAGTCTAATGCTCCATATCATGAAATATAATAAGAATTTTCCTATTCCTGATGCTATTCCTGCCTCCTTTTGTGCATAACGTGATTCATGCATAACCATGAAATTAAAAGCTAATCATTTAACAACTTCAACGCAAAGAAACAAAAATTCCTTTGTCGGAAATAAACTTTAGACTTAATTTACTTGTCTTGCCATGTTCCGTGTTTGAAAATTTAGGATGTTTGACATATATTGGTAAAAGCAATCAACCCAAAAGAGAAATTTTCTACTAAGCTCAACAGCCAAGCTTTGAATGGGTGCCTAAAAGCATTAGAAGCAATAAAGTATTCGGTCCTATTATATCTATGATCCGGAAATACAGCACGGCTGTGGATCAAAACGAAAAGAATAAAAATTATAATGCATACCATTCTTGCCATATATTCTCGAATTCTCCGCAACCTGTATAAATGAAGAGAGATGCAGTGAGGGTGAAACAAACAAAGACCAGAAATGAACCACTAGTGCAACATCACCAGAACATGAGAGAAAACAATCAATACCTGAAGATCAGTTAGTCCCTTGGTTGGATCCACGCCGAAAGCATCCAGCACCTAAAAAGGCGGCCACGTATACACTGATCAGGTCCATGATATACAAAACCATACTTTCGAGTCCAAAGAACAGCGGGGAGAGGAAGAGAGAGAGAGGACAATGTACCTCAATAACAGATCTAGCATATGCGTTCTCCATGACGGATTGTAGGAGGGAGATGGGACGGATACTCAATAAGCAGAAAGGGATTTCAAACCGTGAAGCTCAATGCCCGCAAATGCTAGGGTTTTTCGTGATAGAGAGACTGTACCACTGGCGCGTGAGGGATCGGGGATTCGGCGGGTAGGCAGCAGGAGTCGGTTTAGCGCTAAACGGTAAAATTTTACAATATTAGTAAGATATTACTTATAATTTAATGTTAATTACATTTATTTTTGTAATAATCAATATTCAACACATAAATTTTATATATCTTAAAAATATATACATCTTTCTTTTGTTAAATATTATAATATATATAACCTTCAGTTTATTTATAAAATTACACTAATATATTAGTATTAATTCGTTTATGAAGAGCTAAATAAATAAGAGATAAGTGCACTTCTTAAAAATACAAAAACTTTATATATAAAGTTAATTATCTATAAAAATAAATAAATATAATTAACCATATAATTTATATTTTACATGAAATTTATATTTATTTTTAAGGATTTATTTAATAGGACATATTGTATAAATTCGTGATGATATTAAAGTTTTTTATCTTAACATTAAAAATCTCACTCGACCACTCTTATAAATAATATAAATTGAGAGCAATGCAGACGATATTAGATTTTGTACGTGAAAAATAATCAAAGGATAAAGTAATAGGCATTAACCTAGTTGAAATCACTTGTGTGAGTTGTAGCTACATAAAATGCACTTCAGCATAATTATTAAAGCATTGTATAATGTAGTAGACAGAAAATTGGAATATGACTTATATGGTGGATCTATGAGGAGCATTGAGGTGTTGGAGATATCATTGAATCATCATTAATGATATGCTCAATTGTTTTTCTAATAATAAAAGGGGAGATCGATGACAAAGATAATGTGCATTAACCTCGGTAGAGACATTCAGCATCGTTGTTGTTGTTGTTGAGAGTGGGTGTTAGCATTGGTGTTGCCAACGAGTGTTGGCCTTGTTGACAATGGTGGGCATCAACATGGGTTTCTATGGCAAACATTGACCTTGTTGGCAAAGGCAAATGTTGGGCATTGATACCATTGACGAGTGTTGATGTTGGAACCAGCATGGTTGTCAACATTAATCAACCTTGATAGCAACAACTGGTTGTATGCCTTTTTGGTGATTAAGTGCATTAGCATTAGTGTCGAATTGTATGTCAAACTTATTAATAATAATAAGCATCGGTGTTTGTACATTGTCTGACATTGGTGTTGATGTCGAGTGTTTGTGTTGTGTCAAAGTTGTGCTTTGGTGTCAATATCAGACATTGGTGTTGGTATCAACATTATGTGTCAGCATTAGTGTAACCTTACATTGCTACCATTAGAGTGGTGGAAAATGACTTTGATGTTGACATCAGGTATCTATGATAGTCTTAACATCAGACATTTGTATTATTGACGATGATGGACATCAACATTAATGTCAACAGTGGGCGTTAGCCTTAACGACAATTATAGGCATCAACAATAATGTTGATCATGGATGTTAATCTTATTGGCAACAATGGCCCACAACCTTCTTGGCAAAGACAGACATCAATATTAATGACAATGTCGGATGATGACTTCATTCGCATCGATATTAATGCTAATGAAGAGTATTAGCATTATTATCAATAATGAGTGTCAATGTTGGCATTAACCATGCTGACAATGACAACCATTGACAATGATGTCAATGCAAGTTTTAATGTTGGGTGTTGAAAAGAAAAACTCAAAATTCTCTCATATTTAATCCCCCCGGGGTCTCATTGCAACCTCTTAAAATATGTAAATGTTGAATCTTAATAGATTTAAGGAGAGGGCATTATGAACATTTCTACTATAAATCATAATTAGACATATGACAATTCGATTTTGCATTGACCCTCTTGATCATATACCATTTTTTAGGCATCTTGCTTCTTGACAATATTTTAAGTAAATGATCATGTGTTTATCGTATTTCTCTCATCGAGAAGCCACTTTAACTATAAGCACATGTGACTTGGAGATTATTTGGTCCCTCAAATGATGTTATGAGATTTCATAAGTGTTTGATTTTGGTCTATATACAATCACAAAAAGACAGCTTGTCTAAAATTATTTAAAAAAAAAAAAAGTGGGTTTCTAGGTAAAAAAATGTGATAATTACCATTTTAAGTTGTTTATTATATATTTGTATTATTAAATTAGAAATTATAATAAATTGAGAAAATTTGTATTATTAGATTGTTTATGAAAAAAAAAAGAGGACTTTACCAAGATAGAAATAAGAAAATGTATCTCTAGGAGGATTTTATAATTACTGTGAGATACTTAATCTCTAATATAGGTAGTTTATTGATAGGTTTGAAGATTGTTACTTTCTAAAATTATATAAAGTTGTCATGTTCATTTGAATACAAATTTCTTCATATTAAGTATTTTAATGATCTTCAATATTATAGAAAAGTCTAATGAATTAAACATTTTATTCTCATGTTAGTTTATATTGTGTGAATCTTATGATCTATAAGACATATTAAAATATTCATATATTATTTCAGATATTACATATTGATGTCTTTGTCACAGATTAATATGAGTTTATAATAACATGTGCATAAAATATTAGAAATACTTTAAATATCTATGATATTAATGCTAAAGTCGAAAAAAATTCTATGAATGATCATGTGATGTTGAATAAATTGACAAATAATGGATACCTACGCTGGAAGATATAAAGGTTCTAATGAAATGAGCCTCAATAGAGGGCTAAAAGGAGTTCTCGACCCTTGATACTAGAAAGTTTAGACGGTATGGTCCAACTTTTATTGAGAGTCCTTTGATAGTTGCTATATTGAAATAAGTTCAAATTTTACGAATGTTATTATGTTCTATAAACTAAATGATGACCATGTAAAGATGTGAAATCTATGTAAACATTATGTGATATTTCAATACAATGATCGATAACAATGTGAAGAAAAAAGAAAGTAAAATAAGGAATTTAATACCAACATCTAACTATTCTAGTGCATTTAAATGATCAGACACTTAACATGTGCAGTTTAATTTATAATAAATATTTATGCCTGCTGCTTAAGATTGAGTTTTTTGCTTAATTAATGAAGTATATTCTAAATTAAAGCATATTGCATTTTTTTTGCTTATACCTTAGAGTTTTGGGCATATAGTTTTGAATCAATCATAGAAGAAATATGTTTAATTTTGCTCTCATATTCTATTTGCCCAGATTTTGGGAAAATAAGCAGCAACTTTTTTGAGAATGCTATACTTTGTCTTAGATTTTTCTCGTCCACATAGAAATTTTTTATTTTTTTTTTATTTTTAATTTTTTATTTATTTATTTATTTTATTTATTTATTTAATAATCCCTTTTTAAAAATTGAGACAAAGAAATAACACATACAAAAGTAAGATAAACCGGAAACAAAAATCTAAGGCACTTATTTACAAGTGTTGCTTGAGATGGGTCAATTAATTTGGTTTTGATAAATAATCTATTAAAATTGTTCATAATTTCTTGCCCTTTTTTTAATCTTTTTTGGGTTTAGCTCAGTTCATATTAATATTCAAGCTATAGAGATACGGTTAGGGATTTCCAGCTATTTACTTTAAATTTAGAGTTTTCTCCTATGTTTAAAATTTAGTAAATGAATTGATATTTGAAGAGAAAGGAATGCATAAAAATTTATAGTGACAGTATTCCTACTTGCCTTGGGCCTCGATCTTCGATTTGTAGATATGATATCAACAAGATTGATATAATTCAATTCTTTTTTAAACTAATAATGCAATATTATAAAAAAATATAAAATAGGTTGAGAAGCTTGTAAGCATTGCTCAATTCATCAATTATAATGAAATATATAATTTTATCTTGAATTATGTCTGATATAGATTTTTTTAATAAATAATTATTTATATATTGAGTTGCCAACCATCTAAACATGGTTGGTTCCGCCCTTGGGGATGTGAAGCATCACTTGTCATAGCCAACAACGTTTATGTACATCTTTGCTTATAAGAATAGTCCACATCGTCAATACAAATACCTATGCCTGTCAAATTCTTTGCCCACCATGGCCAAAAACTTTGACTTTTGTCATTGCCTATTAGGTTGATGTTAATTGTTGATATAAACACAAACACCTGCAGACTATGTTACCCATGTGTAATAATTGCTTCTACATTAATGAAAATACATGTAGTAATCTAGATAAGACATGGTAAGAATTTTAAAATTTAATTAGCATTTAAGACAATTTTTATGCATTTCTGAATTTTTCCCTTTAGGACATTGAGTGTAATAAGCAAAAAATGAAAATTATTTTAAAATATGAATTTTAAATTTCTAATTGAACTTCAGTGGTTCGACATTGTACTTGTAAGCGCTGTCATGCTAGGTTTGAGAGCATAGCAGTGCAAAAAATTATGCTGTGACGTTTGAGTCTTATTCTATAGTAATTCTAGATTTGACTTGCAGGGTTGCAACGTTGGGCCTGAGTGCTGCAGCGCTAGGCAACTAATAGTGTTTTTTTATATATATTAAATTATGAATAATGGTGTCATTCCCTCACCTCACCTTAACTCTCATTGCCTTGCCCGGGAAGGAACTGAAGGAGAATGAAGAGGATAAGGGGGAAAATAAGAGAGAGAAAGTCTGTTGGGATATTTTTTGTTCGTCGTTTGTTTTTAGTGGAATTGTTATATTCACAGCAAGTAACTATCCTCTTACTTCTATTTTCTATGATTTTAATTTCTATTAATTTATCTATCCGCCTAAATCTACAAAAAAAGTCTTATCATATGATTTCATAAGCTTTTACCTTATAATTTTTGATATGTTATAAATCAGATCATTATGAGGAATATGATATAATTTCATTGCATTTTCACATTTTAAATTTGTGTATATGAATGTTTATGTGAAAGGAGTAAGAAAAGGTATACTGAAAATGGGTTGAAAAAAATAGTATACTGTGATTTGATATGATAATACTAAAATATGATTTGGGCTGGAATAAATGAAATGTGATTAATGTGTATTGAAAAGATGTGTTATGCTGATATTGATTTGATGGAAAATGCTGTATCGATTGATACCAGATATATAATATAATAACACACATGGTACTCTCAAGATTCATGTGGTTCACTGATAGAAGTTAGTGAATGGTCATAAGGAACTGGATACTAATTACAAATTATAAGAAGTCAGGGCAGATGTCATGTGATTCAAAGGGAGGTATACATAATTCATTGATTGGAAGTAAAAAGGGGCAACTGACCGAGAGTCATAAAGGGAGGAGTAAGATCAATATTAAGATACTCTTATCTTAATATTTGATAAGATATTAATTATTGATATTGATTACTCATTAATAATATTGTAGCTAACACTATACTGATATCGACCATTATTACTGGTTAGTGATACTGTTATTGATATTGGTAATTATACTGACACTGATCTTTATTTCGGATTACTTGTTATTCATACTAATATTGTACTAATGTTGTTCACTAACAATACTTTTATTATTGTTAAGACTATTCACGATTATTGATATTGTGAATGACACTAATATTAATTATTGTTACTTTGTGAGGAGTGTTAAACCCTAAAGAAATAGTCTCAATGCCAACCGAGAGGGGGGGGGGGGGGGGGGGGGGGGGGGGGGGGGATGAATTGGCAATTTAAAAAATTATTCACGGAGAAGAAAAATCTTTTTACAACTTGATGTTGAAGCAAATTACATTCATAATAAAAAGATAAATCAAAGATTTCACCCACGCAATTATCACAAAAATAAATGCATAAAATAAAGTACGAAAATAATAAATGGAACGAACACACCAAATTTATAGTGGTTCGGTTCAACCTGACCTACTTCCACTCTCCAAAACTTCCTGTTCCAGGTGTTGTACTAAACCTTTAGGGACTCTCCTTTAGCCCCCATAGCTAGGCAGAGAAGCTCTAACAAAATCACTTCTATTTCCCCCGGTGCAACGGAGTAGTCATGTCTTTTTACATGAAAGAGATCTCTCACTTCCCAAAACTTCTCTCAAGATAAACTTTGAATTCGATGGTACTAAGATGCAAGCTTGTCGAACCAGCTGCATGAAACCCCCTCCACACTCCCTTGAACCCCACTAGAATTTTCTCCCTCTCAAGCTCCACCATTTATTCTCTCCCTTTCAAGGCTCTCTCTTCAAGTTTTCTCCAGAAGAATGGAGACTCAATACATGCCAAATACCCTTACAAAGTTTTAGAGAAAGCTTAAATATAGGGATTTAAAACCCAAAAAAAAATCAATTAATATGTAAAAGATCGTACCGAACGATCTAAGGATCGTCCAGTACAATGTGCAGAATTTGACCTGTTTATTACTGTACTATCACATATTAGTATTGTACGGATAGTTCGAATTACATGTTCGTGCTATACGATATACAGTATGAACACCAATACGAATAATTCAATTTGCCTGTTTGTGCTGGACGATCATCAGCACAAATAACCGATCGTATAATGCAATTATTTTAACCAAAATGCAGTTCGTCCAGGACAAATCATGGGACGACCAAAATCATCTCTGTTGTTCATATAATACGATCTAATTCCTACATCACGATCAAATTATCAAAATTAAGCATATTTGATTGAATAATCACATGATTAAATTAGGCAATATTTTAAACATCATACAATACGATTAGGTTTGTACAATACAATTAGAATAACTTTTCTAATTCAAATTATTGTCTAATTTAATGGATGACGAACATTCTAATTATAACAGGTCGTTTAGTACGATGTGGTGTTCATACATTATGATTAATTATATTAAAAAAAATTCTAGATAAAAAATAAATATTTTAATTAATTTTTATAATACTAGATTATATAGTACAATCCATATTATATAGTACTATGTAAAAAAAAATTAAAATATTTAAAAAAAATTTTGCTCCCCTTGTGTGTGTGTGTGTGCGGTCATCAGGTTAACATACATCCTTACATAACTTGACTCAAGAAGTTAAAAATAAATAAATAAAATTTACAAACTCATTTAACATAATATATTTTTCTAAATTTTGAGCCACGTATCTTCAAATAACGGTGTTTGGTGTACCTGAAATGTTAGTCAACACACAAATAAATATGTTCTATACATATTAAGAGAAATAAAGCGTTAATCAATAATATTTGTTATCATTAAAATCATAAACTCAGAAGCCTGAGTTGCAATAACTGATACCATTACTGATGATATAATAGATTGATATATAAGGTTTTATAAGTTAAGCAATTGGTATAGATAATTGGCATAACTTACACTATATTATTATTTTTTATATTAAATTGATTTCAACTGTAAGATTTAGGCTACTCATTGGGCTTTCATGCTTATTACGTGATTTAAATAATTTTAGGTGAGGAGCCTGCACCTTGAGGCAGTGTAGTGTACTAGTGTAATTTTATTTTAGCTTTTGATTTATGAAGGCTATTATTTTGAGCTCTACCGGTAGAATGCAAATATTTATTACCATAGTAATGTGAATTATATTTTCTATAGTTTATTGATTTTCTTTAATGCAATTAATCCGATGTGGATGTCAAATTGATCTAGTTATGCAATGAAGATAAAAGAACTAGAATGAGTTGAAAAGATAATACAAAAAGGAAAAGATAATGCAAAAAAAAAACTTTTTTTTTTTCACTTTAGATCGTGGGGCGTGATATTATAACATTGTGTTGCTGGTGTTGCGACACTATCTTTTATGTTTAGGAGGCATTGTTACCTTAGAAAGTGATTGTTATGGCCCTAGTTAAGGGAGTTGTGGTGCCAAACTCTCTGTTTGAGTAACTTAAAATTTCTCTGGGAGCACTATGACGCTGGGAAGATAATGTTGTGGTGGTAGATTTATAAATATCTAAATTCATTTTTTGGGGCAGCAAGTTAGAGAGAGAGAGAGAGAGAGAGAGAGAGAGAGAGAGAGAGAGAGAGAGAGAGAGAGAGAGAGAGAGAGGAGAGAGGGAGAGAGAGAGAATATGATGTAATTAAACATATGAGATGAATAATCAGATATATAATTAAGTGAAAGTAGAGTTATAATAAGCTAAGAGAAAATGCGACCATTTCGATATATTAGTGGAGTTTGAGGTATAATAAGTCATAAGGAAATTTGGAATATGTTTTAAACTGATATGTTGAATGTTATTTTTTAATATGTTTTTTTTAGATATCATGTTCAAGTAAATGCTTATGTTATTATTTTTTATATGTTCCTACCATTGGCGAATACAGTGTGGGGGCCATGGGTGCAACAACCCCCACTGATTTTGGAAATAATTACATATTAATAATATTTGTGAACCATTAAATACAAACTAATTACCTTTTCTTATTAATTGCCTTTCCCTATTCAACATAGCCGCACAAGTTGAACGACTCCAAGACGCAAGATGTCACGACCCGACCCGACGGGGACGGATCCCGCCCGAGCCGGATCGCGACGAGCTGACCTACTTATCCAGGATCTGGCTTTGGATTAGGTTACTGAACTGATCTTCCAAATACTTAACTCAACAGAAACACACAGAACAACAGAGCTACTAAAAACATCAAATGCAGCGGAACAAAACATCTATCTTTTCATTTCCTCAAAAATAATCATCTACAGAACAGTACATGGCTTTCAACAGAAAGAAAGACAGAACAGGAAAGCCATGACTGTACAAAAATCAAAAAGTACAAAAGTACCTATACTGATCAGACTCTGAACTAATCCTGAACTTCCTTGCCCTTCCCAGAACCTGAAAACCACCAGAAAGCAAGGGTGAGCTCAACAGCTCAGCAAAGCAACAAACCACCAATCTAAATTTTCAGAAACCAAAACCAAACTCATCAGACAGAAATCAGATCAGAAATCGAAACAGAATCGGAAATCAGAACTTATACGGACAGATATCAAATCAGAATCAGAATCGTACAGATCAGATCACAGAACAGAATAAACTCAGCAGAGTCAGAATTATACAGATCATATTGAAACAGAACAAAATCGTATCAGAATCACATTTCAGATCAGATATCAGATATTTAATATAGTTAAGTGTGCCCCCGGCACCAGAATAATAGCTGAGTAATTAATAGCTAAACTAAACTAAACAGAATCACTACGGATTCTAACCCTTATGTCTCCCTTGTGCTCACGGCACCTGAAATTCGCTGAATAATTAATAGCTAAGCTAAATGTGCTCACGGCACCTGAATAATAGAATTCACGGATCCGGAATATAACTGATATTTCTCCAACTTGAGCTCATCTAAATTTCCCGTTTCACTAACTGAATCTCATAGGATCCAGGCCCCTTATAGCTCCCTTTTTATAGCTTATACACATAGCATTTAAATTCAGAAGAAATCCGGATAATTCAGAAATTACCCAAAAATCGGGCAGCACAACGGCAGTATACAGAATTTACACAAAAATTCCTGCAAAGAAAATTTACCGAATTCGCACAGAACATAGATAATCATATTCCAGAACATTTATTCTACTGCACAGATAATTTCCAATTTCACAGAAAATTGTAGTCTACGAAAAACATCGCCGAATCAAAAATACCCGGACAAAAATCTTCAAAATATAGTCAAAACGTGCACACCCGGCACGGCAACGATATACAGAAACTTACGCGGTAAAAACTGAACCAATCAAAAGATACGGACGAAAAACCGTAACGAAAACGAAATCCGGACAGAAAATACCGCCAACCGCGACGGAACTGAAAATTGAGAAAGACAAAATGTGCCTTACCTCGTGCACAGCAAATTCCTCAACAGTCACTTCGATCGAAAAAGGCTCCGCGTCTTCCCGAAATCAACTTTTCCAAATTCTTCTTTTTCTCTCTCCTCAGAGCTGAAATCAGATATTTTTATTTTTTTTATTTTCTCTCTCTTCAAATCGGCTGAAACCCCTTAAATCATACACATATCGGCCTGGCCGATCGTCCCGATCGTCCTGGACGATCAGACCAAACCAACATCGCCTGGCCGATACTCCAGGGCGATGATCAGGCCGATGCTTATGAACAGTAACATCGTCCTGGACGATATCCAAATCGTCCCGGACGATCAGACCAAATAGATCGTCCTGGTCAGCTCACAGGGCTATTGCACGGCCGATCTTTATGAACAGTGCTATCGGCCTGGCCGATGTCCTCGATCGGCCTGGACGATACCTACAGAAAATCACCTGGAGCAAAACTGGGCAAAATCTGGAGCTGATTTACAACAGATCGTCCCAGGACGATTCAAAATCGGCCTGGACGATCCTGGAGCAGATTGTGATATTACAATCTCCCCAACTCAGAAAAATGTCGTCCTCGACATTATCCAATCCAAACTCAGTCAAAACAAGTACGGGTACGACCGTCTCATATCAGACTCTTTTTCCCAAGTTGCTTCTCGTGCAGTCCGGTGCTTCCACTGGACTTTAACCATCGGAATCTCTTTATTTCTTAACTTCCGGACGTCGTACGCCAAAATCAACTGTGGCTCTTCCTTGTACGCCAGATTCTCCTGAATCTCAACCTCGTCAGCTGATACCTTCTTCCCAGAGTCGGATACCCACTTCCTCAGAGTGGATACGTGAAACACATTATGCACATCAGGCATAGAATCAGAAAGCAATAGGCGATAAGCAGATTTTCCAATTCTTTCCAAAATCTCAAACGGTCCAACATACCTTGGACTAAGCTTACTCACCTGACCAAATCTGCTCACACCTTTCAGCGGGCTGACTTTGACATACACAAAGTCACCAACTTGAAACTCAACAAATCTGTGCTTCTGATTGTAATACTTCTGCTGTCGATCTTGAGCAGCTTTCAATCTTTCTTTTGTCAAACTGATCTTCTGAGCAGTTTCATCAGCAAAAGTGGCACCCAAAGCCTGTCTATCTCCGACTTCCGTTAGAGTCAAAGGAGTACGACACTTCCTGCCATACAGAGCCTCGTACGGTGCCATACCGATACTGGACTGAAAACTGTTGTTATAGGCAAACTCAATTAGCGGAATATGATCCTCCCAACTTCCGCCAAAGTCCAGAACACAAAGCCTCAACAGGTCTTCCAGTACCTGAATAGTCCTCTCAGACTGTCCATCTGTCTGAGGATGAAAGGCTGTACTGAAATGCAGTTTCGTACCCAAGCCTTGCTGAATACCTTTCCAAAGTCTAGAAGTAAAGCGTCCATCTCGATCAGATACGATCACACGAGGCACACCGTGCAATCTGACTATCTCTTTCACATAAATCTGTGCCAAGCGTTCAACTGAATCCGTCTGTCTGATCGGAAGAAAATGGGCTGACTTCGTCAATCGATCCACAACTACCCAAATGGCATCATGTCCTTGTCGTGATCGAGGAAAACCCATGGCAAAATCCATTGTTACCTCCTCCCATTTCCACTCAGGGATAGGCAACGACTGCAACAATCCACCTGGTCGCTGATGCTCTGCCTTCACCAACTGACAGGCTTCGCATCTCGACATAAACTCCGCCACATCCTTCTTCATCCCAGGCCACCAGAACAAAAGCTTCATATCAGCGTACATCTTACCACTGCCTGGATGAACAGTGTAGCCAGAATGATGAGATTCATACAGAATCTCCCGCCTCAAATCTCCAAACACAGGTACCCACAACCTGTTCTTACAGAAAATAGCACCAGAATCAGAAATTCGAAGTTCAGGAGTCTTACCAGATCCAATCTGTGCAATCAACTTCGAATAATCAGAATCTGACTTCTGGGCTTCTTGAATCCGTGCTTCCAAAGAAGACTGAATACTCATCTGAGTCAATTCCAAATCACTGGAGGAAATCACCTCCAACTGCAATCTCTCCAAATCACGAATCAGAAAGTCATCACAGGTAAGCTGAATACCTGGTAATCCAGAAGACTTCCTGCTCAAAGCATCTGCTACCACATTCGCCTTTCCAGGCTGATACTGAATAGTCAGGTTATAGTCCTTGATCAACTCGAGCCACCGCCTCTGTCTCAAATTTAGATCCTTCTGAGTAAAAATGTACTTCAGGCTCTTATGATCAGTAAACATCTCACATGTGACGCCATACAGGTAATGACGCCAAATCTTCAAAGCAAAAACAACTGCAGCTAATTCCAAATCATGCGTCGGGTAATTCTTCTCATGTGGTTTTAACTGTCTCGAAGCATAAGCAATTACCTGACCATGCTGCATCAGGACACATCCCAATCCTTTCAGTGAAGCATCACTGAACACCTGAAAACCCTCCGTACCTGACGGAAGTGCTAACACTGGAGCTGAAGTCAAACAATCCTTCAGTCTCTGAAAACTAGCTTCACACTCCGGTGTCCAAACAAAAGGAACCGACTTCTGAGTCAGTCTCGTCAGAGGAGTCGAAATCTACGAAAATCCTTTCACAAACTTCCTATAATACCCGGCCATGCCCAAGAAACTACGTACCTCAAATACCGTAGTCGGCCTTGGCCAATCAGCAACCGCCTGAATCTTCTGGGGATCTACAGAAATGCCTTCTCCGCTAATCACATGCCCCAGAAATAAAATACTCTTCAGCCAGAATTCACATTTGGAGAACTTGGCATACAGCTGATGCCTCCTCAAAGTCTCCAACACAATCCTCAAATGTCTGGCATGATCATCCTCAGATGCAGAATATACCAAAATATCGTTGATGAAGACGATCACAAACTGATCCAAAAACTCCCTGAATACTCGGTTCATCAGATCCATGAAAATAGCGGGCGCGTTGGTTACCCCAAAAGGCATAACCAAAAACTCGTAGTGCCCGTACCGAGTACTAAAAGCAGTCTTCACCACATCAGATTCCTTTACCTTCACCTGATAATATCCGGATCGCAAGTCAATCTTCGAAAATACCGAATATCCGGAAAGTTGATCAAACAAGTCATCTATCCGAGGCAAAGGATACTTGTTCTTGATCGTGACCTTGTTCAAATCTCTGTAATCAATACACATACGGAGTGTACCGTCCTTCTTCTTCACAAACAGAACAGGTGCTCCCCAGGGTGAAACACTAGGGCGTACAAATCCTCTGTCAACCAACTCCTGAAGCTGAACTTTCAACTCAGAAAGTTCTTTCGGTGCCATCCTGTACGGAGCTTTCGATATCGGAGCGGTACCCGGAAAAACATCGATAGAGAACTCCACATCTCTATCCGGAGGTAAACCAACCAACTCCTCAGGAAAAACATCCACAAACTCCCGTACCACTGGGATCTCAGAAACAGAACCAACCTCCAGGTTCAAATCCCGCACTGAAGCTAAAAATACTGGGCATCCTTTCTTCCACATCCTGCTCACCTCCAACGCAGAAATCAGACTGGAGAGAACACCTCGTAATCCCTGAAATACAACTCTCTCTCCAGCCACAAGCAAACTCACTTGCTTCTTCAGACAGTCAATCTGAGCCTCATACAGACTCAGCCAATCCATTCCCAGAATCACATCATACGAAGAAATCGGCAATCGAATCAAACTCGATTTCCACTTCTTGCCATAAATCTCGATCTCACACAAACAAAACTGTCGAGCAATCAAAGGATTCCCAGCCGGTAAAATCACAGACAAAGAAACCGGAAGTAAAAGAGAATCCAAACGTAAAGCCTCAAAACAGTGCTCGGACAGAAAAGAATGACTCGCTCCAGAGTCAAACAAAATACGACAGGGCTGATCAGAAATATAAACCGTACCTGTCACAACATCCGGAGCATCACGAGCCTCCTGCTGACTCAAGCTGTAAACTCGCGGCTGAACTGGAACAGGAGCTGAAGCAACAGAACTCTGCTCCCTCTGAATCGTAGGTGGTCTCCGTGGTGCAGAACTAGAACCACCACCTCTACCAACAAATCCCTCAGGACGTGGAGGAACAGTCCTCGGTCTTCCTGCTGCTGAACCAACAGGTCTGACTAAGCCCTCAGATCGCTGCTCAAATCCCATCTGTGGACATTCTGCAATCCTATGTCCCGGCTGACCACATCTGAAACAAAGACCAGCTATCCTGTAGCACTGGCCATGGTGTCGCCGTCCACAACTCTGGCACACAGGTGCCATACTGACAGATCCAGAACTTGTCGTACTAGTAGCAGTACCAGACGATCCTCCGCTCCTTCTGGAATCTCCAGATCCAGATCCAGAAACAAACCTCCTCTTCCCAGAGGAACCACTACCAGAAGTCTCTCCTCCGAACCTCTTCCTACTCGCAGTCCACCGCTGCTGAGTAGTCGTCATGTCATTCTCAATCAGACGAGCTCGCTCCACAAGCTCAGCGAAGTCAGTGATCCTGAACGATATCAAAGGCTGCCTCAAAGTGTCTCGTAAGCCTCTCAGAAATCTGTAGCACCTCTCAGCAGACGTACTAACCAGCTGCGGAGCGTACCTGGCTAATGCAGTAAACTCAGCCTCGTACTGCATCACCGTCTTGCTCCCCTGAACCAGCCTCAGAAAACTCTCCTGCATCTGCTGTCGTGCAGAAGGGGGAACAAACCAGTCTCGGAATACTTCAGTGAACTCTTCCCAAGTGATCAAAGAGTTCAATCTGCCCTGAAATCTGGCTGCCTGCTGGCCATCCCACCAGTGCTCAGCCTCTCCGTCCAACAGAAAAACAGCTAACGGAACCTTCCTGTCTGCAGGACACTGCATCCCGTCAAAAGTCTTCTCTAATCGCCTCAGCCACTCCTCGGCTGCTATGGGCTCAATAGCGTCCTCAAACCTCGGAGGCTTCAACCTCAAAAATAACTGCAAGTGTCGATCAATGTCCTCAGATCTAACAGTAGAAGCTCTGCTCTGAGTCTCGCTCATCATCTGAGCAACAAGTGAAGCAAACTGAGAAAGCGTATCAGCACCGACCACTGGGGCTGTACTCCCCACTGGTGCTGCCTGATCGGCACTCTGACCGTCTGTCATGTCTGGGTCTGGCTGATCCATACAGAAAAATCCAGAAAATCCGGAAAACTATCACAAAAACAACACAATAAAAAGCCAAACGACTCAAAACTACCTCCCAGACAGACTCACTGATCACTTCCTAGAGCTCTGTTTCAGAATTCAACCTGTTTCCAAAACCAGTGCTCTGATACCACAAAAGCTTGTCACGACCCGACCCGACGGGGACGGATCCCGCCCGAGCCGGATTGCGACGAGCTGACCTACTTATCTAGGATCTGGCTTTGGATTAGGTTACTGAACTGATCTTCCAAATACTTAACTCAACAGAAACACACAGAACAACAGAGCTACTAAAAACATCAAATGCAGCGGAACAAAACATCTATCTTTTCATTTCCTCAAAAATAATCATCTACAGAACAGTACATGGCTTTCAACAGAAAGAAAGACAGAACATGAAAGCCATGACTGTACAAAAATCAAAAAGTACAAAAGTACCTATACTGATCAGACTCTGAACTAATCCTGAACTTCCTTGCCCTTCCCAGAACCTGAAAACCACCAGAAAGCAAGGGTGAGCTCAACAGCTCAGCAAAGCAACAAACCACCAATCTAAATTTTCAGAAACCAAAACCAAACTCATCAGACAGAAATCAGATCAGAAATCGAAACAGAATCGGAAATCAGAACTTATACGGACAGATATCAAATCAGAATCAGAATCGTACAGATCAGATCACATAACAGAATAAACTCAGCAGAGTCAGAATTATACATATCATATTGAAACAGAATAAAATTGTATCAGAATCACATTTCAGATCAGATATCAGATATTTAATATAGTTAAGTGTGGCCCCGACACCAGAATAATAGCTGAGTAATTAATAGCTAAACTAAACTAAACAGAATCACTACGGATTCTAACCCTTATGTCTCCCTTGTGCTCACGGCACCTGAAATTCGCTGAATAATTAATAGCTAAGCTAAATGTGCTCACGGCACCTGAATAATAGAATTCACGGATCCGGAATATAACTGATATTTCTCCAACTTGAGCTCATCTAAATTTCCCGTTTCACTAACTGAATCTCATAGGATCCAGGCCCCTTATAGCTCCCTTTTTATAGTTTATACACATAGCATTTAAATTCAGAAGAAATCCGGACAATTCAGAAATTACCCAAAAATCGGGCAGCACAACGGCAGTATACAGAATTTACACAAAAATTCATGCAAAGAAAATTTACCGAATTCGCACAGAACATAGATAATCATATTCCAGAATATTTATTCTACTGCACAGATAATTTCCAATTTCACAGAAAATTGTAGTCTACGAAAAACATCGCCGAATCAAAAATACCCGGACAAAAATCTTTAAAATATAGTCAAAACGTGCACACCCGGCACGGCAACGATATACAGAAACTTACGCGGTAAAAACTGAACCAATCAAAAGATACGGACGAAAAACCGTAACGAAAACGAAATCCGGACAGAAAATACCGCCAACCGCGACGGAACTGAAAATTGAGAAAGACGGAATGTGCCTTACCTCGTGCACAGCAAATTCCTCAACAGTCACTTCGATCGAAAATGGCTCCGCGTCTTCCCGAAATCAACTTTTCCAAATTCTTCTTTTTCTCTCTCCTCAGAGCTGAAATCTGATATTTTTATTTTTTTTATTTTCTCTCTCTTCAAATCGGCTGAAACCCCTTAAATCATACACATATCGGCCTGGCCGATCGTCCCGATCGTCCTGGACGATCAGACCAAACCAACATCGCCTGGCCGATACTCCAGGGCGATGATCAGGCCGATGCTTATGAACAGTAACATCGTCCTGGACGATATCCAAATCGTCCCGGACGATCAGACCAAATAGATCGTCCTGGTCAGCTCACAGGGCTATTGCATGGCCGATCCTTATGAACAGTGCTATCGGCCTGGCCGATGTCCTCGATCGGCCTGGACGATACCTACAGAAAATCACCTGGAGCAAAACTGGGCAAAATCTGGAGCTGATTTACAACAGATCGTCCCAGGACGATTCAAAATCGGCCTGGACGATCCTGGAGCAGATTGTGATATTACACAAGATACGCTCCTATTTCTCTAAGAGGAATCTGAACCCTGCTGTCGCCTGCCCATTCACTGTCACTGAGCCCGAACGCCGCCTGCTATCCTCTACCACCTCTCTTGAGCCCGAATGGTGATTATTTCTCCCACTTCGATTTCCTGTTGTTTTACTTTGTTTATTGTTTGCTATGTTTGCATACTGCATTAAGGGTTATTTGAGTCATGTAAAATAATGTTGACATGTGCTAATCTGGTTTGGTTTTATTGCTATTTGTTGCACTCTAGGTTCATTGCCTCTCCCTATTCTGCTTCTTGTTTATCTTATCTGAGTTGTTTCCCTTGTTATCTTTTTCTGAAATTTTTTAAGAGAATTATTTCAATGGGAAGTTATGGGATGATTAATTCTCTAGAAGGATGCTAAGTTAATATTGCATTGTTCTAAAAATGTTTTATATATGAAACGTGTTTGAGCCTCTTACAATCCTACACTATTTTTATGAATCTCATATATAAAATTCAACATTTGATTATGCTTATTCTAATCCTTGGTTCATTACAATGATTTTTTTCTTAATTTTGCTCCCTCTTGTTTCTCTCGTAGATCCAGTGAGATCTATAATTATTTGGTATTGACGGATTTCATAGATGAAGCTTTTTTTGTCTATGTTAGATTCAGAAACCTAAGGTCCATTATTTTTTTAAATTGTGGAGCTCCAATTTTTTCTCTCCAAGCTTGATTAATCATACTTAAAATAAGATATCAAACACCCTCAAATATTTATGTTGTTTCAATTTATTCTTTTGCTATTGATTAATTGCATGCAAAGAAGTAAGGTTTATATCTTCTTTTTTAGTTAAATTCTACATAAGTGCATCGGAGCTGTGGATTTCATTTTAATTGAGTACTCTGCAGCCGACAGATATGACTATTTTCATATGACTATATGAGGCATGACACATGTTAATGTTGTGAAAAATGATTTTTATTATGATAAAATTGATAATATTTTTTTTTCATTTAAATTAGCATTGATAGATATTTCAAAAGAAAAGTTGAAGGAGATGACAAGAAAGTATTATATGAAGAAAACAATTCACAACCAAACATTATCGTGTAGAAATTAATTTTTCGGATATCCCTGTCGATCCATGATTGAGAAAAGAAATTATGGATTATCATCCAAACGTGAGGGACAGTGACATGAGATATTATTTGTTGAAAGGACCCTATCAACAGCGTGATCATGAATTCCCGCGTACTCAATTTGGAGATAGATTTCACAAATTCAATCTTGCATGATTTGATGATCACGAAGCTTGGTTGGAATATAGTATAACAAAAGATGCAGCGTACTGTTTGTTTTGTTATTTTTATAGACCTCAAATTGGAGAATAAGCTAGCGGTGACAGTTTTGACACAAATGTTTAGAAATTGAAAAAAAAAAAAAATATTTTAGGTTTGCTTTTTAAAGACCTTATGAGCAAAATCACAAAGATTATCGTACACGATTAAATGCAAGTGACGATTCTGCCCATTTTCTTTTACACCAGGGACTAGCATTCCATGGGCATGATGAATCAGGTGAATCATAGAATCAAGAAAATATTGATTATGAAAGAAAACTCTTCAGCTTATTATGTATATTGTTTTGCAGACCAACTTCAACTAGCATTGATTGTATAAGCAAAAAATCATATCGAAGTTGCTTTGTTCTTTGATATTGTGACATGTTTGTTAAATATTATTGGTAATTCATGCAAAAAAATAGATATATTGAGAAGAAAATATTATGATAAAATTGTTGCGCAATTGGAAAGTTGAGATGTTACTAAAGGTCGAGGTTTAAATCAAGAAATCACTCTTTAAAGACAAGGAGACACTCTTTGAAGTTAAACTATAATTCACTTATCAATATAATTCTTTTGTTCGAGTCCATTATAGAGGTTCTTGACATAGTGACTCACGAGGGATTTAGTAGTGAAAAAAAAGGTGAAGCATATTATGTACTTGAATATGTGCACATTTTTTATTTTATTTTTAATTTACATATTATGAAGATTATTTTAGGAGTTACTAATGAGTTATCACAAGTACTGCAAAGAAATGATCAATATATTATAAATGTCATGACTTTGATAAAATTTTCCAAACAAAGATTTCAAAACATGAGAAATGATGGGTGAGAAAATTTGTTTAAAGAATTAGATTATTTTGTGAGAAGAATAAAATAAATATTTCAAACATAATTGATACATTTGTGCTACGAGGAAGATTAAAGTGTCGTACTGAAAGTATAATAAATAGACATCATTATCAAACCGAGTTATTTTACACTATTATAGATTTGTAACTTCAAGAGCTCAACAACATTTTTTGATGAAATTAATACAAAATTATTTATGTGCGTGGCATATTTGAATCCATATCAGTCATTTTCAGATTTTGATAAAGAACAATTGCTTCGTCTTGTAAAATTTTGTCCGTTAGATATTTCTAAACTGGATCTAATCATACTAGACAATCAAATAGAAAATTTTATTGTTGATATGAGATCGAATGATGCATTCATGAAAGGGTATGACCCCTCTTGATAAGGGAACTTACAGTTATAGATGTGTTCCTTATATATTGGTGTTTTTTTTTTTACAATCATGTTATTAAATGCATGTTGGTTTAAAGAGATTTGTTATTTAAATTGATGTATAGTTAAAAATAAATAAATAAAATTTACAAACTCATTTAACATAATATATTTTTCTAAATTTTGAGCCACGTATCTTCAAATAACGGTGTTTGGTGTACCTGAAATGTTAGTCAACACACAAATAAATATGTTCTATACATATTAAGAGAAATAAAGCGTTAATCAATAATATTTGTTATCATTAAAATCATAAACTCAGAAGCCCGAGTTGCAATAACTGATACCATTACTGATGATATAATAGATTGATATATAAGGTTTTATAAGTTAAGCAATTGGTATAGATAATTGGCATAACTTACACTATATTATTATTTTTTATATTAAATTGATTTCAACTGTAAGATTTAGGCTACTCATTGGGCTTTCATGCTTATTACGTGATTTAAATAATTTTAGGTGAGGAGCCTGCACCTTGAGGCAGTGTAGTGTACTAGTGTAATTTTATTTTAGCTTTTGATTTATGAAGGCTATTATTTTGAGCTCTACCGGTAGAATGCAAATATTTATTACCATAGTAATGTGAATTATATTTTCTATAGTTTATTGATTTTCTTTAATGCAATTAATCCGATGTGGATGTCAAATTGATCTAGTTATGCAATGAAGATAAAAGAACTAGAATGAGTTGAAAAGATAATACAAAAAGGAAAAGATAATGCAAAAAAAAAACTTTTTTTTTTCACTTTAGATCGTGGGGCGTGATATTATAACATTGTGTTGCTGGTGTTGCGACACTATCTTTTATGTTTAGGAGGCATTGTTACCTTAGAAAGTGATTGTTATGGCCCTAGTTAAGGGAGTTGTGGTGCCAAACTCTCTGTTTGAGTAACTTAAAATTTCTCTGGGAGCACTATGACGCTGGTAAGATAATGTTGTGGTGGTAGATTTATAAATATCTAAATTCATTTTTTGGGGCAGCAAGTTAGAGAAAGAGAGAGAGAGAGAGAGAGAGAGAGAGAGAGAGAGAGAGAGAGAGAGAGAGAGGAGAGAGGGAGAGAGAGAGAATATGATGTAATTAAACATATGAGATGAATAATCAGATATATAATTAAGTGAAAGTAGAGTTATAATAAGCTAAGAGAAAATGCGACCATTTCGATATATTAGTGGAGTTTGAGGTATAATAAGTCATAAGGAAATTTGGAATATGTTTTAAACTGATATGTTGAATGTTATTTTTTAATATGTTTTTTTTAGATATCATGTTCAAGTAAATGCTTATGTTATTATTTTTTATATGTTCCTACCATTGGCGAATACAGTGTGGGGGCCATGGGGGCAACAACCCCCACTGATTTTGGAAATAATTACATATTAATAATATTTGTGAACCATTAAATACAAACTAATTACCTTTTCTTATTAATTGTCTTTCCCTATTCAACATAGCCGCACAAGTTGAACGACTCCAAGACGCAAGATACGCTCCTATTTCTCTAAGAGGAATCTGAACCCTGCTGTCGCCTGCCCATTCACTGTCACCGAGCCCGAACGCCGCCTGCTATCCTCTACCACCTCTCTTGAGCCCGAATGGTGATTATTTCTCCCACTTCGATTTCCTGTTGTTTTACTTTGTTTATTGTTTGCTATGTTTGCATACTGCATTAAGGGTTATTTGAGTCATGTAAAATAATGTTGACATGTGCTAATCTGGTTTGGTTTTATTGCTATTTGTTGCACTCTAGGTTCATTGCCTCTCCCTATTCTGCTTCTTGTTTATCTTATCTGAGTTGTTTCCCTTGTTATCTTTTTCTGAAATTTTTTAAGAGAATTATTTCAATGGGAAGTTATGGGATGATTAATTCTCTAGAAGGATGCTAAGTTAATATTGCATTGTTCTAAAAATGTTTTATATATGAAACGTGTTTGAGCCTCTTACAATCCTACACTATTTTTATGAATCTCATATATAAAATTCAACATTTGATTATGCTTATTCTAATCCCTGGTTCATTACAATGATTTTTTTCATAATTTTGCTCCCTCTTGTTTCTCTCGTAGATCCAGTGAGATCTATAATTATTTGGTATTGACGGATTTCATAGATGAAGCTTTTTTTGTCTATGTTAGATTCAGAAACCTAAGGTCCATTATTTTTTTAAATTGTGGAGCTCCAATTTTTTCTCTCCAAGCTTGATTAATCATACTTAAAATAAGATATCAAACACCCTCAAATATTTATGTTGTTTCAATTTATTCTTTTGCTATTGATTAATTGCATGCAAAGAAGTAAGGTTTATATCTTCTTTTTTAGTTAAATTCTACATAAGAGCATCGGAGCTGTGGATTTCATTTTAATTGAGTACTCTGCAGCCGACAGATATGACTATTTTCATATGACTATATGAGGCATGACACATGTTAATGTTGTGAAAAATGATTTTTATTATGATAAAATTGATAATATTTTTTTTTTTCATTTAAATTAGCATTGATAGATATTTCAAAAGAAAAGTTGAAGGAGATGACAAGAAAGTATTATATGAAGAAAACAATTCACAACCAAACATTATCGTGTAGAAATTAATTTTTCGGATATCCCTGTCGATCCATGATTGAGAAAAGAAATTATGGATTATCATCCAAACGTGAGGGACAGTGACATGAGATATTATTTGTTGAAAGGACCCTATCAACAGCGTGATCATGAATTCCCGCGTACTCAATTTGGAGATAGATTTCACAAATTCAATCTTGCATGATTTGATGATCACGAAGCTTGGTTGGAATATAGTATAACAAAAGATGCAGCGTACTGTTTGTTTTGTTATTTTTATAGACCTCAAATTGGAGAATAAGCTAGCGGTGACAGTTTTGACACAAATGTTTAGAAATTGAAAAAAAAAAAAAAAGATTTTAGGTTTGCTTTTTAAAGACCTTATGAGCAAAATCACAAAGATTATCGTACACGATTAAATGCAAGTGATGATTCTGCCCATTTTCTTTTACACCAGGGACTAGCATTCCATGGGCATGATGAATCAGGTGAATCATAGAATCAAGAAAATATTGATTATGAAAGAAAACTCTTCAGCTTATTATGTATATTGTTTTGCAGACCAACTTCAACTAGCATTGATTGTATAAGCAAAAAATCATATCGAAGTTGCTTTGTTCTTTGATATTGTGACATGTTTGTTAAATATTATTGGTAATTCATGCAAAAAAATAGATATATTGAGAAGAAAATATTATGATAAAATTGTTGCGCAATTGGAAAGTTGAGATGTTACTAAAGGTCGAGGTTTAAATCAAGAAATCACTTTTCAAAGACAAGGAGACACTCTTTGAAGTTAAACTATAATTCACTTATCAATATAATTCTTTTGTTCGAGTCCATTATAAAGGTTCTTGACATAGTGACTCACGAGGGATTTAGTAGTGAAAAAAAAGGTGAAGCATATTATGTACTTGAATATGTGCACATTTTTTATTTTATTTTTAATTTACATATTATGAAGATTATTTTAGGAGTTACTAATGAGTTATCACAAGTACTGCAAAGAAATGATCAATATATTATAAATGTCATGACTTTGATAAAATTTTCCAAACAAAGATTTCAAAACATGAGAAATGATGGGTGAGAAAATTTGTTTAAAGAATTAGATTATTTTGTGAGAAGAATAAAATAAATATTTCAAACATAATTGATACATTTGTGCTACGAGGAAGATTAAAGTGTCGTACTGAAAGTATAATAAATAGACATCATTATCAAACCGAGTTATTTTACACTATTATAGATTTGTAACTTCAAGAGCTCAACAACATTTTTTGATGAAATTAATACAAAATTATTTATGTGCGTGGCATATTTGAATCCATATCAGTCATTTTTAGATTTTGATAAAGAACGATTGCTTCGTCTTGTAAAATTTTGTCCGTTAGATATTTCTAAACTGGATCTAATCATACTAGACAATCAAATAGAAAATTTTATTGTTGATATGAGATCAAATGATGCATTCATGAAAGGGTATGACCCCTCTTGATAAGGGAACTTACAGTTATAGATGTGTTCCTTATATATTGGTGTTTTTTTTTTACAATCATGTTATTAAATGCATGTTGGTTTAAAGAGATTTGTTATTTAAATTGATGTATATTATTCTTTTGAGAGTATGAATACAATTAAATAATGATGAAAATGTTTATGATTACTATTATCTGATCATATGGAATGCGCTAGATTATGAATATTAAAAAAATAAAACAAAAAAAATATTCCAATTAGGTATTAGGAATTGGATCACCTATCATGGCCTCAATATGATGTGACCTGATTATGTATAGTAGATTGTATTGGGTTGAGTTGCAACATAAGGTTTCTTAACAATGTCGATGTATACCATCATATATATAGTTGATGCATGTTGTTAATCCAAATAACGACACTTGCAATCAATATAAACATCATTGTTCATTATTTTTGTCACTTATCATCGCCAACAATGCTAACACATGTCATATCCTATAAGGTTTATGCACACAATCAATACAAATGCCTAAACCTACATACTTAATCACCAATAATATCATCGTATGCCATCACCTATAATGTCGAAGCATACCATTGACAAAGAATCCAATGTCTATTGTCTTCCTGGCATGTTGTCGACAAGTATATCGATGAATACTATTAATACAAACTTTGAAGCTCAATGTTAGCACCATGATTTCATGGGATCTTTTTTTGGGTATGTATTATCCTCTTATCAAAGGAGAACAATGAAATAGGCAACAAACAACATTTAGAAGATAACTCTAATACCTCAAGGTTCCTTCAACTTCCACCGTACAATGTACTGTGAATCATTTTAATCAAAATTGGTCATATGATTTTCTCCCTTTTCGAATTTTCACATAAACAGTCTAATGAATTTCTCTCAATTTAGCTCATTTGTGTTTGTGCATGGGCTTCATATGAAACTAAGATAAGAAATTCTATTTTTTCTCTAATAAAATTTTCATCACACAATAAATATATAAATATATAATAAGAAAATAGGCAGCATGTATATAAACCCTCTTTGTTCTTCACTTTTTTTTTTGGGAAATTTTGGGGTCAAAGCCCATGTATTAAAAATCAAAATTAGTTACATGTAAACCTGTAAATCTATAGAAAATTGAAAAGAACAAGAACAAACAATACAAAAAACCTCCCTGAAATAGGGATCAAAAGGAGTAAGAAAACGGGGGTAATACATGGGATCGAGACTCAAGCAAGAGGAGAGCACCCAAAATCATAAAAAACTGATCATTGGCTTGAATAACAGAGACGTCATAGGTTGCCAGAGTGACAGCAAAACAGATAACCAAAACCCAAAAAAGGCACAAGGCCATCTAATAGGACCAATCAAAAGAGAGAGAGAGAGAAAATTGCAGCCATGGGAAGCTCCCCGGTCATCATCGTCCAAATATTAACAACAAACGAAAACCACCAAAACGACAACTTGTAATCAAGAAAGCACATAAAATTTCTCTTTAAGTTTATTAATATTTTTCCAGCATTTCGTTTTCCCTCTTATAGACATTTTAATAGCATCAATCACTGAAATCGGGGCAGTCCAAGAATTAGAGAAACACATGTTGTTTATTTCACTCCAAAGAAAATAAATAGTGCACGCAATGACAAAGAAACAAAAAATTTTCTTCATCTTGTTGTAATCTGAAACAAAATCTAGATGATCATATGCTTGAATGAGATTTGGTCTCAGAAGAAAAAGAAGTTATTATGTGCGGAATCCGGTTATAGAGCTGTGTTCAGATGCTTATGTGGAAAGTTAAAAGTCAGCGATATTTATTTGACCTGCGTATTGATTGAGTATTTATTGTGTATTCGTTGCGTAAAATGTGCGTATTGATTGAGCATTTTATTACGTATTTGTTGGGTATACGTTGCATATATGTTGCACATTTTCTGCTTATTTAGTATTTACTGCTTATTTGTTGTGGATTTCTCTTCGTATGCAGTAAGTCCGAGAAAACAAACGGGTCGGGTAAGAAGTCAAATGAATATCCCAACTTTCCACGTAAGCACGCCACGTATAATAATTTTACTGGCATCCGAACACAACTCTATAACCAGATTCCGCACAGAATAATTTCTCCAGAAGAGAAATTGAAAACCATCAAAACCACGTAGCGAATCAAATTTTGGGTGCATCCGTACAACCTGGTCAGGTCTGAACTTTGGGGCACCAGAAACGGCACGTCTTAACTGCCTAAATCGGCAGAGAGGAAAGAGACCGGGTAGTCTTCTCCAGACGCTCGGCCAGAGAAAGCATCGTCGGCTTTCGCCCTTTCACCTTAATCGGATGATCTAAGCGTTGAACAGTCAGTAGATCGCTCAGTTTTTAGCTGGAGTTTGGTGAGTATTGATCGCTCTCATCGGTGCGCATTCACGCAAATCTGTTTTCTATTTCTCTTCACCGTATTCGGCGGAGGTTTTTGCTGCTCTTGATCTATGGAGTACTTCCTTTTTGTAAACTTCAATAGTCCTTATGGGAGAATTTTCACTCTGTGGATTGGCATCGGTTCTCATCGGTTTGCTCGCTCGATTAACTGCTGTATCTTTTTGGGATAAGCATTCGCGGTTTCAATTTATTTGACGATTAATCGTCTATCTAAAGTGTTCTTCGGTTTTTGGGTTATATTTCTCTGATGAATTTGATTGTTTTCTTGCAGGTACTCTTGTTAAGTACAGTCGATCAGGTCTGTCTCTCAGTCATCTTTCCATTGTTTTTTTTTTTTTACTTTGTTTATGGAGTTTTAATTATTTTCTATGATCTTTTTGCTGTTTGGTTTGTCCCTAGCATGATTTATTCTGTTTCGATTTATTTTGATTTCTCATCTTCTTTGGATCAGGTCTGACCCCTAAGTTACGAAAACTCTTTTTTTCGTTCAAGCCTTTGCTTGTCTGCCTCTTAGTGTACCTGGGGGATCTACAAGTAGCAATTTGGTTGTGCATTACCCATTTTCTAGATAGAGACTGCTGACATTAAAATATCTGCTATCGGAATGGCAACAATGGTAACCCGGGGAAGCAGCCCATTGGCATCTTCTATGTCTTTGCGAGAGAAGGGTAACAGGAACAAAAGGAAGTTCAGAGCAGATCCACCTGTAGCTGACTCAAATATTCTAAATCCCCTTTATCATGTGGATTGCACCAACTATGACTTCTTTCCCATGGAGACGATTCCGGGGAATCCCAATGTGGAGCAACATACCAGCTTCTGTGATTCATGCAGGATGTTCTCTTGTGGATCAAAGGAGGAGCTAGGGCTGGAGGCACTCCATGAGGTGGATTGGAGCAACCTCATGGTGAACAAACTTGAGGAGATTATCCTGAGCATCTTAAATGAAGTGTTCAATGGAGCTATAAAGAGCATTGCCTCCCATGGGTATACTGAAGAGGTTGCGACCAATGCTGTATTAAGCTATGGGATATTCTATAGAGGCAAGTATACAGTTTCTAATATTGTGGATAATGCTTTGTCACTTTTGAGGAGCGGGAGAGAAGTAGACTCTTCACCAAGAGAGAATGTTGCTGAGGATGTACAAAAGCTTGCCAGGAGTGTGCTGGCTGACATGGTTAATGTGCTTAGGGAAGTTAGGCCATTTTTTAGTGTCGGGGATGCAATGTGGTGCTTGCTGATCTGCGACTTGAATGTTTCACATGCCTGTGCTTTTGACTCTGATATTTTGAGTGGTACATGTTATGATGAGAAATCAAGTAGTTCTAATGTCTCCCAGTCAGAGCCGGAGGCGAATTCCAGCATTTCTACTTCTCAGACTATGCTTGAAGTGGAGATATCAGTTAGCAGGAAGATCTACCATCTCAATGCTTCTAAGAGGGAACCAATCTTGCGAGAGAAGTCATTTCACTTTGAGGATCACCGAGCAAATAGGTCAAAAGCAACTCTAAGGGCAAGCAAGCATGGGGGTATAGGTGGACCACTTATGCATGAGAAAGTCAAATCAATACCTGATTCTTCTTGTGTAAGCTTCAAGTGCAATTCTCCCAAGCCTAGTAAAGTAGTAGGATCAGATTCATTACAAACGGATGAATCTCTTGGTCTTTCTTTAAGTGATGTATCCTCCAGCGGTCCTTCTGCAAGCATGAAAGAAAGTAGTAGCATGGAACCTTTAACAACAACGAACACAGACCTGTCTTTGTCATTGCTACCTTCCACTAGTAGTAGTACTGGTTATGGGCCTTATGGCATCAAACCAGATACACATAGCAGTTGTGTGGGGATGGGGTCTGATAAAATAAATGGTAATTGGATCCCTCATGACATGAAGGATGAGCTTCTTCTCAAGTTAATCCCACGTGTGAGAGAATTGGAGGCCCAAAAACAAGAGTGGACAGAGTGGGCACAGCATAAGATCATGCAGGCTACCCATAGGCTGAGCAAAGACAAGCCTGATCTCCAAATTTTGAGGCAGGAAAAGGAAGAGGTGGCTCGCCTAAAGAAAGAGAAGCAAACTTTAGAAGAAAACACTAAGAAGAAGCTTATAGAGATGGAGAATGCCCTGTCCAAAGCTAGCAACCAGATAGAAGAGGCCGATGTTACCACACGAAGGCTTGATAATGAGAATTTAAAACTGAGAAAGGAGATGGAAGCTGCAAAATTGCGGGCTGAAGAATCAGCAGCAAGTTGTCAAGAAGTCTCTAAGAGAGAGATGAAAATTCTTAAGAAATTTCAATCATTGGATAGAGATAGATCATTGTTGCAAGATGAGCTTATGAGCGAGAAGCGGAAGTTGTTGCAGCTACAACAACAATTCAAGTTTACTAGAGAGCATCATGATCTCATGCAGGTAATGTTTATTCGGTGTTGTTTTTAACTTATTTTCTTTTGGGAATGTCTTAATATGCCCAATAATTGCTGATATCAGAGAACTATGACTGTTGTTTCATTTTTTTTGAGAGAGATAAATATATCCGAAACTTTGTTTCATAGCGAAGTACCATTGATATTATAGAAATAGGGTTTGAAAATCTTGCTCAAGAGTTACAAAATTTTTGAACAAGGATTTGGTTGATTGTTCCTCTTTCTAGGGCATTACTTGTCTCCTGCGATATCCAAGTGCATGCAATTGGTTGACGACAAAGTTTCACGACATAGTTTTTACCTCCATCCTGAATTATTTGTTCAAGATTAGTGATGTTATGTGTTAGATTATTTAGGTTTGAGTATGTCATTCATATTATACATTCTAAACATAAAAGGACATTGTAAAGCATATCACCAGCTATGAACATGCTAGAACTTTGTTTGAATCATCTTAAAACTTTGTTTGAATCATCTTTGAACTTTATTTAAATCATATTTGAATAATGTTTGAATACAGTTCACTCAAGGTTTGAATAAAGTTTGAAGAAGTTTCAAATGACTTAAATAAGGTTTGAATATGGTTAGAATAAGGTTCGGATATGGTTCGAGCAAGATTCAAACAAC
Source organism: Dendrobium huoshanense (assembly GCA_016618105.1). Classification (NCBI taxonomy): domain Eukaryota; kingdom Viridiplantae; phylum Streptophyta; class Magnoliopsida; order Asparagales; family Orchidaceae; genus Dendrobium; species Dendrobium huoshanense. Next base: position 60,791,188 of record CM028357.1, read on the forward strand.
ATATGAGCATGGTTAGAATTATGTTCGACCAAAGTTCAAACATGATTATAATAATGTTCAAATAAAATTCAAGGTAAGGTTTAAACATGTTGGAATAAGGTCCGAATATTGTTTGAGCAATATTTGAAGTTATGATTGAACATGATTTGATCATAATTCAAATATGTTCAAGCAATGTTGCACTAAGTTTCTAGCAAGTTTTGAACAATGCTCAATCAAGGATTAAGCATGATTCAAATAAAGTTTGAACATGATTCAAATAATGTTTGACTATTATTTAAGTCATGTTCGAGCTTGAAAGCATTGTTCGATCATGGGTTGTACATGGTTCGAGCATGGATCGAATGTGATTTGATATTGGTTTGATTAATCGTTTTGTTTTTCCCTTGCTAGCTTTTATGTAGTTGACTCATTTGAGTTAACTTGTTATGTATTCAAATTTTCTATAATTGTACTTTAGATGGCATAATATTGCTTGGATCACATATAGAGTTGTTGGTGTTATGGAGAAAATCATTAGTAAAATTTTTTTTAATACTCTTAAACTCTAATTCTCTGGGACTTTAATTCATCAACTGTTATTGAGGGTGATTGATGATGATGAGAATGAGATGCTCCATTGTGTTCAAAAATGGATATAAAAACACAAATTTTTGAGTTGCATAATTTATTCTAATAAATGAGTTGGAATTTGGAGCATTATCATATGGGTAGGAATTTGAGGCGATGAACTGAAATAGTAGAATACTAGATAATTCCTTACATGGAAATAAAAACTCCATAAATGTAGACTTGGAGAAAACCTATGATGCACAAACACGGACACGGCCACACATATACGACAAGACATGTGGCGAGGTTGAAGATGAATCCTTTTTTGGATATCCATGGGGTATTACATCGTAGGAGAGGACACTGAGTGGGTTAAAGAAATATATGATGCATTATGGGGCCTCTATAATAAAGAAGAATGTCCTAGTTCAATACATTGTAATTGGATATGAAATATTAATATTGTATGGAGCGTGTAAAGCCATCCTAAAATTGGCAAGGCAGAGTATTGATTTTCTTGCAGAGGGGGCACTATGAATGTTGAGCTGGAAGAGTAGCAAGATATTTACGGGTAAGGATTTTGCACTATTGCTTTTGAATGAAGATGCAAGTGTTATGCAAAGTATTTTATTCTATTTTTCAATTTATCTGGTGGATAATTATTATAAATAAGTTCACAAGTCTTTTTAACTTGTTCTTTGTAGGCGACTGTTCACCCTATGTTGGCGACGAGGAGGGTTTTTATGAGGTTAATGTGTGTACTCCTCTCAGGCTATCTCAAATAAAGTTATGAAGAAAGTTACCTTTGCACGTTTTGAATTAAAAATAAGAGATGGGTCTAAAAAACAGCCAGGTGCAAGTTAGACTATGCCCTCCTCCAAAGGGCAATATAGCTTTTTCTTATTTTACAGGAGTTGAAGAGAAACCAATTTAGGTTAGAAAATAATCTATTAAGATTAGAGTAGAAATTAGAAGTTCTGATCAATCTTGTTCAAAGTTTTGTTTATAGGAAAGAGGAGAAGAAGGATAGCGATGAGATACTTTCCATTGACTTGGTCATTTATTTAGTTGAGGTCGGGGTGAAGAAGATGGAGTAGGTGGTAGAGGAGGAAGTTGGGGTAATATGGGATGTTGACCAAACCCTTGTTATTTTATTTACATATAAAGAGATCAAGAAGGCATGAGATATTAGCTTATCTCTTGCTATTATACATAAGAGTGACACAAATTTATTATATTATAGAAAAAAGGAGAAAAACTCATGGATCCATGAACCATTGATCATCTCCTCCTGATCACAACAACAACAACATCAAGCCTTTGTCCCACTACGTGGGGTCGGCTACATGAATTCTTTTTCTCCATTGTGTCATGTTAAAAGTCAAATTCTCGTTTAAATCTAATACAGAAAAATCATTTCTAATATTTTCTAACCAAGTCTTTTTAGGTCAACCTCTACCTTTCTTAACATAAATCAAATCTAATAACTCTACTTTTGACCATCTCCTCCCGATTGATAAAGAGAAATTCTCTCTTCATTCAAGTATTTGATGTCATGGTTGGTTGATAATTCCAAATATATGTAGATAAGAGTGGGTAGTGGAAGCATATCGTGGTTTCAATAGTTGAATACTTTCATAATAGTATGATGAGAAATTTTAGTTGAATGCATTTCATTTTTTTTAAATGGAATATGAAAATTTTTTGTTATTTAATAAGAAAGCGAACATGATACTATGTAAATTACTATGGATCATGCATCGTCATGTTAGGTAAGTTGTTTGATCAGCAGATAAATGATCTTTATGTACAACTAGAAAAAGAGGAAGGACTCTTTTAAGTCGCCTAAAGAAACTGTAATGTATGCCATTATAGAGGCGCGATAATTCTATTAAATTATGGTTCATGCATAACTCATAATTTTTCAATGATTTGGAATTGAGCACATTTGATGATATTTGAGATCTGATTGTCTATACAAATCATGGCATTTCTGCACTGCAGTGCAGACCTTGCAAGGAACAATTAGTTCTTTTTGCAATTGGTTACCAAAATTATTTGAGAATCATGGTTATTCAAAAATCGGTAGGAACTTCTCTCCTCTGAAGCTCCTCAGATTTTGAGGCCAACACAGATGAATTTCTCAGTAAGCCATTTGAAAATTTAACAAAAAATTTTGTAAAGCATTGTCACATATAATTTGCTGAGTGTATTATGTTGCATTCTCAATTGAGACTGTGGAGTATATGTGATACAACATATAATCTACTTTATTGCAAAGAAAAATTATGTGAAAGTTATACTTAATTGTATACAATTCTACAGAGATTATCTGTGTAGTTTCTCAATAAGGTAGACTTATAGGTCTATTAAAAATGATTGAATTATTCTGTAAACATTATTATTTCTATTAATTTGCATGTTACTCTATTGTAAAAATATGTTCTTTGATTGATTATTTCCATTCAGATTTGTTATGTTATAGTTCATGAATTGAACTTTGATGTGTTATTATAATTGTTATACCTTAATCTTTTTTTTTTTTTACACATGCCTTGAGGGAACCTTCATGCTAATATCTTATTTAAGAAAAGAGATGAACATTTTATCACTTTTAAAAAATGGATATAGTAAAACACAGATTGATTATTTTCTTATAAGAAAATTAGATCGTTTAGATTGCAAAGATTGTAAAATTATTCCCAGTGAAAATTTATGTACCCAACATCGATTATTAGTTTTGGATTTTAAGATAAAGGGTCAAAAAATAAAAAATAAAGTAAAACGATTTTCTAGGATTAAATGGGGGCATTTAAAGAATATTAACAAAAATATTTTTGAGAGTAAGATTTTAGATCTTAAGATTCTGTTTGTGCATGAGGATGCCCATATTATGTGGGAAAAAGTGACTTGTGATATAAAGAATATTGCAAAAGACGTGCTTGGAATTTCGAAGAGAAAAACTCCTAATAGTAAAAATGGTTGGCGGTGGAATCCAAATGTGCAAGAAAAGATAAAAAATAAGAAAATTTGTTATAAAAATTGTTTTAGATGTAAAAATTTTGATAATTCGGAAATCTATAAAGAGGCTCGTAAGGATTGTAAGAAAGTTATTTGCGATGCAAAGAGCTTAATTTTTAATGATTTATATAATAGATTAGATACTAAGGAGGGAGAAATATATATGTATAAGTTTGTCAAACAAAGAGATAGTAGTAAGGATTTAGTTCAAGTGAAGTGTATTAAGGATGAAGATCAAAAAGTAATTTTCTTAGAAGGTAATTTTCTTAGAAGATGATATTCAACAAAGGTGGATGAGGTATTTTGCTAAACTTTTTAATGAAGAATGTGAAAGTACGATTGACTTTAGTGACTTTATCATCCTAAATGAAAATAATGATTTTTATTTTTATCGGTGTATAAGTAAAACCGAAGTTAGGGAGGCTTTAAAGAAAATGAAGTGTGGAAAAGCTATTGGACCTGATGATATTCCAATAGAGATGTGGAAAAGCTTAGGAGATGAAGGAATTTCTTAGCTTACTAAACTTTTTAATACTATTTTGAAGACTAAAAAGATGTCATATCAGTGGAGAATGAGTGTGTTAATTCCTATTTTCAAGAATAAGGGTGATGCACAGGAGTGTGCGAATTATAGAGGAATTAAGTTAATGTGTCATACTTTAAAACTATGGGAGCGAGTTATGGAGCGTAGGTTGCGACGTGATACTAATGTTTCTCAAAATCAATTTGGATTCATGCGGGTAGGTCTATTATGGAAGCCATACATTTATTGAGAGGTTTGATGGAGAAATATAGCGAGAATAAGGAGGATCTACGTATGAAATTTATTGATTTAGAGAAAGCATATGATAAAGTTCCAAGAGAAGTCCTACGGAGAGTTCTTGAAAAGAGGACTTAATAATGCTTATGTTCAAATAAGTAAAGATATGTATGCAGGAGCTATTACTTGTGTTCAAACATAAGGTGGTTTGATCAAGTATTTTCCTACTTCGGTTGGATTACATCAAGGATCAACCTTAAGTCCATATCTTTTTGCTTTAGTCATGGATGTTCTCACTAGACATTTGCAATAGGATGTACCTTAGTGTATGCTTTTTGCTGATGATATTCTTCTTGGTAATAAGATTAAAGAGGGAGTTGAAGGTAAACTTGAATTATGGAGGTCAACTTTAGAGTAAAGGTTTTTGTTTGAGTAGATCTAAAACTGATTATATGGAGTGTAATTTTATTAGCAATAGACATAGTGATGGGATTGTGTCTTTGGGCGATCAAGTCATTAATAAGAGTACACGTTTTAGATATCTTGGATCTATTGTTCAGAGTGATGATGAAATTGATGGGGATATTATCAGCAGAATTCAAGTTGGATGGTTGAAGTGGAGGAATGCATCTGGCTTGTTGTGTGTAGAAAAGTCCCCTTCAAACTTAAGGGAAAATTCTATAAGATGGTGGTGAGACCTGCAATGCTTTATGGTGCCGAATGTTGGCCATTAAAAGAGAAACATAATACTAAGTGTTGTAGAGATGAGGATGCTTAGGTGGATGAGTGACTTGACCCTTAGAGATAGGATACGAAATGAGCATATACGTGAAAAGGTTAGAGTAGCTCCAGTGGAAGATAAGATTAGAGAGAGTCGCGTTAGATGGTTTGGTCACATTAAACGGAGGCCTTCCGATGACCCGGTTAGGAAAGTTGAGGTATTAGATTTGACTTATGTTAAGAAAGGTAGAGGTAGACCTAAAAAGACTTGGTTAGAAAATATTATAAATGATATTTCTTTGTTAGATTTAGATGAAAATTTGACTTTGGTAATGTCATTGATATTATAGGTGTGCATTTCTCGTAGGTTCATCTCAAGAAAGACAATTCTACTGTTTTATTTTAGGATGCAAGATTAGCACTAATTTTGAAATAGCAAATTTCCGTGGATAAGCAAATCATGATTTGGCCTTGGATTGCGTGTAGAAAGGTAGCAACTTTCCTTCATTTTCACATAGGTTCATTTCAAAAGTTGTGCTTGTTGTCTTTCTTGATGCATGTGCAATTGGCTACTATTGTTTATATATTGGCAAAGTTTCTTACGTCAAAGCAAAGATTAGCTGCTATTTTCCATTTTGATTTTTTGCTTCCACTTCAAGTTATTTGGCACTTTTCTATAATAAACTGGCTACTAAGCATGGATTTGAAGATCAATGGTTGTTAAATTTGAGATTGAGATGTTTAATAATTTTGAACTATGGATAATCAAGATTGTTAAGAAGATCCGATTGGTTGGTAGAAATCTTTGTGAATACATTCAAGGAGTGATTGTCATTTGTGTTGGAACATCATATCTTGGGTCAAACCAAAAGTGTTGGCTTCTTGATTGCAACGAAAACTCAGACGGATCATATTTTCATTGCATAATCTAAGTACTAGATTATACCATTGCAACACATTCAACGTAAGGAGCCGACCACTTTGAATATTTGAAAATTTTGTAGCAAATGCACTTTTATATTGATGGATCCATATTTATGTGCAACATATGTGGTTTGGTGGACTTGTAAGTTTTAAGATATGCGGTGCTAGTCCTTATGGTTTTTGGAGTTTAGAGTGCTCATATTGAGAGGAGAGTGAGATTTAATTTACCAATTTAAATCAATTGGAAAATTATAATATTGACTCAATTGACCCTACCCTATGCTGTCTGAGGAAATAGGATAAATGCTATTTTGGAAATAGCAAATCCCTGTATGTATGCAAATCTCAATCCGGTCTCAAATTGTGTAAAAAGGTTGCTACTATCCTTTATCTTTCGTACTGCTTCATCTCGAAATCATTAATGACTTCTTTCTTGACGTGCGTGCAATTGGCTGCTAGTATCTGTGTAGTCGTAAGCTTCCTATAGGATTTCTTTGGCTAAAGCGAAGATTGGAGGCTTCCACAACGTACTCTCATTACTTATCATTTTAACTTCGGAAATGTCTCTTTTTTCCTCACATGCCCCTTTGCCAGCCAGTGATATTGGTTGGATTTTGTAGTGTTCAATGGCAGCGATATTCATGTTTTGGAGGAATGACAATAATATTCTTGTGGATTAAAAAATGTTGTTGCTATTTTAAGTTGTGGTCATAGTCGTCATCATCATTATTATTCTCATAACAACTCTTTTTTGTTGGCTACTATATTCAAATCAAAATTTCATTTATGCAATCAAATTTTATAGCAAATGAACAACAGAAGCAGAGTCTGAGGGATTATTTGTTATTACTCACAAATGTGTAATTGATGAAAAAATGTCAAAGAATATGTTAGATCGGTCCAAGATGGGCCAGTCCAATCGACCCAACACCAGGGCCGGCCTCTAGTGTATTACAGGCAGACCAAGCACGCCGCCAGCTCCCTTGTAGGGCCTATGATTTGAATGCAAATTTTAAAAAGAGGGGGCGATTTACGATGGAATTAATTTTGGGAGGGGTTGTTTAGTAATTATCATTATATTTGTACTCTCAAAATATGAGCGAAAGGGTTAGGGTTAGGGTTAGGGTTATGTCATGTGTTGGTGAATTTTGTTTTCTCTTATGTTGCTTGGGCTCTAGCCGCCAGCTAGAGATTGAGAGAGTCGGATCTTCCTCTTGAATTGAAGATCTATTGTATCTTGTTTGTTTTCTTTCATCTTTCATCAATTATCAAATTTCTCTAGTGTTTTGCCATCAAATTTCTCTCAATTTTGATTTTTATATTGCTAAAATTCTAAATTTCTATTAAGAACTTTTGATTTATGCAAGTATTTCCTGTCAAATTGGTATCAGAGTGCTTTATTGGGCGGAAAACAAGTTATCTTCACTATTTTTGCGATTATTCAATTAATGGAAGCAAAGTAGATGGAGGCATTGGAGGGCGCGATGGAACAACTGAAAGTTGGAGTAGAGGAAAAATATTCCAGGGTGTAGGGAAGACTTTCAGCCATCGAGAACTGCTTTGGAAACTTCGAAGAGATGATGAAAAGGATGTTTGAGATGCAATCAAAAGCATCACCGACGATTCCTAGGGTGGAACCATGAGGAAGGAGATCCAGGAGGACAACGATCAATTGGAGAGTGTTTCTGTCAAGGACCGCCATGTGGGGCCCCGTTGATGGGCGAGTTGGGGTATTCCGAAGGGAGCACAACAAGGATGGAAGCCGACCCCTTTGGGAAACTACTCAGGCGTGGGGAGAGGTGGAATAGAGAAGGATATGGTTGGGGGAGCTATGGGGTCAAACTTAACCGAGGAAGGAAAGGAATCACACCATTACTACACTGGTGGAACTAACGTGGGAAGAAACCATTGAGGTTGGATGCGAGAGAAAGGAAGCTAAAGATGCCGGTCTTTGAAGGGGAGGATGCTCAGGGTTGGGTGGTGTCACGATCCGGCCCGGTAAGCTCACATAAGCGAGGCGAGAATGGAGATCGGACTGTAGAAATTAAAAACCTTCACATTACAATATACAAAACATCTCCAAATCATAAAGAAAGAGCCACTATAAATGCCAAGTAAAATTTTTTTCCTTTCTATTCATCATTCAATTTAACAACATAGCAATTTAAACATAAAGGTTCCAAAACATAAAAGATATTAAAAAATCCTTCCTTACAATTCATCTTGAGTCCTTCTAACCCAAAATATCAAAAATAAAAAAAAAGAACATATAGTCTGTCGTCTCCCTACGACGGTACGTAATGGGTGGTCTATCCACTATTATCTTTTATCGGATTCTCCTGAAAAGTGTCCGATAAGTAGGGTGAGTCACAACTCAGTAGATAAAATGTCATTCAATTTAAATTTAGAGACAAGGAAAGAACTAGAACATGCTTTTACTTCTCAATAAATGAACATTCGACATATCATAACATATTGTCTAAAGTGAACATGCCTCTAAATCAACCTTTAAGTTATCTTTCGTTGTATAAACTTGCAATTCTTTCTCCTTAAGCATTCATGCCTCATTAGATGCCTCATATGCATATAACATAAAGATATAATATCATATTAACATAATATTTATCATCCGTCTCGGAAGTATCATTTGTGCTGATCAGGTACACATTTAATTAGACACCTTTACCATTTGGTTCTAACGAACCCTTTTATCATTTGGCTCAAAAGAGCTCTTTTACTATTAGCTTAAAAGAGCCCATTTACCATTGATACTTCCGCATCAAACATGCACATGCAAATATTTCTTATTTATTCATAAAATAGGCTTATGCATACCATTTATGTGTACGTTTTCATATGGAATTACATGTTTGCTACTTACATGAGAAAAGAGATATACTCAAATGTATATTGCATATATGAGAAGGTATATGTATTACTTATAAAGAAAGAAACATAAACTTTACCATTTGGTTCTAACAATGCATAAGAACTTTGCATTTGTATCATGTGATCATGAGCTTCTATATAAAAACATGCTTGTCATAAATGATACAACAAATAGCATAAAGAGAAATACAATTTCTGCATGTTTGCATTTAAAGAACTTTCTAAATTTAAAAGAATTTCATTTTACTTATCTCACCACGGTGTGATTCGTCAAATATCCTTACGACCCTTCCCTTTATGCGATCAATATCTACAAGAGATATACATAAATTGTAAACATTAATTTGTTCTCTCTTAAACTTCTAAAAACCCTAATCTATGAACAAGAAACTCATTCATACACCTTACTTAAGCTTTCTAATTAATCTTTTTTCCAATTCATGATAAATACCATTTTTATTTCTTCTAAATTGGGGCTTAATCATAAATCTGGCATTTTGGAAACCTCCTTCAATTCCTTTGCTCACCTCATGCATACAAATCCTCTCTTTCACTTAAACATAAGTTAACATACAATAGATTTTTGGAATTTTCTAAATTAAAATATAGAAAAATAACATTTTGTGCTAAAACTCTAATATTTGTTTTTAAACCTTCCTAAGTTTATTAGGAACCAACAAACTTAAAGGTTTTCATGATTTTGGAAAATCTTAAATCTTGGAACATGAAAATTTCTTCTTACAAAAAAAAAAAAAAAAAAAAAAAAAAAAAAACTAGCTTCACAAATAAGCTCTTTAACATCATTAGGAAACTTTCCTAGAAAGCCATTTTGAAAGAATACGAAAATTGGAGAAAACTCTAAATATTAGAATCCATATTTTTCAAGGAATCATCTCATTTTTGTGTTTAGAAACATCCTCTAAAATTTCCCTATCTTTATTTTAAAGAAATTTTGAGTTTTCACAAAACCCTAGATTTTCCCCCTTAGAGAAAACTCCATAAAGAATGAGAAAACTCTTATAAGCAACATATCTTAACCTTCCTTCCGATTTCCCTTCAATCCTCCTCGCAAACCACCGCCGAAAACCGCCCCTAGGACCACCGTCGTCGCTCTCGTCGCCTCCTTCCCGTGCTTCTTCCGCTCGGTTCGAGCCACAAGAAAGAAATGGAGACCGAAACATTTCGGTCCCCTAATAAGAGTGGGGCATTGGGTTTTAAAACAAAAGGTCTTAAATGCTCTTAAAATTATTTCCACTAACAAGACACTAAGGCCAATCTTGTTATGTTGAGATTGCGATAAATTTTTAATTTTTTACTTCCAAAATACATGAAATTCAATATGGGTTATTTATACCGATTCACTCAGAATTTTGCGCACTATTTTATGAAATTTACTGCGTCGAATTTCGACTACTTCAAAAATTTGACTAATTTTGTTGTAGCGCATCGAAATGCGTGCGACACCAAAGATTATTTTTTTTTTTGGGTTTTATATTGGGTGGAACATTACTTTGCTATCAATGGGTTGACTGAAGGAAAAAAATCTCATGGCGGAAGGTCTATGTTTGGAAGGAAAAACCCTAGCCTAGTTCCAATTAAGGGAGGCTAGGTATTCGATTTACTCATGGGGAGAATTTAAAGAGTGCTTGTTAAAACGTCCGAGCCATTCGAGAAGGAGAGCCATGAGCAGTTCTATGCCTTAGCTCAGTAGAGTACAATTATAGAGCATCGAGAGAACTTTAAGGTGCTGTCAGGGAGACTGAGGGGAATCTTTGAGGAAGGATTGGAGGGGAATCTCTGAGGAAGGATTGGAGGGGAATCTCATGAAGGGGTTTAGGGAGGATATATGGGCAGAACTCGGGGTACTAAGGCCTAGGGGGCTGAGAGAAACGATAGAGCTTGCTTAGAGGGTGGAGGAAAATATATAAGAGGAAGAAGGCCGACAGAAGCAACATCATGGGAGGGGCGTACCAGAGAACCCCTACAACTCTAGCACCCATAACCTAGATAATATCCTTTTAGAGAGAAGCTCCTAGGGAAAAGAGCGGTGGAGCTCCCCTGGAGGGAAACTTCAAGCGACTCACAGAAGCGGAGGTGCAGGATAAACGGGCCAATGGGTTATATTTTAGATGTGATGAAAAGTACACGTCGGGGCATGTGTCTAAGGACCAAACTCTTCATGTTCTCACAATCTGTGATGACAAGGAAGCTCAGGAGGGAGGTTGGAGCGAGGCATTGGCAGAGGAGGAAAAATTGCATTTAGACATGGCTAAGGTCTACTTAAACTCAGTAGTGGGATTCGTACTTGTTAACAACGAATGATGCAGCACGGCGCAAAGTTTCCCATGGAGCTATGGCGCATAGCGCACGACACAAAATAAAATAAAAAATTAAAAAAATCTTTAAATGGATCCTTTTTTAGAGTATCGATCAAGTTGGGTAATGTCATGCCCCAAGATCTAACTTGGAAAGAATGTCGATCAATTTCTCAAACAATTTATCAGAGCTATCTAAAACCTTCAATTAACAATCTAACAAACATCTATAAAATTTAAAACATCAATATATATCAGTCGATTCATATCTCAAAATATCATGTACAATACTCAGGAAATACACTATCAATACTAGTAAAGAAACTATCCTGTCCTGAGTACAAAAGAATCATCAATCGACCCAAAAGACCAAAACCTGAAGATCTGGATCAATTCCTATCTCCTGCTCCCAAGCCCTGACCTGAAAATATCAACCACATATAATGAACTTTACAAAGCCCAGCAGGTCACCTAATACCTATAACTGAAATCAAAGCACGGCGATGCTATCAATATGCATGTCAATCTATCAAATCCGTATCAGTCAATGGTCAATGAGTCAATGCAATCCGGAAATCAATAGTCAATAAAACCAGTCAATGCAGCGGCAGGCAAATCGATAAATCGACTCAATCAATCAATATCCGTCAATCAAATCGATGCTGTCGAATCAATACAATCTATTCAATGAAATCAATCGAGAAAAGCAATACGAAACAATGAATCTATAAAGCAGTCAGTACGGTGCAAAAACAGTAGCGATGGCGAATCTATAAAATCTATAGGCAGTAATATCAATGAATCTATACGATGTCCATATCCATGCTATCAATGCAATATCTATATCTATCCATGTCCATATCAATGCTCAGTAGTATCAATCGATGAAATAAATAAAATCATACGATACAGTAAATCCAATCAAATCAATAAATCAATGGATAATCAATAAATCAATGCATATCAGGAAATCCATACAATGGTCTTACTCAACAAGCACAAACACTAGCTATTATCAATGGTGCTGTTGTAGAAATCCATATTGCTGTTGTAGATATCCGCTCGTTGGTTTCGATCAAGAAGAGTCGTCACTCTTTTGCCCGTCGGCCGCCCGTCGGCATATAAAACTCCTTATAACTCCCAATCGTTATATCGATGATCTATGGTCTATGATTTAAAGGAAAACCCGTCGGCCCACCATCCTGTACAGGTCAAGTTCTATCTCCAACCAACGTTCAACCAGGTTCCCACTTGTCTTTCAGTAACAATCAATTCAATGCAATAATCGATGTAATAAGCAGTATTAAAGAAATCTAGAACAATTATATCGATAGTCATACACATAACAAGTCAATCTATCAATTCCGAGAAAATCAGAAATCATATGAAAATCGGGCAGAGTAACGGCAGTCTATCGAATTTACACAAAAAATCCTGCAAAAAGATACAAATTCCGAATTTCTCCAAATTACCAACGAATATCCACGGCATCAATACAAGACTATCAATGTAAAGAATCCAAATCAAATCATGTCCTGATAATTTTCTATTCGATTAAAATCGCGTAGAATCAATTCCGACCGATAAAATTTTCGTAGAATACAGTCAAATCGTGTACAATAGTCATATCTATAACATACTAGAAGTTGTGCGGTGAAAGTCGTGTCAAATCAAAATCATGTCCAAAAGTAGACTACGAAAATACAAAACAGTGCACAACTCGATCAAAACACAAGATCTTCGAAAACAGAAACAGGGTTCGGAGTCCTTACCACGAGATCTTCACTTTTCCCAACAGCAGCGTCGGACGAAAAGCGCTCCGCGGTCTCCGAAAACCAGCTTTTCCTCTTTTTCCCTTTCTCTTTCTCTCTCCTCAAAATATCTGATTTTATAAAATGAATTTCTCTCTCCTCAAAACGAGCTCATTTCCTTATATCATACTCAGATCGGCCTGGCCGATCGCCCGATCGTCCCGGGACGATCAGACCAATTCTGATCGTCCTGGACCATTCTTAGGGCGATGATCAGGACGGTATTGTGAACAGTGCCGATCGTCCTGGACGATCTCAATATCGTCCTGGACGATCCTGTCCAGAAATAGCTCCAGAAATCAGCTGTTTGAATGCACTGATCGGCCTGGACGATCTCAACTTCGTCCTGGCCGATTCTGGGAGGAAAATCCAATTCAGAGAGGAACAGTAAGGGAACGAGATCTTACAGGTAAGGCTTGGTTGAATATGTTTATGGGCCAAAGTTCAAACCATTAAAGTGAGTTTCAAGTTCGTCCAAAATATCTACTAAAATAAAGTATAAATAAAGTTTAATAAAATCCAACTAAATTATTTTAATCATATCAAATAATTTTAAAATTAATTATGACATTATTTTAGAAATTAAAATATATCAATATTAAAAACTATCTATAATTATATTAAAAAATCCCTAAAATTCAAATTGCGTGCGTTGTGGCGCCAATGACGTGTGCAAACTTAAACATGTGCGCCGTTCCATGCAGCTGGCGTCGTAGGTGCGTCGTGCTGCGCCATGCGCCATTGACATATATGGTGGGATTCACTCCGAAGCACACTATGAGGGTGAGAGAAGAAATAGCAGACAAGGAGGTAGTGATGCTGATGAATTGTGGGCTACCCAAAATTTTATCTCCAGTCAGGTCATAGATCAATTGGGGATGAAACTGGTGAATGCAGAGTACTATGGGGTGATAATGGGAACTGGGAAGATGGAGATAAGTAGAGGGGTGTGGAAGGGAGTGGTCCTGATCATACAGGGGATCCAGGTGAGGGACGATTTTCTCTCATTGGAGCTGGGGAGCACTTTGTCATCATGTGGATGAGATGACTGTAGACCTTCGGGGATACCAGGGTGAATTGGGGGACGTTGATAATAGAATTGATGGTGGAAGGGAAAAAGATGGTGATTAAGGGAGATACATGGCTCTCCAAAGCCACGGTGTATTAGAGAGGATTGGAGCAGTGGCGTACCGCTACTATACATCCAATGTTCTACGTGTCCCAACTGAAGAGAGCTATTGGGGATCATGCTGCTAGCTCAATTACTTGTGACACTGACATAGGTTTTAGAGGAGTTATTAGAATCACTGGAGTTGAGTGGGTCCCGATAGGTTGATGAAGGGACTAAGGAGGTTCTGATGAAATGGAAAAACTTATCAGATTATGACACTGGGAGTCATATGAGAGGGTGAAGCATCAATTTGCATCCTTTCACCTTGAGGATAAGATGATTCTTTGAGGGGGGTATTGTTAGACTGATCTAGTCAGCCTAGCACTAGGGTCGGCCCTTGGTGTATTTCGGGTGGACCAAGCAAGCCGCCGACACCCTTGTGGGACCCATGATTTGAATGCTAATTTAAATAAGAAGGGGCGGTTTACAAGGGAATTAATTTTGGGAGGGGCTATTCAATAATTATCATTATATTTGTATTCTCAAAATAGGGGGGAAAGGGTTATGTTATGTGTCGACTGAATTTTGTTTTCTCTTAGGTTGTTTGGGCTCTTGCCGCCGACTAGAGATGGGGAGAGCCGGATCTTCCTCTCGAATTAAAAATTCATTGTAACTTGTTTGTTTTCTTCCATCTTTCATCAATTATTAAGTTTCCCTATAGTCTTGCCATCAAATTTCTCTCAAATTCTATTTTTTTATTGCTGAAATTTCAAATTTCTGCCAAGATCTTTTGATTTCTGCAAGTATTTTCTATCATGATAGCCTTCCCGGTACAGTGGTTCTCTTCCGCTGAGTATTACTAGTGCTTGTCATTAGGTTTTTGTCCGGTCATTGGAAAGTTTATGTTGCAATTTCAGTATATTTCCTCAAGGAATTTGCTTGCTTATAGCTAAAACGCTGGAATAGTAGTCGTTCTATTCCATACAGAAATTGGTTGTTTCGATGATTATTACGTGCATCTTTTCTTATTTAGTTGGGATGCCTAACCCAAAAAAAAAAGAACCTATGACAGGCTAGGTGGAAGCAAGAACATAAAGCTAAGGGAGAAGTGCTCTTGCTACTCAAGTCGAAACGAAAAGAAAGAGAACAAATTGAGGCTTCTGGAAAATCAAAGGAGAATGAGATAACAATTGAAGCAGAACATGAACTTCAGAGATTGAAAAATGATATAAGGAGGCTTGAACTTCAGATATCACAGTTGAGATTAACAACAGATTCTTCAAAAATGGCAGGCTTTGGATGGGTTGCTAATGGCAGTTATGCTTCAAGACTTGCAGATGTAGGAAAAAGTAAACACGCCGCCCATTCAATTACAAAACTTTTTGATATCCAGGATCAAGGAGATGAAGATTTGCAACGGGAAAGAGAATGTGTTATGTGCATGAGTGAGGAGGTGTCTGTAGTTTTCCTTCCCTGTGCTCATCAAGTTATTTGTAGTACATGCAACGAGCTTCATGAAAGGCAAGGCATGAAGGATTGCCCTTCCTGTAGGACTACCATTCAGCGAAGGATCTCCATTCGCCCTGCAGAATTTATAAGCTAAGTATACTCTCCATTTATCATTCTAGTTGCGATTTCAGAATAATGCTTTGCCTGAACTTTGGAATTGAATAATTCAACAAGAAAGGATTTTGTCATTAGGTTTCAAACAATCAATTTCTTGATAAACTTAGTGGGATGTATTGTTGCATCTGCTACTTGTTTAAATTTCTAAGAGCCAATCCAGAAAAATGCTGTTAAATTACACACGCTCACAATAAAAAACACATTCATATCTTCTCTCTGCTTGTGTTTTAAAATCTTATACAGTACCATCCTTCTTTTATATGTTCATTTGTTCGATTGCTATTTTAAAAGATTCTTAAGTCGTGAATAACCTTCTCAGCCTTTTGGTAAGGAAAAAATATTTTGTACAGGCTCAGGCTCCGGATGGCGTTCGGAGACCAACCAGAATGCGTCATGTCATTTTTTTTTACTCGGTACCTGTGCTTAGTACTGCTCGGTATTGATTGACGTGCGTATTCTCATTAATCTCCGGATCGTCTAGTGTCCGCACAAAATAATTTATCGTTGGTAAGGCGCCCAATGTTGAACGATTATAATTTTATCAGTCTGATTTTGAGAAATTCTACCTATTACGTACTATCAAATTAGTTGGTTCAATTTACGCAATTTCAGACAATTGCAATATTCTCCTACACTTCCATACAATTACAAAATTATCTTTTGGACATTTTGAAATCGAAAACGTCTAAAAAAATGGCTGTTTTATTTTTAACTATAAAAAGTAAATTCATCATTTTTTTAAGAAGGTTTAAGAATATTTATGAAAATACAAATAAAAGTTTGGGGTTTTACTATATCTCATTAAATGATAAAATTAATGCATTTAATATATTTTTAATAAATAAATAAATAAATAAATAAATATATATATATATATATTAAGTTCACGCAATGAAATGAACATTTAAAAAAATTGTATCCACAAAACATTGATTAGGCCGAATTCAAATTGTTAGGCCTATTTTGAGATTAATGTAATATATTAATAGTTTATATTACACTCGTTATAAAATATATTCAAGAATTTTAAAGTTTATTCTAAAATAGTTTTTTATTTTTTTTGTTATTTTATTTTATTTACTCGGGGTGGTTTGTGTGTGTGTGTCTGTCTGGGGTGGCGTTGAATCAGTAGGATAATCCTCATAATTAGCAATTTTACGACAAGTGTAATATTTTAAGTATGAAAATTTTCTCGCTCTCTCTCTCCATTCCTCAAATCAATGCTCACATTTTGGGGAAAAACTATCATGTGCGGACATCGGATACCAATCAGAATGTGACACCTTTGGATCATTCGGTATTCACATATAATAACTTCTCCATTTAGTGATTTGCCTTTAATTTGGTTAATTTTAATTATTAATTTCTTATTAATGTAAATTTTAAAGTGATGTTCGTTAAATATAAGATAGTTACAAATAAATTTCTATAATTTTAATATGTATAGTAAATAATAACAAGTCTTTTTAGTTGATGAATATATTTAATAGTGTTTGAAAATAAAGAAGAAAAATAAATACATCTTAGATCATATAAAAAATGTTTTTTTCGGAGGGGACGTTGCCTCCAAAATTATTTCAATTTTGTTGAAATAATTTTGAAATTTCTTTGCCCAAATATAAATATTTTGAAATATTAAAAAAAAAAAATTAAAGTGGGCGGAACTATAGCCATCTCCCGCTTTATTGGAAAAAAAAAATTGGTGGGCCCCACAAATTAAAAAAAAAAAGTTTAACTATAGTTGGTAGTTGCTGGCTGCTTAATACCGCACCTTTTCACGCCCGACAGTGCAGGCCGCCTCTACAGCAGCTGCCGACAGTCGGTTCGGCCGCCAAAACACATCCGTGCCCGAATGTTTGGCCCGGATTAGGGGTGCAAATGAGCCAAGCCGACTCGTGAGCCGACTCGTTAACGAGCTCGCGAGTCGAGCTTATCGAGTATCGAGCAAAAATTCGAGCTCGGTCCATAAACGAGCTCGAGTTCAATACACAGTCCGTCCAACTCAAGTGCTCGACGAGCGGCTCGAGTACGCGGAACGACGGAAGTGCGAAAGGCGGCAAAGCCAAATGCTAAGGCGGAATGGGCGGATAAGCCAAAGTCCAAAACGAAAAATATTTTGAAACTTTTGTTGTGAACCGGTTCATTAGGTTTTTTTGTCCGAGTCGTGAGAAGCGTTGGGGCGCCGTTCCTGTTCGTGACCTAGGCTCGTCTTCCGTTCTTCATGCGAGAGGCGACTTGCGAATAGACACTTCCTCATCTCTCCGTCTGTAAGCAAGGTTTTAGTTCATTTCGAATCCCCTCGCCCTTCTTCTCCTACAGTACTCTTGCTCGGATCTGGACTTTATCTTCTTCTTCTTCATTTCTATTTCAATACTTTTTAATGTTTAGATTTCTTCCGTTCTTCATGAGAAGTGAATCTTTATTTTATTTTATTTTGATCTTTCTTCAGGTCTATAACATCAGTTTAGGAGAACTGATCTTGAACTTCATATTCATTTTTCAAAAGAAGTGGTTGTCGGCTTGCTGCTGAACTTGTGTTGTTTTTTTGGGTAAACCCTGAACTTGTGTTGTTACTAAAGATTTTAGTAAATTTTTTTTGTTATGTTTTTTATTTCTTCTTTCAGATCTATTAATATTGTTTTGTTATGTTTTTGATTTTTTTTTTCAGATCTATTAATCTTGGAAAGGAAAATTCTTTATTCAATTTTTTTTTCTTTCTTGCATTGGGATTCTGTTTCTTCTATTTCAATCAAGAATGGTTTTGATTTCTCTGTTGGATATTAGTTCTGTAAATAGATAAGTTATGCATGTGAAAAATGGACAGCAGTTTTCCAGTCGTTTGATAGTCGGCTTGCTGCTGAACTTGTGTTGTTACTAAAGATTTTAGTAAATTTTTTTTGTTATGTTTTTTATTTCTTTTTTCAGATCTATTAATCTTGGAAAAGAAAATTCTTTATTCATATTTTTTCTTTGTGAATGATTCCAGATCTGTTTTATTCGACTTAGTGACATTAGTTAATATTTTTTCAGTTTAATCAGATTCTTATTCAGTTTTTATTCTATGTGCTACATTTATTCTCTAAATAGTGAAATCCTGAAGAGATCAAGGCCAAGCTGCTGAAAGGAAGGTGTATTAGCTCAGTTTTTTTTCTTTCTACAGTTACGAGAAGGGTCTTAAAGATTCATATTTGAGCTCTAAAGATAAGGTACCTAATTTTGTGTCTAATTTTTAGTTAATGTAACTTATGATTATCTGAAATGAGAAGTGCATTTAGTTTTATCTGTAAAGTTTTTTTATTGCGACTTAATTTGTTGTATGTTTCTGTGACAACATCGTTTTGTTTGTATATTCAAATCTTTTTAGATGTCACATGAACCAATTGTTGAAGATAACATTAGTGAGGAAATAATTTTGGAGACTGTAGATGAAGTACCATCTGGTAGTGTACAAGAAAATATTGGGTTGAATGAAAATGATGATGTAGTCGAAGATAATAAGGTTATAGAAGGAGATGTTGTAGGCATATGTGAGCAGGAAGAAGATGCTAATCCTATTGCAATAATGAAACGAAAGAAGACATCATCTGTTTGGGACGAGTTTAAGGAAGTGAAACTTGCTAATGGCCAGAAGAAAGGAGAATGCATTCATTGTAAGAGGGCCCTCGTCATAGGAAGTACTGGGTCGACTACACAATTTAGACGTCATCTAGATCGTTGTGCAGCTAGAATTCGTTTCATTAAAAACCAAAAAGTGCTTCATTTTCAACCTAAGGAGATTGATTCTACAGCAGACAACTCACAAGAGAGTGCTAGTTTGACTACATTTTCTTATGACAATTCTAAAGTTAGAGAGAGCATTGCACACTATATTTTGATCAATAAAAAGCCATTTTCAGTAGTGGAAGAGTTTGGTTTTAACCTTGTTTTGAAGACAACATCTCCCTATTTTTTGAAATACTCAAGAACAACAGCTCGTAGTGATGTTTTATTAGTTTATGAGAAGGAAAAAAAAACTTCAGAATGCATTAAAAAGTATAAACAGAATCAGTTTTACAACAGACATTTGGAAGTCGAAGAACCAAAGAATATCTTATATGGTAGTTACTGGTCATTTTGTAGATTCAAATTGGAAGTTACAAAAGCGTGTACTCAGCTTCTTTCACTTGTCTCCTCCTCACACAGCAACAGAAATAGTTGACACTTTCTACAAATCACTCAATGAATGGGATATAGAGAACAAAGTCTTCACAATATCAGTTGATAATGCATCTAATAATGATCATGCAATCAAACTCTTAAAGGATAACTTTCGTGTAAGGAAACAATTATTTTTTGGTGGTAAAATATTTCATGTTCGCTGTTGTGCTCACATCTTAAATTTATTGGTGAAAGATGGTATTAAAAGCATTGAGTTTGTGGTGGAAAAAATTCGAGATACAGTAAGTTTCTTGAATGCTTCTGAAGGCAGGTTACTTCGATTTACTGATGTTGTACATCAGTTGCATTTGCCCACTAGAAAATTGATAATGGATTGTCTGACAAGGTGGAACTCCACTTATAATATGCTTACAGTGGTACTTCAGTTGAGAGAGACATTCACTTCATATAGTGAGAGGGAAGTTACTTATCACAACAGTCCAACGGAAGATGAGTGGACTAAAATAGAGAAGGTTTGTGAAGTGCTTGGTTATTTTAACGAAGCAACTAATATAATTTCTGGCACTGAATATCCAACTTCAAATTTATTTTTGTCCCAAATTTGCACCATCAAGAAAGTATTATATGATAGCTCTATTTCTTCCGATGATTTTGTAAGGCACATGACTATGAAAATGAAAGAAAAATTTGACAAATATTGGGGAGAATGTAATCTGCTCATGGCGTTTAGTGCTATTATGGATCATAGAATGAAATTTCTAGTGATAGAGTTTGCATACCCAATGATCTATGGTGATCAAAGTGGACAAAATATCGCATATGTTCGTACTTTGTTATACGAATTATTTGAAGAGTATGTAAGAAACTTTGAAGATGAAGCAAAAGGAGCTTGTGAAACATTTAGAAAGGAGTCTACAAAAGGAGGAAGTCATTCTTCAAGTACTCATGAAGGTGGATCAAATAAGTATAGTGGATGGCATGATTTCACAGCATTTGTATCCGAAAAAACAAGCAAGAAACCTGCTAAATCAGATTTGGATAATTATCTTGAAGATGGCTTAGAGATTTGTCCTCCCGATAAGACTTTTGATGTTATTGGGTGGTGGAAAAGCAACCAAGCAAAATACCGTGTACTATCAAGATTGGCTGTGGAGATTTTAGCAATTCCTATCAGCACAGTTGCTTCTGAATCTACATTCTCAGCATGTGAGCGAGTGGTTGATACATATCGTTCAAAATTAGGAATTGAAACGGTTCAAGCTTTGATATGTGGATCGAATTGGGTACGTGCTCATTATGGTTTGAAGGGAAGAATGAAGGTATTTATTTTTAATGTTTTTGGTATTTCGTTGAATGTTTTTTTATAACTGATAAACTTTGCAATTGTTTATAGGAAGAGGAGGACGACGATGAAATTGAGATACCGATACCATGTACTTGAAGATTATTATCAAGGTAAATATCTGGTAAATGATAAATAAATGTTTGAATGGTTACTGTACGTGCAATTTGTTTGCTTATTTTAACCAAGCAAAATAAATGTTTATTCAATTTACTATTCCTGCTACTGTTGATAGTTGATAATGGGTTAAATATGATTTGTTTGCTTATTCTTGATTTTGTCACCGAGTTGGGGTCTGCTTCATCACGGCCACCATATCCTGAGTATTATATGTTTGTGATAGAAAGATATCTTCAAGTGGATTGTCTCAGATTTTAGACTTTGGAGAAAAATAATTGGAGGAGAGAAGAAATGTAGGTTTTTTGGAAGAACAAACTATTGATGACTAATTTTTCCAATACCGCTTATCCTCAATTATGTAAGAGAGGAATTACAACTGTATTTCTCAGTAGACTGGTTTTTTTAAGCAGACACTTCCCATATTTTATTTGGGCACATCGATTTTCAAAAGCTGTAAAGGTTTTCTTTTTTTGGGTTCTTCAGGTATTGTTATTTCTTTCAATATACCTTCTCTCAACTAATGCTTTAGTTTTGATTCCGTAGTAGGTTTTATAATGCTCTTCATTCTAATTGCAGTTTTGCAGGTAGATAAAGTCTTGAAGATGAAGAAGAAGTGAAAAACTTGTCATTTGGTCATAATGTATTTTTTAAGGACTGTTTGAGACATTGTATATGATTATGTTTTGGGAATTTTGTAATTTGATCATACAGTATTGATTATTTCAGATCTTTCATTTTATTATGTTTATGTTTGAGAAATTTGTAACCAACCAAACCTTTATGGATTCATAACTTTCATGTTATTAATTTTATTAATATGATATCCTTGTGGTTTGCTCTTGTCAAAAAATGTAAAATTTTTTATTGTTTTATATTTGATATTATCTTAATGACATCATATATTTTTTTTAAGTAACTTATAATGTGCTTTTTAATAGTGACAATTTTGTTAAAAGCAAAATTTTTTAATGTGAAAAATTCATTAAAAAATAATCAATTCGAGCTTGTAATCGAGCTTATAATCGAGTCGAGCTCGAGCTCACTATTCGAGCTCGAGCTAACGAGCCTTAAACGAGCTTGTATTCGGACACACGAGTCGAGCTCGAGCTCGAGTTCTTGACTCGAGTCGAGCTCGAGCTCGAGCTCGAGCTGCCTGCATAACAAACGAGCTAGGCTCGAACAACCTTGAGCTCGAGCTCGACTCGACTCGTTTGCACCCCTAGCCCGAACAATCCAAATCAGATGTTTTGTGGTCCCCAAAATTATTTTTCGATGTTCCGAATTTTGAATTTTGACATTTTCGAAACTCAACAGAACTTCTATAGTCAATTTTGAGCCATTTCAAATATTTTGAAGCATAATGTTTCAATAATTTTTGCTGCAATCAACTCGCCAACTTCAGAACACGCTCAATTTATAATTAAGGGTATTTTTCTTGGTCCACGGCCCCGATGGGAGGTCCACGTTGATGTCCACGAAGCAATCACTACCAAACGAACATATCAATAATGATTTTTCCAATTTCCACCATATAATGCATTCTATATGATGTATATTTGTTTACATCAAGCCAATGCCTTCTCTCCATGCAATGAATGGCCTCAATTGTAAGCAACTGCAAATACTAGTGGATTCATTTAAATTGGGCTACTCCCTATGATTTTTCCCATATTTAGGATTTTTTACGTAAAAAACTTCGGTATCTCTTATGAACGCTAGCTAGACCTCTTTTATTTGATTGTGTGTTGGATCTTATTACAAAATTAAGATGTTAAATTTGATATTTCTCTATGGCCGCGAATATTTCAGGACGCAACACTAAATATATTTGTATAATGTATATATATTTAATTTTCAATTTAGATGTTGTATAAATTTTGATCCGGTTTTACTTAATTAATTTGCGACTATTACATATTATTATAAGATAAGCTTTTGTGTCTGTGCCATTCTCAAATCAAAGGAGGCGTTGAACATATGAGTTAGAGTTATTGTCATCACTTACAGCTATTTATACAGACTATATATTTATAGTTTATCATTTTGTCGCATGAGGATTTAAAGTATCGACCAGAGCCTTAATTGCATGCATATGTATCGTAAGGCATGCTATAGAATATTTTACGTACGTTAATTATATTAATAACGATTGATCAGTATTCTAATTAACAAATTAATTGGTCAATAATGTTCAATTATCCATTTATATATAATAATCGATGCATATATAATATCCTTAAATTAATAAAATTGTAAGCTGGTAGAGAACGAATGAAACTCTAGCTAGACTTTATCATACGTACCGTAATATATATGCGCTCGATCAATTGAATATTTCAAATGTTTTCCTGCTTCGTTAACAAACAATTAATCCATCTACTTAAACATTAAAATTCAATCGATCTGACCTTTTTTTTTTGTTATATATATATAACGAAGTTATCTTTTACTATAAAAAGTTTTTCATTTAACATTTATGATAAATGATAATCAAATTAATCTCCCAAATAAACAATGCTATAACTTAAAACCAATAAATGAGTTCTAGCTCATACTATATATATGTATGTAAAAGATATGCATGTGTAAGGAAATTATATATAAGCTCTAGCCCATACTATATATATGTATGTTAATTAAAGATATGCATGCTTTATGTAAATGCATAAATGTTTATATGTATGTGTTAAATTGATTTCAACTTAAATAAAAATAAAATTGAGCAACTCATTTTATCATTAACACATCATGAAAAATGACCTTAATTGATTAGGCACAAATCTCGATGCATATTTGAGTTAAAAAGTTTTAAAATTAAATTCAAATTCATTTATAATTGAAGAGCACATTTTGTAGAATCAACAACAAAAAACGAACAAATTTGAGTCCAAATTAAACACCTAAAGTATAATTAGACCACTGCCTTAGGAATAGTGCAATCTAACCATTGCTATTTAATACTTACTATTGTTGGACCATTGCCATCATCAAATCACCGCTTGGTTGCCACCCGATTGCCCTCGTCGATGCACCGCTATCACACCACCAATCTCCGATTATCATTGCCCAATTATAACCTTCTGACCATCGTCGTCCAACTATAATCCTAAAACAATCATCATTTAATTATAAATCAATGATCACAATCATTTGACTACTAATTCTTGACTTTCATCGTCTAATTATGTCACTTCGATCGAGATTATTCTGCGCATAGTCCGGACGTACTTCACATCTAAACTATGAGTCAATATACTTTTGTATATACACACTGTGTACACTCACAGTTCTGACGTAGAACTATGTTCAGACTCCTCACATAATAACTCTCCCATTCAATCAGCATTGCTCGATTATTTTCCTCCAACTACCGTTGATTAATATTTTTCATATTACCGCAGGAACTCAATTCTTTCTATTTTATCAAAGTTATGTATATAAAAAATCTCTTAAAATTAAGGGTAAAACCGTAAAAGTATGAACTTTTGACGTCGTAAGAATCGGTCTTTTTTTTTCCAGGAAGCTAGGAAGTATCTGAAAAAGTATGCTGACCGTGTGAGATTTGGCTAGTAGAAAAAAAATAAAGAATATTCTTTTTTTTTTTTTTTTTGAAAAATTGAGGGCTTAGCCCAAAAGAATATTCCTTCACACAACATTATAAATCTGCCGGGAAAATCTTAAGACTAAGCATGATTATATATTGTATTAAGAGTTTAAGCATGTTTTAAAAAAAATTTTAAAAATAGGCAAAGTCGCCCGTCTAACGGGCGACTTACTAGTCTAGTCAGCATTCAAAAAAATTTAAATTTTTTTTTTCAAAAAAATAAAATAACTGTAGCAAGTCGCCTGTTAACAGTAAAATATTATTTTTTTAATAGATTATTTCAGAAATTCTTAATTTTTAGAAATTTACTACATTCTTTAGCTAAAAGTAGAATTTACTACATTCTGTTAATTCAGATTTAGTAAATCTTGAGAGAATTACTATCTGAAAACTTTTTGGCATGAAAAAATGGTAGAACTTGCTAAATTCTGATACATTCTTTAGCTATTTGTTTCAGCATTTATAGTTTGAGAGAATTACAATCCTTAACTTTATTAATTCCTGTAAAGGATGGAATTTAGCAAAGCCTAGAATTAACCTATAGTGGGGGGTTGAAATGGGATTATCAAAGCAAGTGGATTTAAAATCCCCAAATGAACTATTGGTGGGATTTAAGCTAAATCATGCTTAAAGAGTGCATAAAACAAGCCCCTAAGGTTGTTTTTTCTATTTCTGTTCTTCTGATCTTTGCGTGTATATTCTCCCATGCTGAGTTACTCAAGCTATTTCTGCACAAAAATGTTTTCTGTTTGGTGTGTATGTCTACTTATCTGCCATGATTTGTTGTAGATCTTTCGATATTCCAGCCGAAGGGATAATTTGAGTAATATAAAAATATTTGTAATGAACATTTTTCATGTAATTTTTTGTTCTGATTCAACTTAATTTCCCCCCTATAGAGTTCATGAGTTGCCAGACTTCGATGAAGCAAAGAGGAGTTGTCGGAGGCGTTTGGCTGGCCACAATGAGCGCACAGAAAGAGCTCTTCTGAATCTCAGGGAGAAGGCTCAAGCGATAAGCCTCCCTGGAAATCAAAATTACAAGCATTTTCTAAAATAAATTAATTATATAAATAATATTTTACTGTAGCAAGGCGCCATGACTAGACTAGTAAGTCGCCCGTTTAACGGGTGACTTTGCCTATTTTTAATTTTTTTAAAAAATATGTTTTAACTCTTAATACAATTTATAATCATGCTTAGTTTTAAAATTTGCCCAAATCCGCCCCCAAACTTCTCTTTTTTTTTGGGGAAATTTGGGGCAGAAGCCCTTCTATTAATTAAGGAAAAATTACAAGTAAAAAAGCTTATCCCAGAAAAACGGAATAAGCTCAAATAAGACAACTAATGAAAAAAGAAAAACCTATACCACCAGTAAACCAAACCAATGAAACCAACAAAATTGTGGTATACAAAATTTGATCAGGACTCAGGCATGTGCTGCAACAAAAGACGAGGGACTTGGTCATCAAAATGGTCAGAAATGAACCCCTGGTTGCCATAAAGACCCTCCAAGGGGTTGTTGCTGCAGCGGTCATCATCGTCCTGCAAAATTGTCTGAAATAACCAAAAAGACTTATCTTCCAAAGAAACCCAGTAAGCATCCAGTAAGTACAGCCAGCGAAGGAATAGGCAATTGTAGCAGCCCCCAACAGATAAACCGATAACATCCATGGACCAATTGCAAGGAATAGCATAGAGCACCAATTACCCCAAAAGATATAATAGATTGCTGCCATTTTTCCATCTCTTTAATTTAGCATGGACTGCATATTTAATCTTTCTAATCACAGTAGTGTGACATTCAATAATGTTGCCAAAAATTCTGTCATTACGAGCCCGCCAAATGTAGTAAATAGCAGTATTTACTAATAGGCAATAGAAATTCAGCATAACAGAAGAGTCCGAAATGTTGTCAATCAAATCAAAAACTTGGAAAATGTTCGGACGGAGAAGAAGAGAGTCAGCAGAGGTAATCAGTGTACATAGAATCTTAAAAGAGAAATCACACTCAAAGAAGAGATGAGAATGTGATTCTCTACACACCAAGCAAAAGGTGCAAAGAGGATTAACTTTAATACCCCGCATAATCAACATGTCAGCCGTTTTTAGCCCATTCTTAACAGCCAGCCAACCAAAGGCCGAAAACCTGATTGCCGAATGCTTATGCCAAACAAAATGATGCCAATTCAACACCGGATAATGCATATAAAATTCCTTCCTAAAAATTTTATTAGAAACTTTCTCTGAATTTGCCCAAAGACAGCCATAACCAGCATCAGAAATAGGAACATAGTATATAATATTCGTTAAAGCAACAGGCCAGCAACTAGGTAAATTCCAGCTATCATTCATCAAAACAGTATATACATTCTTCCTGTTAAGGTTCTCCATCCAGCTATCATTAAAATTAGGACCAGCCAACTCAATGATGGATTTGCCGTGGCACCAGGGGTCCCAAAGGAGGGAATGGTGACAATTAGAGCGAATCTTAAAATTCAGGCAGTTTCTGATTTGTAGGGCAATAGCAGATAGTTGATTCCATAATTGAGAACTGCCTTTATTATGAGGAAACCAAAGAGAGGTGTACAGATTATGCCAACAGTCAAAAAGAAGGTTGCTACCATTTAAGAATCTCCAGATGATAGAGCAGCCGAATGTGAATGAAAAAGAATCAAGAGAAGGCAATCTAATTCCACCATTGATTTTAGGAATGTAGGTGTCTTTCCAGGCAATCAGTCGTAATTTTTTTGTAGTAATGTCACTGGAATAAAGAAAGCGAGAACAAATTTTATCCAGAATTTTGAAACATTTCTTAGGTAAGATAGAACCTCTTATACATAGGCAATCGTATTGAAGATGGTGTATCTTAAAAATTGTATCCTTCCCCCAAAGGAAAGAGTTTTTGCTTTCCACCCTTCTAAGGCTTTTGAGATTTTTAACATGAGAGGATGGAAATCAGCAAAGGTAAGCTTTTTGTGGTGAATGGGAAGGCCCAGATATTTAATGGGTCTAGAGGTTTGTTGGATGTTGAGAATATCACAGATGCTCTCCCACAGCTGGCAGTTTTTGGAGAAAAGAATTGTGCTTTTGGCTGGATTGACAACCAAACCAGATGAGGAAGCAAACCGATTCAGAATATCCTTAAGACAAGAAGCCTCCTGTAAATTAGCTTTAGAGAAGACCAATAAATCATCAGCATATAAAAGATGGTGAATAGCAAAATTGCCCATCTTAAAGCCAAGAAAACTCTGAGAGTTAAAAGCTTCCTCAAAGATGCTAGAAAGAGCATCCATAGCCACCGTGAATAAGTAAGGAGAGAGGGGACAGCCCTGTCTTAAGCCAGAAGACGAACTGAAAAAGCTTTCAAGTGACCCGTTAATGGCAACAGAGAAATGGATGTCAGAGATACAAGATTTAATCCAGGAAATGAAAACAGAAGGAAAACCTTTAACATGAAGCCGTTGTAGAATGAAATCCCTTGAAATAGAATCAAAGGCCTTGTGAATGTCAAATTTAGCACAAAAGTATTTGTCTCTAGAAGAAGTGTTGAATTTGCTCAAAATTTTCGAAGCCAGAATAATATTATCAGTAATAATTTTGTGTTGAATAAAACCAGCTTGAGCAGGATGAATAATATGAGGCATAACAGTTTTCATCCAGTTGGCCAACAATTTTGCAATAATTTTGTAGAAGGAGTTGCACAAAGAGATGGGCCTGAAATCATTAACAGAAGTAGCATGAGAGTGCTTGGGAATAAGAGCAATTGCTGTGTTCTTGGCTTGTCTAGGAAGGAAGGAGTTAGAAAAGAAGGATTGAACCGCTTTGCAAATCTGATTTCCAATAACATTCCAAGTAGATTTATAAAATTCAAAGGTGAAGCCATCTGGACCTGGAGCAGCACAAGTCGGGGAGGAGAAAATAACCTGTTTAATCTCATCCACAGTAAAAGGAGCAATAAGACCATTAATAAGCTCAGGAGGAATGGTGTTTCTAGAAGGAAAACAATCATTCCCCATAGGAGGAGAAGTATTAAAAATATGATGGAAATGATTTATAAAGGCATCAGATATTTCCTCTTTGGTGTTGAACAACACACCATTCACCATGATCCCTCTAATCTGGTTGGAGTTGTGCTTGCTATTTATATTAGAATACAAAAATTTCAGGTCATCCTTGTAATATCACAATCTGCTCCAGGATCGTCCAGGACGATCTGGATCGTCCTGGGACGATCAGTGGATGTTCAGCTCCAGATTTCGCCCAGTTTTGCTCCATGTGATTTCCTGTAGGCATCGTCCAGGCCGATCGAGGACATCGGCCAGGCCGATTGCACTGTTCACAAGTATCGGCCGGATCATCGCCCTGTGAGCTGTCCAGGACGATCCATTTGGTCGGATCGTCCCGAGACGATCTGGATATCGTCCAGGACGATGTAACTGTTCATAAGGATCGGCCGTGCAATCGCCCTGGAGTATCGGCCAGGATGATCTTGTTTGGTCTGATCGTCCAGGACGATCTGGCGATCGTCCGGGCCGATATGTGTATTATAAAGCTGGTTTCAGCCGATTTGAAGAGAGAGAAAATCAAAATTAAAATATCTGATTTTGCGTCTGAGGAGAGAGAAAAAGAAGTTTTTGGAAAAGTTGATTTCGGGAAGACGCGGAGCCGTTTTCGATCGAAGTGACTGTTGAGGAAATTGCTGTGCTCGAGGTAAGGCACATTCCGTCTTTCTCAATTTTCAGTTCCGTCGCGGTTGGCGGTATTTTCTGTCCGGATTTCGTTTTCGTTACGGTTTTTCGTCCGTATCTTTTGATTGGTTCAGTTTTTACCGCGTAAGTTTCTGTATGTTGTTGACGTGCCGAGTGTGCACATTTTGGTTATTTTCCGAAGATTTTTGTCCGGGTATTTTTGATTCGGCGATGTTTTTCGTAGACTACAATTTTCTGTGAAATTGTAAATGCTCTGTGCAGTAGAATAAATGTTCTGGAATATGATTATCTATATTCTGTGCGAATTCGGTAAATTTTCTTTGCAGGAAATTTTGTGTAAATTCTGTATACTGCCGTTGTGCTGCCCGATTTTTGGGTAATTTCTGAATTGTTCGGATTTCTTCTGAATTGAAATGCTATGTGTATAAGCTATAAAAAGGGAGTTATAAGGGGCCTGAATCCTATGAGATTCAGTTAGTGAAACGGGAAATTTGAAATGAGCTCAATATACATTTTGATATCTGTTCTGTTCCGAATCCGATGAATTCTGTTCTGGTGCTATAAGCACATCTGTTTTGGTGCCGTGAGCACAAAGAGAGACATAAGGGGCCTGGATCCTATGAGATTCAGTCAGTGTCTGGGAAGGGAGGCATAAGGGGCCGGAATCCGTAGAGATTCCGTCAGTGTCAGGGCATTTAGCTATATGTATCTGTTCTGTTTTCTGTATCTGTTCTGTACGCTATTGTAATCCTGATGTGATATGATCTGCAAGTTCTGATTTCCGATTCTGTTCCGATTTCTGATCTGATTTCTGTCTGATGAGTTTGGTTTTGGTTTCTGAGAATTTAGATTGGTGGTTTGTTGCTTTGCTGAGCTGTTGAGCTCACCCTTGCTTTCTGGTGGTTTTCAGGTTCTGGGAAGGGCAAGGAAGTTCAGGATTAGTTCAGAGTCTGATCAGTATAGGTACTTTTATACGTTTGATTTTTGTACAGTCATGGCTTTTCTGTTCTGTCTTTCTTTCTGTTTAAAAGCCATGTACTGTTCTGTAGATGATTATTTTTGAGAAAATGAAAAGATAGATGTTTTGTTCCGCTGCATTTGATGTTTTTAGTAGCTCTGTTGTTCTGTGTGTGTCTGTTGAGTTAAGTATTTGGAAGATCAGTTCAGTAACCTAATCCAAAGCCAGATCCTGGATAAGAAATGGCTAGCTCCGTCGCGATCCGGCTCGGGCGGGATCCATCCCCGTCGGGTCGGGTCGTGACAATCCTCCCCATCTTTGAGCCATCTGGTTTTACATCTTTGAGTGACCCAGTCAACCCATCTAGCTTTATAATCAGACAAATCCGTGTTAATAGACAAAAGTCTAGCATTTAAAGCATTGTTCAGAGGGTCATGTTGGAGGCATGAAAGGATATCCGTTTGAGCCTGAGCAAGAAACACCATATTATCTCTGATAAAGTTTGAAGAAGTCCAGTTACTTTGTTTAAGTTGACATTTGAGCTCTCTAAGCTTATGGTAATGATCACAGATGGGACTACCAGTCGGGGTAGAGGAGAAAATCTCCAAAACAGCCTTCCAGAAAGCAGGTAAGGATCTCCAGTAATTTTTAAACAAAAACCGGTGTTTGCTGCTAGAGGGGTGATCCATATTAAGAATAATAGGGCAGTGGTCGGATGTATCAGGATCACTCACAATGTAGTAGGAGTTGGGAAAAGAGGACAACCAGGCCACATTTATGAAGGTTCTATCAAGCTTAATATGTATCGGATTATCCAGCCTGTGGTTGTACCAAGTAAAGAAGTGACCAACAGAGGGTAAATCCGAAACATTAGCATTGAAGACAAAGTTATTGAGTTCACCCATTTTACTATGAGATAACGGAATTCCCCCAACTTTATCAGAATGGGAGATACAACAGTTAAAATCACCCAAAATAGCACACGGCAAAGATTCATTATTAACCAGTTGAGCCACTGTATCCCAAAGCACTTGCCTCTCAGAGATGAAATTGGAGGCATAAATAACCGAAATGCAACAGATATCCAAATTATCGATTTGAACAACACCATGTATTACTTGACTAGAAGTAAATAAAGGTTTAAAGTGCACCTTCTGAGCATTCCACTTTATCCATATACGACCAGGAGAAGAGAAGGAGAAATTGTTGAAAGATCCCTCAACAGGGAAAACTTTGTGGGCATTAGAAAACCAGTCATCAAGCACCGCTGTCGCAGAAATTTTTGCTTCCAAGATAAATAACATATCTAGCTTAAATTTATTTACCAAAGACTTGCACGACAAAACTTTAGAGGCATCATTGAACCCTCTAATGTTCCAAGAAGCCATACGAGGAAGGGTCATTTATGTTTATTTTTGGAGTTGTTTGCCTTTTTGGCTTGCTTGCTCCTTGTGTTTTTTGGGCTGTGGATTTCATTGGCAGAGTCATTGCTGAAATTGGAACTTTGAGCAGGGCTGTTCTCAGAGGAAGGTTGAGCAGAGGATGGTAAGGAGGAAATGTTCTAGTGTTTTAAGGAGGATTGGTCATTAGAAGATGGTTTAGGAGGTGAAGCAGTGGGAAGATTAGAGGTTGGAGGGGTGGAGATGACGGGTGGATCCTGTTGATCAGAGAGAAGGTCAAATTTATTGTTAATAGGAAGGCTAGTTTGTTTGACAGCAGCCAAAGGCGAAGAGGACTTAGAGGATGAGGGAATATCAGCTGGATTAGCTTCTGTAGGAAGGGAGTTGAGGTTCGGAATGGGAATGGTATTGGGATTGGTTTGTGGTGGTATAGGGCCCGTTAAAAGTGGAGGTTGACTTGATGAAGGTTGATTTAAAGGTGGAGCAATCGTAGAGGCAGTAGAAGGATTGGGGGGTTTTGAGAAGCTGACAGCTTGTGGAGGTTGGCTTAATCGTGGTTTACGGCTCGAGCTTCGCCCTCTGGCCTGTGGGGGCAGAGTGGAAGAGGGCGGGGGGTTGGGATTTTTTGGGCATTGTTGGGGAGCATGATAAATGGAGCTGCAAAAGGAGCAAGGCGAAGGCTTCCAATCGTAGAGTACAGTAAGGGGCGAGATCTTTCCATCAACCGAAATAAAAATTTCATCAGGTAAAGGAGAGGAGCAAGAAACCTGGACACAGACGCGAGCAAAAGTCAGCCTAGTCTTTGCCGCCGTAAGAGCATCCACCGCCAACGGCACACCAACACAACTAGTGATTTTTGAAATTTCTTCCGGCGTCCAGCAAGAAAGCGGAAGGTTTTTAATCTTGATCCACAGGGGTATTGAGGCAAACTCTTCGCGTTTAGGTATGAAGTCCGGCGACAACTTCTGAAGAATAAATGGCTTCCCAAAGAAAAATCACGGTCCACCAGACCATGCCATATCGTAGTCCTCCGGGGAAGAGAACTTCAACAGAAAGAAACCGTCATCTAGGGTAAGAAGGGAAAGATCACCTTTCAGCTTCCAAGTACGCTTGATCACCGCAAGAAGAGCCTCATAAAAAGGCCTTCTGCCGATGGAGTAGCCGACTAAGGATAAGTTCCATTCAGGAGCACCAGCATCAAACTGGGTTTTTGTGAAGTGGGCCGTGAAATTTTTTGTAGGGTGATGTGCTAACGAGCTGGAGAAGTCATGAGAGACAGGGGTTTGGGAAGAGAGAAGCTGTTTCCAGTGAAGGAGGTCCTGGGAGAGGGAAGTCCAGGAAGCGGAAGTGGTGGTTAAAGGAGGAAAAGCGGATGAGGAGGACATCCTAGAGACGGAGTCCTCCAGCGGCGGGAGGGAAAGGAAAAAAAACCCTAGGAGAGGCGAAGGGAAACTCTAGCAGAGCGGCCTCCCCCCAAACTTCTCTCAATCCGACAGAAAACAAGTGAAACGAGAAAGCCGGCAAGCCTTCTCTGCCTCTTTCTCCTGATCTCCCTCTCCCCTACTCCATCGAGCAATGGCTTTCCGCAAAACCCTATCCTCTCGTTTTCTCCACAATGCCACCTTCGCCGCGCAATACTCCCGCACAGCCCCGATACTGCCGAGACCCGATCGACCGGAGCTTTCGATGGCCCTATCGGCTCACCGGCGGATCTCGCAGTCCGCCGCAACCTTCGATGGATTGCCATTGGTTCCGAACACTCCCTTCCCCGTAGGCGATGATCTGATGAAAAGGATCCGTTCATCGTTATTTCCAGAGAAGATCCACCCCATTACTACCTCCGCGCCTCCAAGATCCGACACCGAAAAGGAAGAAGATAGTGAAATAGCAGCTAATAAAATCAAAATCTCGGTGCAAGGCGCAAGGAAACTGCTACAGTACTCGCGGATCGAAAAGGCGAAGGCGAAACTAAGAGCGATTCCAAAGAACTTCATCTCATATTCTGAATTTACCCAAATGTGCCGCGAAATCTCCGGTGGTAGTGACGAGGTAGCCTCCGCTCTCGATAACTCTGGCGCCGTCGTCGTCATCGGTGACGTCGTCCTCCTCCGTCCCGAGCAGTTGGCTCAAGCGATCGAGAGCTTGATCGGCTCGCAACCCATCACAGATATGCGACGGAGCGAGCTGAAACAGATGGAGGCGGAGAAGGCTATAATTGATGGTAAAGCAGGGACTCAGGTGAGACGAGAGCTCTGGGCTGGGCTGGGCCTTGCATTTCTACAGAGCAGCTTTTATGATATTAACATTTTGGGAGCTCTCCTGGGACGTGATGGAGTCCATTTGCTTCTTTACGACTTCAATCTACTTTATTATGGGCTGGGCCTATTTTCTTCGAACGTCAACGGAGACTTCGTTTGAAGGCTTTTCTACAGGCCGCGTTGTTGCGAAGCAGAGGAGACTCATGAGGGCCCATAACTTTGATTTGTCCAGGTCTAATGAGCTTAAGAAGGCTTTCTTGGTTGGATCACAGGAATGCAATAATGGGTGTTATTGCCATCACCGGAGAGCAGATGGTGATCTTCTTGGGGCAGCACGTTGAAGGTTTATATTGCGGCTTTATTTTAACTTGTGTGCTTGATGGCAGAGAAGCTTACATCGGCCCATTACCGTCCTCGGCGTTTCGATGCAATGAAAGATTTTGCTATCTTACAAAGAAGACCAGTAGAAATGACAGGGGAAGAGTGTGATAAAACAATGCCAGTTTCTATATTTATTTTGTGACGCAATAGCAGGGCTCAGCCCAAATTTATATCAAGGAAAGATCAGAGTGCGCCTAAAATTGTTGAGCAATTGATTTAGCTTGTATTTTTTTGGAGCTTGCCATGCTTTCAATAATCAGATTGGACCTCCAAGATATTAATATAAAATTTTATATATTGGCCATACATATGTATATAGGCAACTTTACATTTTATAGTTTTGCTATGGGCCTAGAGGTGTAAAAGGGTAGTCTCAAGCTCGAGCCACAACGAGCTCAAGTTCCGGTCGCTTAAGATATAATAAGCTCGAACTCAAGTGATGTGATCCATCTTACCCGCAGCACACCTCACACATCACACTCTATGGCTAGCTCGACACTCCACGTACGTCCACTAGGATATGCATTTTGTCTTTTAGTCCTTATTGTTACTGCAGGTTCTCTTATACGCCTTTACTATCTTTTAGCTTAGTACAATATAGTTAGTTTGATGATATGTATTGGTTATATGCTTGAGAGAAAAATGGACGAATATACTCTCATTTTGAAGTTAATGTACTATTGCTTTTCTGCTCTTCCTATTAGCTCTTGGTTCCCTGTTTTGGTTTTTACACCATCAAGTTTGACCTCAACTCACTTATATTACAGTCAACTCGATCATAACTCCTTAGCTTGCATATTTTATAGGAAGGTCGAACATGAATCGATCTGACTAATGAGATTTGTTGTGGGCTAAAATATATGCGACGATATAATTAGAATACTATGTCTTAGCGTTGCACAGATATCCAACTCACACACAGAGAACACAAGATTTTTACGTGGAAAGTCCTGGAAAAAGAGAAAAATCACGGGGCTTGGCCTAGTTGAAAATGATTCCACTAGAAATTGAGTTGGTTATAATGGGATGACTCACCTCCAAGGGCGATTAGATTACAAGTATCAACTATACGACAGAAGTCCGGGTGTCAGGTGATTGTTCGACAGAACTTCGGGCTTCAGGTGGTGGTCTGGCAAAACTCCGGGAGTCAGGTGGCGGTTTGGCAGAACTCCGGGTCATAGGTGGTGGTCCGGCAGAGCACAGGGCATGAGGTGGTGGTCTGGCGGAGCACAGGGCGTCAAGTGGTGGTTCGACAGTGGTTCGGTAGAACTACGGCGGTGGTCCGACGGTGGTTCGGCAGAACTCTGGCGGTGATCAATGAGGCAAGAGCGATCTCCGATCTCTCTCTTGATTTCTTAGGCTTAGGGATTCTTTTTCAAGAGGGGAGGGGGCTCTATTTATAAATTTTTTGGAGTGGCATGGCTGTAAATAGGTGGAGGATCAAGGGTAAATGGAAAGTGGTTAGATAGACGGCCGATGTTGAATCCCTTGATCATGAACTGTTTGATGGAAATTTGAATGTCTTAGTGATGTTGGAATTCAGTGATCTTGGGCTCGTTGGATTTGTCTCGTTGAGCCGCTCGATTCTACTATAAGAATGCTATGTTTGGAAACTGTTTGGTAATCAAAATTGTTGTTCAAACCTTCCAACAACGCTTCTAACCTCTTATTTGGACTCATTTGGGCTCGGATTGGGTTGAATTTGGTGTTGTTGGGTTCGTATTCTCGAGACGCTCAGTTCGAATACAAGTTTTGATGAAATTAGAGTTCAAATGGTCCGATTTTCTAATTTTGAAAGTTTCCAACTTTATTTTGCATTGAGATTCGTGCCCGAAGAAGTTAAATTTTTTATGATGTATCAAGATTGAATGAATGTAATCCTAAAAAAAAAAATAAAGACTCAAATGACCAAATATTACAATGAAGATGAATAATTTATTTGAAATCCTTAAGTGATGGGGGTTGAACATTAAACCTAAATCCTAAACAATGAAAATTTTTGATATGATACATTCCAATCAACATTAATTGCACTGTATCTTGAATGA
Source organism: Dendrobium huoshanense (assembly GCA_016618105.1). Lineage (NCBI taxonomy): Eukaryota > Viridiplantae > Streptophyta > Magnoliopsida > Asparagales > Orchidaceae > Dendrobium > Dendrobium huoshanense. Next base: position 60,827,897 of record CM028357.1, read on the forward strand.
TTGCCATTGACTTTTGGCCTCTCCCTCCCATCAGCTTTTTTATTAAGGGAAGTAAAATAAATGATAAATCAAATAAAGCTTGTGACTCAGCGGGGACCACCGACTCCACAGTTCGACTAATCATAATACTTAATAAAAGAAGGGTTAGTTGAGTAAGCGTTTTTAATTCATAATCTGCTGAGGATTAGTTCGATGGCTGTGATCACTTTCACTTTTTTTTTGTAAATATCGATATTTCTAATTACTTTCACAAAAGCCAAATTAATGTTTTTTCTGCTTATTTATTTAACAGTTTTCTTTTCTTCATAAAATGATTTCAAATAGTATTTAAAATGCCGTATTAGTTATTCATCCATTAATTCTGCCTAATCTTTCTTATTTTTTAATTAATGCATTTGATTTCTTTCTTCATAATAAGAGTCAAACAAGATTATTATTATATATATATTTTTTATTTTTAGCATTTATTTTTGTCCACCCATCGCCATCAATATGCATTTTTAAGGTTTTATTCAACTTTTTTATTATTTAAATCTTTTCTTGAAAATGAAGCTATAGGTAACTTTAGATGGGCAAAGCCCTCATTTTTCCTTCGGCCTCATTCATTCATCAGTGATACTTACTCCAAAAATTAGCTTGATCGGGCACGAATCTTGAGGAAAAAGCTAGTTAGAAACTTAAAAAATTAATTTTGGGAGCACCCGGACTCCGATTTCAACAAACTTATAGTCAAACTGAGCGTCTCGGAAATACGAACCCAACGACACCAAGATCAACCCAATCCGAGCCCAAATGAGTCCGAATCAAGGGTCCAAAGCGTTGTTGGAAGGTTTAAACCACAATTTGAGTTATCAAACGGTCTCTGATTTTGACGAGCTTATACTCGAATCGAACGGCTCGACGAGACAAATCCAACGAGCCCAAGATCATCGAATTCCGACATCATTAAGGCCTTCAAATGACCAACGAACGGTGCATGATCAAAGGATTCGATATCGGCCGTCCATTCAAACCACTCCCAATTCGCCCTTGATCTCACGCCTATTTACGGGCTATGTCACTCCAGAAAAACTATAAATAGAGCCCTCATTCTACACCAAGGGGACTCAAGTGAAGAGAGAGAAGAAGATGAGGAGAAAGGGGAAAAGGAGATTCCTCACCTCCTCGACCACCGCCAAAGCTCTTCCTGCCGCCTGAAGACGCCGAAATTTTGCCAGATTTTCAGGAAACGCAGGAATTCTGCACAACTTCCACGTGATGTTGAAATCCTTCCTAATTAACAACAGAGTTCCCTCTTAACGCCAAAACTCCGCCCAAGTGAAGCCTAAGTTCTCATCTGCCACCAACAGACGTCGGACTTCTACCCGACGTCTAACCTTCACTCTCCGCCAAGTTTTTACCCGACGCCGGACTTCTACCGGTTATCGGACTCCTCTAGACGTCTATGCGAAGATGGATTTCTTTCCATTGCTGGACTTCTACCTGACGTTGTTCTTCCGATCTTCGTCGTCAGACTACAGTCCTTCCGACCTCCGTCGCCAGCCAACTACGGTCCTCCTGACTTACGTCGTCCGCCGACTATAGTCTTCCCGACATCCATCGCCCGTTGAATACAGTCCTTCTAACTTACGTCGCCCGCCGACTACAGTCCCTCCGACCTCCGTCGCCAACCGACTACGGTCCTCCTGACATACGTCGCCCACCAACTACAAGTCTTCCGACCTCCGTCGCTCTCCGACTACGGTCCTTCCGACCAAACGAACATGTCAATAATGACTCTTTGTATTAACATCATGTAATGTACTCCATAAGATGTACATCAAGCTAAGGCCTTCTCCCAAGGAAGGGCCTCATTTGTAATCGACTGCAAATACTAGTGGATTCGTTCAAACTGGGCTAGGTCCCGTGGTTTTTCCCCCTTTAACAGGGGTTTTCCACGTAAAAATCTTGGTGTCTCATAAATGCTAGACCCTCTCTCCTTATCTGATTGCGTGCCAGATTTTCGTACAATGCTAAGACGTTAAATATGATATTTCTCTACCGCCGCGAATACTCCTGGACGCAACAATCAGGAAGAATGTAAGAAGGAAATGATGAGATTTTAAGTAAAGAATATTATTTACGTTTTGTCATTTTAAGTAAACAATAAGAAAATAATTCATAGAATGTATTCGAGAATAAAACTTTCATAAAAGTTATATAATTAAGGGAGGGATCGATACAGTTATATGTGTAAAACAAATTAAAATTTTATTATTTCTTTAATATTATAAATATTATAAATTTTTTAAAAGACGGATATTTTTTTTATAATTATCATATTTTAATATATTTATTCCCAAAAAAAGAAGAATTTTTTAAAATTAGGGGTTAGGAAGACTCGACCACATTGTTATATTTTTTAGCATTCACAAAGCAATTTGTAAGTTCTAATAACTCGTTAAATGTTTACATCTAATGCGAGCCACGTGCAAACTTGAATGGCCCTTCCTTCATTCCTTGAGTAAAGAGTGTCTATGCGACTACTTTTTGGAGGTCATTGACTTCTAAGATCTCTCTCTAAAATCCAATGATGAAGCTTCTTTGTGAGTCACCTAACTCATGTCTCGTCTTTAAAATAGCCTAAATGTTTTTGAACAATCTCTTAGCGTTTGTGAATTACATGACAAACATTCTTTTAAATTCATAAAAAGATGTGATAACTCCTAACAAAAGATGAGAAACCTATTAAAGGGCATATTTTTTTAAGACGGTAAAGAATAGTTCACATTTTGCACGTCGTTGACCTCCATTAGTGAGGTTAGCGACTCTAAGTATGTGACAAGTCATTGCTGTCAAATCTTCCATGATATGACTCATGGTTTGCCATTTTGAACTTAGCAGGTGGTTTTTCCTCTATAATCTCCTAAAAAAATACATCAGTATACTCCGGCTCTCTCCTCCTCACTTGCTTAGGTGTAGTAAACTCTTCATCACCAATGTGACTATAACTCTAATTAACAATAAGTGTTGAAGTAAATGCTTTGGTGTTGAGTCATTTTCTACGAACTGTTAAGTTAGAGTATCCCTCGTGAGTTCTTGCTCTTGGGGCATCCTTTCGAGCTCTCCCTAAATCCTTTTGAATCATTCTTATGAGTATCTCTTCCATCTCCATTAAATTATAATGAGTTGTGAAGTTTTGGTTCTCGATGTTCACAAATGCCTCATGATTTTGTAACTTTTTATATATTCATCCTCTGGCACTGGAGTCAATCCATGTTAACCACACATTTCAGGTTGTTGGATACCAAATTATTTGTGGGTGACACTTGACCGTACTAAGAAGTCTAGCAGGTTAGAGTTAGAGAATATGGAGGATAGTGAGTACGGAAAGTAGCTGAAAGGTCAAATAATATTTATGAATAGTGAAGATAATGTAATGTCCAAAATAATATTCCAACCTTATTTATAGGGTTGATTGGGCTACATGAAAGCCCCTATCCAAAAAAAAAAAAAAAATGTAATTTGACAGAAACAAAATGATACATATATGTTAAATAAGCTGAAATGTTTACACATGGTCATTTATCTTTAACGTGGCTCGAGATGTCTTTGGCAAGTAGCTTGTACTGATGACAATTCTTCAGGGGTGAGTGCCTTCACCAAGCCCTCGAAAGAGAGTGCCCTGAACGAGTTATTCAGGATGAACATAATGGGCAAGCTAGCAAAGGAAAATGCCTCGAGCAAGTGAAAAGTAAGTTGACGCGAGCGCCATTTCAACCTCGCAATCATGATTTTCCAAAAACTAAATTAGGGATGAAAAACAGATGATTTAATCCTACTTGGTTTGATAAGTACTCTGATTGACTATAGTATAACATAAGCAAAGACAAATTATTTGTCTTTATTGTTATATGTTTAGAAAACTAGGTAGAGGTAATGAAGAGGAAGAAACATTTATTAAAAATGAATTTTTGAATTGAAAAAAAAATGATATTTATGTAGGAGGTCATAATAGTGCGCATAATAATACTAGACATAGTTCTGAAGACCTACTAAAATAGAATCTACATATTGGGTTTGTGTTCCCAAAGCAAACATATCAAGCTACATTTGCATACCGTATCTGCCTCAATATTTTGTTGATTGCATAAGATTTCTTTTGAAGTAAGGGCTAGCTTCTGAAGACATGATGAGTCTTCTATATCCAAAAATCAAGATAATTTCTTGAACTAGTGCAATTTTTGGCTGAACATAACAAATATATAAACGATGTGGTTTTAAAGAATGCTCCTGAGAATTTAAAATTAATTGCACATGATATTCAAAAAGATATTACTAGAGAATTCGCTATTGCTATTACAAAGTTTCTATCTGAGAAGATTTGTGATAAATTTTACTCGGTTTTAATTGATAAATCACGTGACACATCCGCTAAGGAGCAAATGTCAATCATAGTCCATTTTGTTAATAAGAAAGACGAGATAGTGGAACATTTTTTTGGGAATTTCTCATGTATCAGATATTACTGCAAATAGTCTTAAATTGGTTATTAAATAACTCTTATCTATATATTATTTTAGCACATATAGAATACGGGGTCAATGCTATGATGGTGCTAGTAATATGAGAGGGGAGTTTAATGATTTGAAAGCTCTACTTCTAAATGAAAATCAATATGCACATTACATTCATTATTTCTCACATTAGTTTCAATTAGCATTGGTGGCAGTGGCGAAAAGTCATGTTCACATTACTTTGTTGTTTACTATCATTTCGAGTACAATGAATCTTATTGGTATTTCTTGCAAGAATCGTGAGCCAGTTCAAGAAATACAATGTGAGAAGACAATAAATGAATAACAAAGTGGAAATCTTTTATCTGGGAAAGGCTTAAATTAAGAAATAACAGTTAGACATGCTGGTGATATGCGGTGGGGTTCACACTATGAATCAATTTTAAGATTAATTATAATATTTTCTATAATAATTGATGTTCTGGAAATCATTTTAAAAGATACCTTAAGCTCAGAACAAAAAGGTGAGGCATATGCTTTATTAAAATCATTACAGACCTTTGAGTTTACCTTTTGCCTACATCTTATGAAAGATGTTTTTGGTATTCCTAATGAATTATCACAAGCTTTATAGAGATGAGAATAAGATATTATTAATGCTATGTCTTCGATGTGTATATATAAAAAAAGATTGTAAGATATGAGAGATAATAATTGGACTGACTTCATCAGTAATGTAACCTCATTCTGTGAGCAACAGAAAATCAATGTTCCACATATGGATGACAAATGAGTTGCTCGTGATCTACCTTGCCATAGAGCTCAAGATATAAAAAATTTATATCATTTCTGGGTTAAAAGTTTTTACACAGTACTTGATATGCAGCTTCAGGAGTTGAACAATCGGTTTACAGAAGTAAATACCAAAATGCTTTTGTGCATGACATGTTTGAATCCTAATAACGAATTTCATACATTCAACAAAGACAAGTTGATTCGACTGACACAGTTTTATCCAACTGATTTTAGTTTTCTTGATCAGACGGTTCTTGAAAATTAATTGGATACTTATATCATGGATATGCAATTTGATGATCAATTCACCTCATTAAAAGATATTGGAAGTATTACTGAGAAAATGATCAAAAGTAGGAAGGATATAATATATCATGTTGTTTTTAAATTACAGGAATTGGCATTAGTATTACCTATTACTGCAACATACGTTGAAAGAGCATTTTTTGTCATGAATATTATAAAAAATTGGCTACAAAATAGGATTGGCGATCAATGGATGAATGATTTATTAATTGCTTATGTTGAAAAATAAATTTTGGATTCTATTGATAATGAAGTAATCATTCAACTATTTCAGAATATGAAGAGTAGATGTTATAAATTATAAGTTGTTTACTATCTTATATTTAATATAATATATTTTTGAATAATTATTAATATTTTTTTAAACTCCTTATGCCAGTCCCAAGCCCTGATGAAAAAAGTTGAGAAAATTTTTAATAAAATAATTTAGCATCACCCCTTAATAAATTTTCTGGCTCTGCCACTACCATTAAGTGCTGTCGAACCACCACCAGACCATCCAAGGACGTAGAAGTGCCACCCGAAGTTGGAGTTTACCCTGAAGCTGAAGTGCCATTGCTGGACCACCACCTAACTCCAGTGTTGTCGGACCACTATCTAAGACTCAAACTTCTGCCGGATCACCACCTGACGCTTAGAGTTCTGCCATAGTATCGCTTAGAGTTCTGCCATACTACGTATCGTCAGACAATGGTCTTTCCGACCCTACTATCGACTATGGTCCTGCCAACCAAACAAATGTCTATAATCAATGTGTATACATTTGTGACATCAAGCCAATACTTCCCTAAGAAGGGTCTCCTGCAATCAACTGCAAATAATAGTGGAACTAAGGTTTTTCTGACCTATCTTTATCTGTTTATGTGCAATCTTCGTACACGCCAAGACTTTAAACTATATAATCTTCTACCCGTGACTACGAACCTTATTTTTCCCCATACCAGGGGTTGACCTAGTTAAATTCAAAACCTATCCCTACAAGTTTGTTGGCCCTGACCCAAGTCCAACCTGGTCAACCTCATCAGACAATTCAGAACTTCTCAAGCTCAACTCTCTCCTCCCTTGGACTTAGTGGGTCAGACCCAACCCATTGGGCCCCGGATCTGTGCCTTGGGTGAACCTGGTTTACTAGGTCAACCTAGGTTGACCCATTAAGCCCTATCAGGTCAATTTATGTTCAATTGAATTTCAAGTATCCCTTAGACTCAAACCCACATCATTCTTGACCTACTTGGCTAGGTTGACCAAGTCAAACCTTGACTTAGTCAAACCAAGCCCTAATTAGGTCAAATTGACCTCTTAAAGCCAATTTAACTCCTTTTTAATGGCCTTAATGGTTTCCGAATGAATTTTCATTGAAACCACGACCAAGGCTGGTGGGTTTCCCTCGTAATCATGTCTTGATTCAATCTAAGCCGTCCACCAATACACTAGTGCTATAAATAAAGAAAATTAGGGTGTTCAAGGAACTTTTTTTTGGCTATCTTCTCTCTCTCTCTCTAAACTCTCCAAGCCGGAAGAACTTATGTGAGAGCTTTCCCCGCCCTTCTCTACTCTTTCCAAGATACAAACCCGCTAGTCAAAATCATCGGCCGTGAGATCTCTAGCTACCCAAGACCTCAAAACCTCCAAGGCTTCTTCCTGTTGATCAAAGGCATTTCGAGGCTCGAGTTCAACAGGAGACTAAATTGTGGACAATCTACAAGTTCAGAGAACCCAAGATATACTAAATCCTTCAATTAGATTGAGGTAAATCACAAATCCTAAACTAGAACACTTAGATCAATATAACTTTACGAATATAGCATTTTAAAATGTAATTTTAGTACCCCATTTTATGATCTTCGTGTATGTAATCTTTGTTTAAAATTTTGTTTAATTTCATTGACCCAATCGTGAAAACAAGACATTTTATTGTTTTAGGTCTTGGTTCGGGTTCGTGCATGAGTGGGACAGATCGTGGACCATCGGATCTGAAACCAATGGTCCAGATCTTGTTGTATGGTCTCTCGAATCCGGCCCACAGTCTGCTTGGCTACTGGATCGAGTCTTTCGGCTTGATCGGAGCCATCATCCAAAATAACAAAGGATTGGACGGCTCTCGCGCTATGCATACGTGGCTAAGTGAGATCTCGACCGTGGCAATCATTGTCACAGTCATTACACAATGATTGCCGGCAGCACAATGATTACACTGGTAGGAAATATTGCCCCGAAACTGCATGATAAACCCGAGCATGCCAAGTGTCGGACCAGAGCTTTTTTTTGCTTTTTTATTTTTTAAAATTGCTTTAAAATTATTTTAACTTCAAAAATTCAAAATAAAATTAATATTTATCCAAAAAATGAGTAAAATATATCAAAATTTTATTTACTTCAATTTAAAATTAAAATTTTTAAAATAATATATATTTTAATTATCATAAAAATAGTGATTTATAATAATAATAATAATATTATTATTTATGTTATTTGTATTATTATTATTATTATTATTTCTTAAATTAGTTATATTATTATTATTATTTTAATGATTATTATTTAATGATTATTATTATTTTATCATGATTATTATTATTATTTATTATTATTATTATCTAAATTATTTTATTATTATTATTATTTGAAATAAAATAATTTTAATAATCATAAATCTATTATTATTTTTATTTAGTTTAAATTAAAAATTACTTTCTTCAAATTATCCTAATTAATTTATTATTTAAATTATTTAATTAATAATTAATTAATTTTAAATTCAAAATATAATTGATTTAAAAAATTATATAAAAAAATATTTTTAAATTATTCTAAATTATAGAAAACTTGATTCTTAATTTATTTTAATTTAAAGATTATTTTTAAATACTAATTACTTTAAACTATTTATAAATATCTTTTTAATACATTAAACTTCAAAAATTCATCATAATTTTATTTTAAATTGGATGTTGGTGTATAATACCTTAAAATTTTTATAAAAAAATTTATTTTAATTTAAAAATAGTTTTATATATTAAAACATGTTTTTATGATATTATTTTGGTATTTTTTAATTTTTTGTTTAATTTAACTATTATTTAATTAAATAATATACTAAATATTTTAAAATTATAAAATTATTTTTAAATCATTTTGAAGCCTTGCTTGGGTGATCAGTGGATCTCCCATTCATTTATTTACATTGAATTATTTTAAATTAAATTACTTTATAAAATTATTTATTTTGTATATATATTTTACATGATTTTAAAATTACTTATATTTTAACTTTCCTAACTTTGGGAGATATACGTCATAAAATTTTATTTTAAACATAGATTCTACTTATGAATAACATTCATTGAGAGGTGGATTGATAGATGATTGAGTCTCAATCATTTACTAATCACACAGTTTTGCACGCTTGGTCTTCTTATTTTTGTCTTTTCGCATGTGTAGGATGAACAAGCACTTAGCTTAGGATCTTATAGATTATAAGATTAGCGTGTTTATTATTTTATGCATTCCATTTATGTTATCCTAAGGGTTAGTCTCAAACATTTGATTTAAATATACTTAACGTAGCGACATCCTAAGGACAATAATTAAGGATCCGTCTAACAAACTTAAAAAAATTCTATGAGCTAGGATAGATCCTTGAATACCTTGAAAACTTCAAAATTTAAAAGTGACATCTTAAACCCCTCATAATTTTCTATAAATTTTTAGGAGCCTTTATACCCCTTAATTAACAAACCTTAATTCAACCCGTAATTAGGGCCCTAACATCTTCAAAAAATTATAATAAATCCATTTTAAATTAAAAAATTTCCATAATAGCCCAAACTCTTAATAATTCAACTCTTAACCTTAGATAATTAGAATCTCTTAATTAGACTTTAATCTGATCCCTAATTTAACTTTAACTAAAAATTACCCTTTTTCTCTTATTAATTAATTAAAAATTTTAAATATTTGCCAAACACTTGGAATCATCTTCTTAGATCATTTCTAACCTTTAAGAGTGATTCCAATCAGTTTGGAGCTGATTTGGATCAAAATTATAAAATTACCCCTAAATTAGCAATTTTAATAATTCATTAATTACCTAAATATTCTAAAATTCATATCTTGGTCTAGAAAATTTCAAATATAGCAAAATCAAAACCTAACTACTCCTCTTAAGGCATAATATTTAATTAAAATGTTAAAACTTTCAAACCTAGCCTATTTCTCATAGTGACCTTTTGGACCCCCTTAACCTAACGTACAGGTGGATCCCGAACTTTTCAAAATTGACCAATATAACATAAACTTTAATTATTACTATCCTAAACATTAAAGCTAATTTACAAATTAAATTAACTAAAATAGATCCAATATATTAATATTTGAATTTTAAAGTTTTTTTTTTCAGTCATTCAATAAATTTGAATTTTAGGCAACTTGAACTAACTACCCTACGTATGACTCATTCAAATCCACACAAGCCTACAACTACACACATAGATTTTCTAGGGCTCTACTTCTAGCTCTAGGATTAGGCTCGATGTTTACTTTTTCTGGTTTCTTTTTTTATTTTCTATGATGTGATTGTGTGTGACACGTATGCTGATTGATTTGTTTTTGCTGTTATGCTGTAATTCAGCTTTACTTTATTATGCTTTATATACATTAATTATATTGTTATGTGTATGTTAGATTATCTATAGGCTAGGATCGCTTTTATACTAATCCAATCTTATGCAGGTGGCCACGGTCATGCAACGCTTAAATAAAAGGGGGCATAATCATAATGCTTTAATAGTAATGTTATTTTATACAGATGCTCTAGAGACTACTTAGCTCCCATAAAATTAAAAGAGCATGGCCAAGTGTGTTTCCTTTCCTGCTAAATATAAACTGCTTGTGTTTTATACTATAAATTGCTTAGGATGTTTTTTATTAAGATAACCATGCAGGAGGCCGGGTCTAAATTTTTATTTTCAAATGTAATATAATGTAATTTGTTAACATTGAGTTGTGAAAGTCTATAAAAGTTTGACATTTCAAATACTTGGTACCCAAAGAGAATAAGAAAGGCCCCTCTCGGGGAATTTCTTAGTCATTTGGATACCATTCTGGAAGACGAACCATACGGAGCCCAAAGGAGACAATCCGAAGGGAGATGATCTAAAAAAGGATGATCCACTCGAAGACAGAGACTTGCAGATGAAATGTCCAGCTTTTAAGACTTGTGTCATTTAGTAGGATTATAATCCATGTTGTTGTCGATGGAGCCTGACCACCACTACTTTTCTGCAGACCCTGTATTATATTTATACGACACTTGCCATCGACTTTCTTTACTATACTTTTTGGTGGATTTATATTGATGTGTTTATATTGATTGCGCATTAAAAATTGTCTGTTTTTTCTAAGTTTCTTTCTTGCATGTGTGTGACATATATTGTCTAGGCTCTTTAAGATAAAAAATATTTTTCTACTCATAACCAAATTCTAAAATTTTAAAAATTAAATAACATATAAACCTAACGATCTAGGGAACTATCGGAATCGTCCGGGGTCGTATGCATATTAATACATTTTTCTTCCTCCTTGCTATAAGACACCTCACTGCCTGTGGGGAGAGTCTAGATAATCTAAGCCTATGAGGATGAAGTGTCGGACCTGGGGAGACATATTCTTGTCTAAAAAAATATTTTATATAAGCATATTTTTAAAATCTCAATCATTCATGATTTGGTTTTTTAAACTAGCATGCATTACATTAGAAACCAATTAAACTAAAAATTTAATTGCATTAGCTATAGGAACATTCAGCAGACATAAGTTCAAGGCCAATTAGGAAACTCTCCGGACGTCGGCCTTACTTCCAAAACACTCAGCCTACCTACCCATCTTTCATAAAGACCGAATTATATGAATTTTAAGCGCCTATGTGGTTAGATGACATCTCTTTTCAGGCAGGGTATAAGCCCATGTGTATTAGTTAGGACACGGGCGTTAATATTGGGTAAAACACTAAGCCCACCTAAGATCTAGGATTCGAGGCTACTATATTGGGTGTCTTATAGTGTGCCTAAATATTGGGTAAGTTTTTTCTCTTCAGAGACTATAAATCATATTTATCCGCGTCACACAAATGATGCAACTTCCATCTTTCCCCTCTGTATGTTTTGAGTGTATGAATTTCTTTTTCTCAATGCTTTAGTCCCTTCGGATGTTAGTGTGAGCCGTACATGTTGACTAAGCCCATTAAAAACCTTCCTTTCCTTTTGAGTAGAAACTTTATATTCCTCCTTTTGTTTACCAATCCCCTTTTTGGGAAGAATAATATTGGATCCTTAATCGAGAGTTTTCTATGAAATACATATTTGACAAAAGAATATATAAAAACAAATAAAAGAAAAAACAAGATGAAAAAGCAATTATGATTATCTTTCTTTCATTTTTTTTTTTGTAATTCTATTTATGTATTATTTAATGACTACCAACACTTTTGAAATTATTTTCATTTCACTGTCCTCTTATGTGTTAACTTGTATTTGGGGTTAGTTTAATTGATTTTTTTAAGGCTTTGTATAAGCATAAAACTTATGAAGAAATAGTCTATTATATTTAAATAATTAATTCAAAATAGAAAAAAAAAATAAATTGATTGATAATTCAAGTTTCAAAATAAAATTTAAAATCACAGGAAAAAGTTAGAGAGTAAATGTTAATTAGTTGATCAATATGTTAATAATCTAAATAGTCACAATATTTTCTCCTGATTATAATAAATAGGGTTGGTAGCCAGCCAACCTAATTCATGCCAAGTTGCACGATGGCAACACGCCAGCAAACCTCGATATGGTGGCATCTTTGTAATTTATCCCATTGTTTTGTCTAAATGCGGGCTTCAATTATTCATTTTTATCCGCATTTTCCCCCTATTTTCTTTTCCTTTATCCCTTGAGAAGTGGAGAACCCACCCACTACTGATGAAATTAAAAATATCAGAGCTAGTATCGCGCACTCTCTCTCTCTCTGCAGGGACCGGAAGAGGCCACTTTCCTCATCCCACGAGTATTCAACTGTCGCTGCATTCACCGCTGGTTGAATTTTCTTCGTCTCTGACCTTTTAGGAGGAATTGGAGCAAATTTGAAGCGGTTAGTGTAGATGATATTGGTAGTTGTGTCGGCCGGGATAGCAGAGTTTTTTTCGCTTCGGAGAAAAGCGATGTCGGTAGCGTTGGATCGTAGGTGGTGGGAGTTGCAGCTGGTGGTTTGATGGAAGCCACCGTCTTGAGTACTTGTGTGCCCTATTGATGGAGGTGAAGGCCTGGGGGGGATGTGGGCTTGCAATTCCGTCGAGAGTTCTTCTTTGGATGGTCGCAATACAGGTGTTTTCCCCGGTCATCACTGATCTTTACTATTTTTTTTACTTATTTTGCTTTTGTTTGGATCTGTTCAACTGGTCAATTGTTTCGTGGAATTTGCTAGGGTTTAATGAAGCTGCTGTACATTTTTTTATAAATGTCTGCTTGGCTGTTGATGAGCAGGAATTTGGAGTTGGCCTCGATTAGGGTTATGCAAGTCCCGATTTTTTTCACTGGTTTATGCTGCCGAGCATGTTTGGCTTTGTACCTGTAGTTTTTCCCTCTTCGGAAATGTATTTAACCGTTTTCCTTGCTTCCTCTTATCTTTTCATCACATTCAACGTTGCGTTATTGTTGATCTATCCTGTTTTGGCTTGCATTAGAGATGACCAGGCTATTTTGGAAGCACTCCTGTTGCATAAAAAAAAAAAAAACATTATTTTGTTTTGCTAGTTCTTTAGACCTATTTGATTAAGCTGGCCTTTAATGCAGTATTTGTAAGGTCTAGGAGAGAATAATGGATCTGACTATCTGTTTTGCTTACTTTGATCTGTTTAGATCGTTGCATTATTTTCCACTGGTACTGGGAGTCTGACTGTGAAATCTGAGGGGAATTTTGTTCATTCACAAGGCTATGAAACGGGATCTTACCTGTCACATTCGTGCATACATGATGAAATATTGCATCAGAGGAGGCGCCCTGGGCGCAAGGAGTACTCTATCACCCCTCAGGTCTACGAGGAGTCTGATTCATCGAGAAGCCAAGGCCACAGAGGAAGGGCATTGCTTTCACTTTCATCTCTGCCCTCACAGCCAAAGGATTCAATGCATCCCATTAGGATATATTTAAACTATGATGCTGTTGGGCACTCCACAGATAGAGATTGCAGATGTGTTGGGGACGTTGTGAAGGTTTGTTGATTCAGTTAAATGGATTTAGGGTAGTTCATACATTTTGTTACCTTGCACCTTGTTGGCATGGTATTATTCTGTTTTTGCTTGTTTTCTTTAAGCTTGGTGAACCTCCTGCTGCCTCGATGCCTGGAAACCGTGCTTGTGATCCTCATGGGGATCCACCAGTTTTTGTGGACTGCTGGTACAATTGTACCATTGAAGATATAGCTGGAGAGGATAAGAAGCAGCGCCTACGTAAGGTTACAAGTTTACCTTTTCTTGATTTCGCTTGCAGGAACACTAATGCCTCTTAAGTAGCATGTTTATCAAGTATTCTTGTTTTGATTGCATGGTGTGAATTTATGCTTAGCATTTTAAATTTTGATCCATAATTGATTTGCTTTCTTTTATATAACATGGAGTAGGCACTTGAGAAAACTGCAGATTGGTTCAAGCAAGCTCTATCTGTTGAACCTGTAAAGGGGAATTTGCGGTTGAGTGGATATTCTGCTTGTGGTCAAGATGGAGGGGTGCAGCTTCCACATGAGTACATTGAGTGTAAAATCTTAATCCTGCCAACTTCTTATGTTTCTCCACCATTCTTATCAACTCTAAGTTTTATATTAACATCGGTCTTAGCTTTATTCATCTTTTGATGCAGATGGTATTGTTGATGCAGACCTTGTTCTTTTGGTTACTACTCGACCAACTACTGGAAATACCCTTGCTTGGGCAGTTGCTTGTGAGCGTGACCAATGGGGCCGTGCAATTGCTGGTGAATCTTCCTTCAGTCCATCTTAGATTTTCTTGTTTTGGTTTTTGAGTTTTTCTAAATCTCTAATTTCCTGTGATTTGCAGGGCACGTGAATGTTGCTCCACGCCATTTAACTGCCGAAGCCGAAACTTTACTTTCAGCTACTTTAATACATGAGGTTGATACTTATTTGTTGACATTAAACATTGAACAACTTGTAACTTCCATAGTTTCTTGACAAATTTTTTCTGTGCAGGTCATGCATGTTCTAGGGTTTGACCCTCATGCTTTTGCACATTTTCGTGATGAAAAAAAAAGAAGGCATAGTAAGGTAACTGCCCTGCATTTGCTTTGTCCTTTACTTTATTGGTGAGTATTATGCAATATAATTGGAAGGAAGAAGTTATGGTCAACAGTTGCCATTATAACCAAAAGGGAAGAAGAAAATGGAACAAAGAAAGGCAAGAAATAGCATAATTTCCAAATATTAATGTTTTTTTGGAGTCACACTTATGTCCTTTTATAGGAATAAAGCATGATGGAATAAGAAGGAAGTTTTAAGTTCAAATTGAAATTTGATTTCAATTTTGACATCATATATGTGGTTACTAAGCACATCGTTGATAGATTTAATGAAAAACTATGAATGCATAAATGCTTAAATTATTAGTGCCATACTGATGCTTAGTTTGGCTTGATTATTGCTTGAACTGAATTTGAAAATTAATAAATAACCTTGAATAAGATTTTAAATTTGGATCATATTTAATCTCATCGCAAACTCTATATAAAAATAAATGATGTAGTTTGAATAGGATAATACTTAGTTTGACTTGGTTCATTTATGACCACAACTTAGTTAATTTTATTATTGTTATTGGACATAATCTTTAGACTTGAATTAGAATACTTTTGAATTTTATTTTATGTTTTTTCTTATAAGTTCTATGAGTTTGAACCTATTTGGAGGTAGTTTATTGGTTTTTAAAGGCTCTAGGATATTAAATCCAAACAATATTCCTTAAAAAAAGAGTGACATTTCCCCTTCTAAATGATATTCACTTGAGGTTTACTTATTTTTAAGGTTTTGGAGGAGAGGATTCTGTTCCTTACTTTTATTTGTTTGATCCATTAATTGTTTTATGGCTAATATGTTGAACCCAAATTGTTGGATAAGGCTAATGATAGTGCGATGATTATGCAAATCAATCGTGGTGAAATTGAACGGCTTAGGGCTTGATGAGCATTATCTAACTTAAGTTTTTGCTGATTTGAAGTCCTGTTGTAACAATAATTGAAGTGATTGGGAGGTTGGGGAGAAGAGCAAAATCTAACTTCAATTTTCTTGTTTTCATTGTTCATTTACTTCAAATGCGCATGGATATTTCATATGGATTCATCCCTACAATCTTTTTATTTATGAATGCCAGCTTTATACTATTTTCTAATTGATGATTTGAACTATTGGATATCCGTTCTCATACTTTTTGTGCATGTGAATTTGTTTTGAAAATAGACCCACTGGAAAGGTGTTGTAAATTGTTCATTTATTTGTATCAGATATATTTTTTTAATTTTTTTATTACGAACATCTAAAATATTTATATTAATTCTATAAATCAAATATGGCTATGATGATCCAATTAGGATGGTCAGAGTGCCACTTTATATATACATGAGATTATTTCATGACCTTCTACTATAGTAAAAATCCTATTTAATTTTACCTTTTTTTGTTCGTTCACCTTCAAATTCATTTGGATACTATGCGAAACCATTGAGTAACAAAAGTCCCCTAAAATCATTCAAACAAGTTGTAATTGATATAAATGCAACTCAAGATAGTCATCTAACACCAGGGCTAAAGCCTCTTTCTCTCGGAATCACTTTTGAAGTGTAAAATATATTTTTATTACTGGTTAAATTGATTCAATCTTCATAATTTCCTTATGTATGCAATGTTTCTTGGTGGAAAATATATAAGAAAATTGCGGAAATGCCATGATATTTTTCTACTTCCTAGAATAATTTTTATTCTTTTTCTTTACGTCAACTTTATTAGTCACCGTCAAGTCCATATGTGAACATATAATTGTCTTTCATAGTAAACATATGCTTTAAAATCATATAAATTAAACATCTTCAAGAAGTAAATCAGTTTGCTTTTCCTTCATATTAACCAACCGTGAATGGATTCATTTTCCCTTATTCTATCCGAATTCATGAAAAATTCTCTTCATTTAAATTTGGCCATTCTTGTTGGAAAGTTTTTTTTTTTGAAGTCATTGCAATGATTGGCATTAACATTACACTTCTTGAAATGTTCCGTTTCTGAATAGAAATGTTGATTTCAATCAATCTGTTGGGGAGACATCCAACCCAACCGCATCTGTCTTAACAACTCAAGCTTAAGTTGTTGAGTTGTCAGCCCAAATCAACCTTGTCTTCTAAGCGAAGGGAACAAACTTGCTCAATTTGGTTCTATTTGAGTAGATGGATCATCCAATCAAGTCAAAAGGCTCTTATCAGCATGATTGTGCCAAATGTCGGTGTTGCATTTTATTCTTTGGCGTTTGCTCTTTAGAATTTGTAGGAACACAAATTCCTTTAAATTCAAGGGTCTAGCTAGTTCGTTACAAGGGGCTGTTTGATTTGGAGGATCATTTGTCAAATTTGAAGATACTATGACTAAATTCATCAGAGGATCATTTGTCAAATTTGAAGATACTATGACTAAATTCATCATGTCTGATGCAATGAGAGTAGAGTATTTGTCACACTCAAAATTATACGATGAGTCAGTTCTACCATTTTTCAAGAACATCGCTTCGTTTGATGAGTTAAGGATATAGTGATTCACATAAATGTATAACTCACAGGGGCCCTTGTCTACATGAAACAAAGACTTTGAGGGAGTATATATAACAATGATTTATTCTGGTCACCTATGAGATTATTGAAGTTGATTGGTTAGTAGCAAACTAGTTTTCATCCTTGGGCTAAAGTAATGCCTATTTAAATTTATTTTCTTTGAGAATTTTTCTAGTACGATGGCATATTTGCTATATAAGGCAACAAAATTGATGAGAACATCAGTCAGAGATTTCAACATGTGCACCGTCTTCAGAGTCGTACATCGACGGCTACGATCCATAGTCTTTACTTTTGATATATTTTGTATTTTATTTATTTTTGCATTTTCTATTTTCCTAGTTTACCCCTATAGGTAGTGAGCCGCTATTGTAGCCCCGAGGGCACTTGTGTCTTTCTGTTTTTCTTTTATTGATGCCTATATATTAAGGTCTCTTAGCTTTGTAATGGTTAGTGATGTTTATGAATGAAATTTTCACTTTCTTTGCATGATCTCTTGGTGAGTTCTTGAGAGGAGCAACCCTAAGTGGGTAAGAGTAATACCTGTCAATCTTGGTGGATTCCAAGGTTCGCGGTTTATCGTTTATTCCTTTCCACCGCATCCACCATCCTCCATCCCTTGCTCAACCCGCCGGCCTCATCATCCCCATCCCCTTTTCCTTCTAAACTGAGCCTTCCACCTCCCCTAATCCCACACCGTCGACCCCTTAGCCCTCCCAAATGCCGGCCGACCATAAGCAGCCGTCGGTCCCCACCCCTGCCACCTCTCCTCCCTTGCACAACCCGCCGGCCCACCTCCCAAGCCCTCAAATTTGAAATTCGAATTTCAAATATTCCATTACTCACTTTCCTGAAACAAGCCTTAGTCAATTAGGAAAGTTTCCTATTGGGAATTCAATTAAATAATTGAATTCAAATACTTTCCTATTGTCTAAATCTAAGTTAGGAAACCTCTCCAATTAAATCAAATCTGATTTAAATTTCAAATTTTGATTTTACTCTTTATTTAATCCTTGGGGCCCACCTACTTATCTCTTTCCTATCTCTACATGGCCGGCCCCATCAAAACCCTCCTCTCTCTCCAATGTAAAGCCTAATCCCACTATATCAGCCCTTATTTCCCTCTTAAAACTGCCGGCCCCTTTCTCCTTTAGAAATAATTTGAATTTCAAATTATTCCCTCCCTTCTTCCTAAGGAAATTCTAAAATTAATTTCAGATTTTCCTAAACCCTTCTCCTCCCTCTAACCTTAGCCCTACCCGCCCCTCTTCCCCTCTTCCTCTCCACCCGCCACCTCACTTTTCCGCCCCCTCCTCTCTACCTCCTTCCAACCGGCGGTTTCCCCAAAGCACCTCCACCAAGAGAGTTTCAATGTTTAATTATGGCGGATTCGGAAGTTGATCACGGGCTTATTCTCAATTCTCAAGGGGAGATTGACGTCATCCAATCACCATTCTTTGACCTCGGATTTGGATCCGAAAGCATCGTCAAGGAATATGTTGATCGTAACCTCCCCCACTTAGCGGACATCATCGACGAACAAAGCCCTATTGGAGAGTGGAAGATCACCGGACGACCACCCGTTCCTCCAACTCTGACTCCTTTCGTGGCGACTAGTACCCTCGACATCGCATGTCTTCTAGTGGCGTCTCTAAGTTTGCTTGCAACATTCTTCCGCTAAGCCAATCACTTTCAAGAGCGTGAGTGAGGGATCCCAAGGTGAACGATCTAATTATTAAACTATGGATTTTGTTAACATCATCGACGAACAAAGCCCTATTAGAGAGTGGAAGATCGCTGGACAACCACCCGTTCCTCCTACTCCGACTCCTTCCCCAACGACTAGTTCTCTCGGCATCGCATGTCTTCTAGTGGCGTCTCTAAGTTTGCTTGCAACATTTTTCCACCAAGCCAATCACTTTCAAGAGCGTGAGTGAGGGATCCCAACGTGAACGATCTAATTATTAAACTGTGGATTTTGTTAACTTGCCATTTGCTTTACTCATTTATTTGTTGTTATTATTTTGCAAGTATCCTTGTAATCTCAATTGTAATCACTTGCTAGTACTTAGTCTTTTCATGGAATTTTCTAAGATCTAACTTGAAGAATCATCCGTTTATATTTAGCCAAGCAAAGTTCACATTTTATTAATTTCTTAAAAGCAATTCTTGTTCATCATCATTGTTTCACATAAAAAATATATGAATGCTAAAAAAATGCTCTAAAGTTTTAAACTATCTCATTCAACGCTTGCTGCAAAATCTAATGAGAAAAAGAACGATCATGCTTCTCAGCTAATGCCTAATAAGAAGTGCCATTATTTAATAATTTCTTTTTCTCTAGGAGGTTCATTTAGAAGGCATGGTCACCATAACTTTATGGCTTGCCTATTCTTTCAATAGACTATAGTCTTTAACTCCACAATGCCTAATCTTTGTGATCATGGAGGCCATCTAAAACAAGAAGTATTTTGTTTGGACTTAACCTCTTTTGAAAACTGATGAAATTGAGAGATAAGAATTATCTCTATCTTGGCTGCGATAGTTTTGTATTGAAGGCTTTAATTAAGCAATTGATCTTTGAGGGATATCTGAAGGAGTTTCTAGTTAGTTAATGCAATCAGTAGTAATAGCTGAATGTTGGCTAGGCTGGTTCTAGTGAAGTAAATGGGATATTAGGCATGTTGAGCTCATGATTGGAGGAGCTAGTTATGAAGCTGCTTGTTAGAAGAGCTTATGCCAGCTCCTATACTATGAGAGGATCAACATTAGATTAAAAAGATCAATTAAATTCCATTTGCTCATAACAGTGTATAGATCTAAAATTTCTACTTGTAAATTTGACTGCTTCGTTTTGGCACTCTTCGTTATCTTGATATCAATCGATTATAGATTCAGAGTTTGTGTAGGCCACTTGGCTGGTTGTTTTTGAAGGGAATCTATTTCTTTCTCTAATTCCTTAGTGTTGACTGTCAATTCAGAGTTCTTCTCGAACACAACAAACTTCTCAAGGATCTCGTGGTTCTTCTCAGTATCTTTTCTTGCTGATCTCTTTCTGATGGAGATCACTTTCGTTCAATAACAGAGAGAAATCATTGATTGTGCTCGAGAGCATTCTTCAAAAGCTTGCTTGGTGTTTGACTGTATAACCAATTCTTGTTCAAAATTGCTTATTTAAAGAGCAATGTCTGACAACTTCTCCTGATTGCTTTATTACTTCGTAAGTAGCCTTGAGTTGCACGTTATTGATCCTTAATTGCTACTGATGAAGAGTGAAGCATTCTTATTTTGGAGAAGTTGATTCTTCAAGTACCCGCTAATCCATGCTTTATCCATTGATGTTACTATTTGGGAACTTTGAGAAAAAATTGCTTAAAAGAATCATCATAAACATTTACTCTTGGGTACATGGACGTGCAATGTCATTTCTTCTTCAACATTCTTTGCACTAACACTTGCTGATAGAATTTCATGATGCTAAACTGGTTCCCCTACAAAAGCTTGCTTGAGTTTGGAAACCTTAGCCCCGCCACCTATTCCCATTTTGCTAACTCTGAAGTGGTTTCGCTCTCAAGCTTTGACAATTTTGCAAATGCATCAAGTAGAAGGACAACCGTCTTTTGGGAGTCAGCCTTAAAATTTACAAAGGGGAGAATGGATTCAAATTTGACTTCATTTTGAAAATCTATAATTATACAAGTTTTTTAACATGAGGGGAAATGTAAATATGATGATTAAATCAGGATCATTCGCATCATCGCATGTCACTCTATTAATGCATGAGATGATTTCATGGTCTTCCATTACGAAATCATCATTTAAGAAAAAAACGATCATATGCTATCATTTCTATCCAAACTACTTCAAATTCTTTGGAATACTATGCTTGACTATGAAAAAGTATTTTACGAATTTATTCAGATAAGTTGTGCTTGACAGAACTTCAACTCATGGTGACCGATCAACATTAGGACTCAATCCTTTTACCCAGAATCATTCTAGTCGCATAATGTTCATTCATTAATGGTCACAATAGTTTAATCTTCATGACTGTGTAATGCATGTAATGTTTCTTGACAGAAACTATAAATGGTTGAATTGTGAGAATGCTGGATCCTTTTTTCTACATTCGAAGAAAATCATATTATTTTTCTTAACATGATTTTGTACTTTATGCTTAATCTACTAGTCACTTAGAGAGCATTTAGTTTTCATGTATAATGGATGTTGATTACAAAATTGAACTAATCTAATTCTCTCCTGTTTGTTATTAATTTCTTATGAATTTTCTACTGCACTTTTGGCATGCTTGTCTAAGAAGTAAATGGACTGAATTTCCCTTCTTTTCAAGGAAATCATGTACAAATTCATCACCGCTCATTCGTATATAGCAGATGGAAATGCTTTTGGTTCAAAAATTTCATGAAGAAAGCACTTGTGCTCTGAAACCATAGAAACATAACCTAGTTGAATATGAGGTTTCTACAAGTATCCAATATATCTTCCATTTTATTTTTATGTAGGTTACTGTACAAGTTATGGATAAAAAGCTTGGTCGTATGGTGACCCGTGTGGTCCTACCCCGTGTGGTTATGCATTCTAGACATCACTACGGAGTAAGAAAAAATATTCTTGGATTTGAATTCTAACGTTTACATGTAGCCTTATATATATACTTGATATTTTATATTTAACAACTGGCATGTTTCCTGTTCACTTATTGCCATATCTTATTTATTCTTCAGGCTTTCTCGGAAAACTTTACAGGCTTAGAGTTAGAAGATGGAGGGGGGAAAGGGACTTCTGGTACTTTCGTATTTGCCAGCTGGATTCATTGTTGTTAGTGATTGCTGGTTCTGTTAATTTATCCTTCATTCTACCTTTGCTTTTTTTCTATTCAGGGTCACATTGGGAGAAAAGGCTATTGATGAATGAGATTATGACAGGATCAGTAGATACTAGATCAGTAGTGTCAAAAATGACTTTGGCTTTATTAGAAGATAGTGGTTGGTATCGAGCTAATTACAGCATGGCAGATCATCTTGGTTGGGGAAGAAATCAGGGGACAGAGTTTGTTACCCTGCCTTGTAATCTCTGGAAAGCGGCGTATCATTGCAACACCACACAATTGTCAGGTTGTACATATAATAGGGAGGCGGAAGGATACTGTCCTATTGTAAGCTACAGTGGAGATTTGCCACAATGGGCTCAGTATTTTCCTCAGGCCAATAAAGGTGGTTCCTGCGATATTGTTTTTTTATTTTTTATGTAAATCTCTCCTGTATTGAAGTTTAGAAATTTTGTTTTTATTGTTCCAATCGTTCTTTAAAAGGACTGACTAGGGTTTTCAAACACATGATTATACCACTTGCCTTTTGTAGTTGGATAAGATGGTGCGCTTACCTAGGCCTTTCATTACATGAAATTGTTTGCTTGATCAGGATGGAAATCAATAGCTAGCTTGATTCTATCTCAATTTTAGACAAACAAATAACAAACCTTTTGTGCCTTCTACTTAGTTGGATTGATTGACTCTATCTTGCACTTCATTCTGAAATCATTATTTTTAGTTGCGCAAGTGCATAAGGCATCTTTTCTGTCTTCTCGTTCTTGAAGACATGAAACAAGGTTCATCTGTCTATTTCACTTCAAGTTGTCTTTCTTGGGATGCACAGGGCCTTCACTTTTACGAGGAGCCTGGAATAATTTTATTTTTAAGCTTTGTTTGGATTGAACGAAAGTAAAGGAATTGAAATGTAATTTCAGCAATTTGCTGGCTGATTATGAATATGGAAGTTCTTTGTTTGAGCTTTTTAACTTTTTTTTTTTTTTTCTCTTTTCCATTTGCTTAAATGCACCTCGTCCAAACGCAGCCTTGGTTATGATTCTTTGGGACTATATGGATTAACTTTGATGTTTCATTTTCCTATTTTATACATTTTTCTCTATGGTGGCAGTTTTTAATCTGGTTAGCATGTTCCGCATGGATTTCATTTTGTGCTTTGTTGGTGCAGGTGGGCAATCATCATTGGCCGACTATTGCACATACTTTGTAGCATATTCTGATGGATCTTGCACTGACACAAATAGTGCACGTTCACCTGACAGAATGCTGGGTGAGGTGCGAGCAAGTAACTCCAGGTGAGATGATCAAGATATTTGACAAGCTCGAATTTTATTATGTTGCATTTATCACTTGTAAAAGGCCACTGTTTGCAGGTGTATGGCTTCATCTCTTGTACGAACTGGATTTGTGAGAGGATCCATGACTCAAGGGAATGGTTGCTACCAACATCGGTGCACCAATAACACATTAGAGGTATTTTTTGCTATCATTTTTCCTATAATGCGTGGTTTTTTTGATAGCTTCCTTTTGAATTTGGAACTTTACAATTCTATGCTTATGGCTTTCCTTTCAAATTTTATCTATATAATTAGTCTCTTAATTTTTAGAATGAAGTGTAGATTCTCTTCCTTTTCTTCTTTGGAGTAACTCTTTTCTTGACACTGCTAACAACATCATTTATCATTAAACTTGTTGTGTCCTGGAATATTCGTGGCGGTAGAGAAATATATAGCTTAACGTCTTAGCATTGCACAAAGATCCATCACACAATCAGATAAGAGAGAGGGTGTAGCATTCATAAGAGACCAGAGTTTTTACGTGGAAACCCCTGAAAAGGGGAAAAAACCACGGGGTCTAGCCCAGTTTGAATGAATCCACTAGTATTTGTAGTCGATTACAAATGAGGCGCTTCCTTAGAAGAAGACCTTGGCTTGATGTCACAAATGTACATCATATAGAGCGCATTACATGGTGGTAGTTACAATAATCAACATAGATATGTTTGTTTGGTTTGAAGGGCCATAGTCGGCACGAGACAGGGGTCCGAAAGACCGTAGTTGGCAGGAGACCGGGGTCAGAAAGGCCATTGTTTGACGATGTAGGTCGGAAGGACCATATTATGCAGGAGAACGAGGTCAGAAAGACCATTGTCTGGTGATGTAGGTTAGGAGGACCATAGTATGCAGGAGACCGAGGTCAGAAAGACCGTTGTTTTGTGATGTAGGTTGGAAGGACCGTAGTAGGCGACAAAGGTCATAAGTATTATAGGCAGCAGGAGACAGGGATTAGAAAGAACATTGTCTGGCGATGTAGGTCGGAAGGACCGTAGTATGCAGGAGACCGAGGTCAGAGACAATTGTCTAGTGATGTAGGTCGAAAGCACCATTGTAGGTGATGGAGGTCGGAAGGAACGTAGTTGGCAGGAGATCGGGGTCAGAAAGCGTTGTCTGTTGATGGAGGTCGGAAGGATCGTAGTCGGCAGGAGACTGGGGTTAGAAAGACCATTGTCTGGTGATAGAGGTCGGAAGGATCATAATAGGCGACGGATGTCAGAAGGAGACCGAGGTCAGAAAGCGTTGTCTGTTGATGGATGTCGGAAGGACCATAATAGGCGACGGAGGTCGGAAGGACTGTAGTCAGCAGGAGACCGGGATCAGAAAGACCGTTGTTTGGTGATGGAGGTTGGAAGGACCTTAGTAGGCGACGGAGGTCGGAAGGACTGTAGTCGGCAGGAGACAGGGGTCAGAAAGATCGTTGTTTGGCGATATAGGTCGGAAGGACCATAGTAGGTGACGAAGGTCAGAAGGACCGTAGTCGGCAGGAGACATGGGTCCGAATGACCGTGGTCGTAGGGCGGTACTCTGGTAGAACTCTGGACATCAGATGGTGGCCTAATAGAAGTTCGGGCCTCAGGTGGTGGTCCGGCAGAAGTCCGAGCCTTAAGTGGTGATCGATAGAAGTTCGGTGGAAGTCCGGGCGTCAGGCGGTTGTCCGGTGTAAGTCCCAGCCTCAGGTGGTGGTCCTGCAGAAGTCCGGGGCCTTAAGTGGTGGTCTGGCGGAACAACGACGTCAGACGGTGGTCCAGCAGAGCAACGACGTTAAGCAGTGGTTCGGCGGAGGTGAGGGCATCCAGTGGTGGTCCGATGGAGGTGAGTGGCTCAAGTGGTGGTCCGGCGGAACTCAGGGTCTCAATTGGTGGTCCGGCGGAGCAATGATGTCAGGCGGTGGTTCGGCGGAGGTGAGGGCCTCCAGTGGTGGTCTGGCGGAGGTGAGGGCCTCTAGTGGTGGTCCGGCGGAGGTGAGGGTCTTAAGTGGTGGTCCGGCGGAGCAACGACGTCAGATGGTGGTCCGGCGGAGGTGAGGGCCTCCATTGGTGGTCCGGTGGAGGTGAGGGCCTCAAGTGGTGGTCTGGCGGAGCAACGAGGTCAGGCGGTGGTCCGGCGGAGGCGAGGGCCTCAAGTGGTGGTCCGTCGAAGGCGAGGACCTCAGGTGGTGGTTCGATGAAGGTCCGGCGGTGGTCTGGTGAAACTCCGGTGGTGGTCCAGCGAGGTGAGGACCTCCAGTGGTGGTCTGACGAAGGTCTGGCGGTGATCCCGTGAAACTCCGGCGAAACTCCAACGGTAGTCGAGGAGCTTCATCCTTCTCTTCTTCTTTTCTTGCTTGGATCTCCCTATTCAAGAGAAATGAGGGGTCTATTTATAGATTTTTGGAGTGGCATGACCCGTAAATATGTAAGAGATCAAGAGCAAATGGGGAGTGGTTGGATGGACGTCTGATATTGAGTCCCTTGATTGTGGACCGTTTGTCAGACATTTAAAGGTCTTAGTGATGTCGGAATTCGACGATCTTAGGCTTGTTGGATTCGTCTCGTCGAGCCGCTCGATTCGACTATAAGCACGTCACGTTTGGAAACCATTTGGTAATCCAAATTGTGGTTCGAACCTTCCACTTGCACTTCGGGTCCTTGATTTGGACTCATTTGGGCTCAGATTGAGTCGAATTTGGTGTCGTTGGGTTCGTATTTCCGAGACGTTCAGTTTGACTGTAAGTTTGCTGAAATCGGAGTTTGGATGGTCCCAATTTTAATTTTGGAAGTTTCCAACTTTATTTTGTATCGAGATTCGTGCCGATCAAGATAATTTTTTGATGAAGTATCAAGACTTATCGTAATTGAGGTTGGCGGTATGAATCCTAATTTCTTAATTTTACATGCGTTATGAATCCACAAGTACTGCAACAGATGATTGGATAAGATGTTCGTGTTAGACTGTTGTAAAATTTATAGTTTTGGATTCCTTTGCATTGCTGAGTTCTTTTTATGGCTAGACTGTGATATTCTATGGACTAAAACCTTATGGCATTTGCAAGAAACCTGAAACCAATTTTCATTTTCTAGGACTTTACCATTTTAGTTTTTCTTAATAAAGTTGGCACTCGGAAATTTGCAGGCCCTTCCCCATCTGCTATAGCGGTTCTGCATAGCTGACGTTGTCTGTGAGATTTTCTTGCATTATAGTTTGTTAGGTATCATGAGATGGGGATGTTAAGGATAAGTTAGGACATAAATGTGATGGTTCACAGCCAATTGAATGCTGGCTTACTAATATCTGCATTGGTTTGGTTTAGTTGACTGTTGTCTGTTTGTATTCTGAGCTGTGATCAACTAGTTCCATAGTTAAAATAATCTTTTGTGCATTGATCTAAACGTGAACCATCATTCAAATATCGAAATTGTGACAGTCATTTTAATTTTGTATGCTTGGTTAGGTTGCAGTTGATGGGGTCTGGAAAGTATGTCCTGAAGTGGGTGGTCCTATCCAATTTCCCGGTTTCAATGGTAGGGTGCTGGAACAAATATGAGATATATGAGAGCGGTGCTTTGTTGCACTTATTAACTTTCAAGTTTCTGGTGATGCTGCAGGTGAACTGATTTGCCCAGCCTATCATGAGCTGTGCAGTGCCATTCCAGTTCCCGTTAATGGACAGTGCCCAGCCTCTTGCAGTTTAAATGGTGACTGTATCAATGGGAAATGTTTCTGCTTTCTTGGTTTTTATGGCCATGATTGCAGCATGCGTGAGTTCTAAACCTTTGAGTCAGTTTCTTCTTGAGAAGTTTTTATTCTTAGTTGTATCTGATAAAATTCACTGAATTGTTTATGTTTGCACGATGAGATTGTAGTTTTTGTGTCAGCCATTGTTTGTGAAGTTTAAAGTAGCATATAGCTTGGTTGTGCACCGTATAACATTACACTCATAATACTCTTAGAATTAATGCGACTAGACAGAGAGCTTTGGAAGCTAAAACTAACGTCATTTGATGATGTCATGTGGTCCGTTCCTTGTCCTTTAAATCGAAATAGAATTTGCTTTTGAATGATTCCTTTCAGTGTGCCGTCAGTGAGTTTTAATTCATCTCGGTTGCCTGTCAAGCCTTACTTGGTACATGCAAGTTGATTCACGATTGTTGGTGCCTTTTTAAAAAAGTTGTACTTTTCTTTTAATGATTGTCACTATAATAGCAGAACAAAATTCGATATTGACTTAAATCCTCTTTTATATGGTTGTAACTAAACTTTTGACCAACTGTTAATATTCTGACTTCAAGCAGGCTTGACATTTTTTACTGTTTTTAGACATCATTAGCAGATTGGTGGGCAGCTTTATGGTTTTTGGTGTGTATGCGAGCTCTTAATTTTCTCCTTGTCCTTTCTTCAACTGTAGAATCCTGCCCAAACAATTGCAGTGGTCATGGGGCCTGCCATTCAAATGGCATCTGTGCATGTGAGAATGGACGAACCGGGATAGATTGCTCCACCGGTATTATCTTTACTTCCACCACCTCACAAGAGTCGTGCAATTTCCTTTACCATCTAATCTATCATTTTTTAAGACTGAGCAGTGGCCTACTTGAATGCACGATAACAAGAAAAAAAAGAAGATGGATAAAGACGAATCATTTCATAATCTATTTGTTTTGATGTGCAGCCATCTGTGATGAGCAATGCAGCTTGCATGGCGGTGTTTGTGACAATGGCGTATGCGAGTTCCGTTGCTCTGACTATGCTGGTTATACCTGCCAGAACAGCTCCATGTTGCTACCTAGCCTCTCAATTTGCAGTGATGTGCTGGCCCGAGATGGATTTGAGCAACACTGTGCCCCCAGCGAACCAAGTATATTGCAACAACTTGAAGCAGCTGTGGTCATGCCCAACTATAATCGTCTGATGCCGGCTGGTCAAACCTTGCTAAGCATCCTTGACAATGGCTATTGTGCCGCTGCTGCTAAGAGGCTAGCTTGCTGGGTAAATACTGTTTCATTTCACATTTAAGTTTCAGAATTCTAATTACATTAAGCATTTGCTTGTTCAGATATCGATCCAACGGTGTGACAAGGATGGAGACAACCGGCTTAGAGTGTGCCACTCTGCGTGTAGATCATATAACTCTGCTTGCGGAGCTGGCCTAGACTGCTCTGACCAAACCCTATTTAGCAGCGAGGAGGAAGGGGTGGAGCAATGCACTGGTTATGGTGAAATAAGGCCTTCATGGGTGCGACGCTTCAGAAACTTCTACTCCAGGAATCATAGTCGGTAGCTACTTCATCAGAATTGTTTGTAGAGAAATTATGTTTCCATTTTATGTATTTCTTTTGGTTTCTTTTTATTTTTATTTTGTAGTTTATAGGGATTGATTATAGGGTAGAAATCAGTCACGCCTGTATTTCTTCTGCGTGTTGAATCGTAAGATATGATCATAGATAGCGAGGCAGTGAATCCTTAAAGAAGGATTCCTGTGTGGGTGCTTGTGATAGTTTGTTTTTGGGGTTTTCTCTAAGATGAAGCCCGCTCTAAAGCTGAGAGAAATTGTGATACAGAGAAATTCTGTATTTTGTTGGTGGAAAGCAAGAAATATGTTAATCCTTGTGCTCTTTCTTCTTTTTCTTACACGTAGTCTTTGTTGAATAAGATAATCGTGAATTATGGATATGCTGCTTTGCAGTAGTTTCAGAAAGATTGATGAAGCTCATAAGTTAAGCAGCAGCGAATCAAAAGTAATGTTGATCGCTGGGGACAAG
Organism: Dendrobium huoshanense; assembly: GCA_016618105.1. Lineage (NCBI taxonomy): Eukaryota > Viridiplantae > Streptophyta > Magnoliopsida > Asparagales > Orchidaceae > Dendrobium > Dendrobium huoshanense. The sequence goes on from CM028357.1 coordinate 60,857,280, forward strand.
AACAGACAAGATATATAGTTGAGGCAGGCTGGGAAAGCAAAAAATAATTAGATCTTGAGAAAAATTAAAATAGGGAAATATATGAAAAAACAAGAAGGCGCCCTAGAGAAAAAAGAAGAAGAAGGCGCCCTACAGTTCCACCCGGCCATCCAAAATGTGCACAGCAAGAACTCATAATATCTATTCATTAAAATTATAAGCTAATAAATAAATCATTATCATTGGTACAAGTTTATGATTAAAAAAAATATTGATGCTTTATCAAAAGAATTCATATAATCAAATATGAATCTTTCGAGACTTTTCAAACTCAAATGATATTTTTGATAGACGAAAGAAATCTGTACATTCTTCTTTCCTGGAGGTACCAAACAAGCTATTGACCACTTAATTTCAGTATTATTAAGGCACTTGCATCAATGACGGAGCTAAAAAATATATTTAGGGGGCCTAAATATATATATATTTTTATATTTTCAGTCAATTTTTTACATGCGCCTTCAAACTAGTAAAGACAATTTTCAATTTTTATTTCAAATTATTATTTTAATAGTTTGAAGGCGCATGTAAAAAATTGACTGAATATATATATATATATATATATATATATATATATATATATATATATATATATATATATATATATATATATATATATATATATATATATATTTAGGACCCCTAAATATATTTTTTAGCTCCGCCATTGGTGCAAATAAGCCCTAATTATATAATATTTATAAAAGTTATATAACATAAAATTATATGATATTTTTCAAATTAAAAAAAATTAACATGTGAATTTTTATTATATTTCAATCGCAAGAAATTACATATATAAAGAAATAAAAAAAAAATAAAAAAAATAGCTTTAAAATATACGATACAAGAATAAATTATAAGAGTAAAAAAGGAACATATTAGAAGTGAAAAAGTCATATGAATAATAATTGAATCGTTCATGTACAAGAAAAAATATAAAAGAGAGAGATGATGGAGTTCCTTAACAAATAGTTTGTGATGGAGGAAATTATCGTGTGTATTTGATGGTGATGTCTAGCCAACAAGGGTGAGTGGATGTCACCTCTTTGTCAAGTACTCAAGAAGGAAAGGAGAGAAGAAAATTGATGTAGCTACAACTCTAGCGTGTCAATCTTTATGGTGAAGCAGATAAGCAAATGTCGATCATGTTGAAAATAAATTCAATAACGTCTGGAGTGGGATAAAGTTAATAACTTCTGGAGTGGGACAATAAGAGATTTCTTAGTTTCTGAGTTTAATAAAATTTCTAGGAAGTTTGCTATGCAAAAGTCACTGGGTTATATAATGGTTGTATACATGCTAATTGTGAGTGATAAGAGCATGTAAATATTATTCTAATTATTAATTTCTTTTTCTAACTCATTAGCTAATATTATAATTGATCTTATGCACATTTGATTATTGGAATACTTTTCAACAAATGTCACCATGTACTCTAACTTAAGACCCTGTTTTCTTCGATGGAGACAATGTAGATATATTTTGTTTTGTCAAAAGGCCTCCAATTTATTTGATATGATAAAGTAAAGGCATGTATACATGCAAAATTGTCATGAAACACGTTTTAATTAATACCCATATGGCTGGAGATTTGCTAACAATGGAATAATTTATGTGCATATTTTTAAAGTCCTCCATGGAGTAACTCATGAGGAAGCAGATAACCTACTAGCTGACTGCACTACCATCCATAACTTTCAAACACCAAACCCTCCTCATTCTCCTTGACAAATCTCCTCTCCAGTAACAGGAAAAGAATTTTCCACTCACATCTCTTCAGCAAGCACAACCCCCCCCCCCTCTCTCTTTATTCTCCCCATCAAGCCCCTTCCAAAATAAAGTTCAGGATTGGGTTGTCGTCCAATAGAAATTGCTAATAGCACTTCGTACAGTATGCACGAATCTATTCAAAGTCCTTGAAGATAGGCAGGGCTTGAACAGCTAGAAGTAAAGGCTGATTCTATTGAATACAAGTTCATCCGCCATATTGCTCAATATAAATTTGATCATGAGCAACCTTTTGTTTCATCATCCTTATCATCCAGAATCAGCATTAGACCCTTCTAGTAGGGAGTCTGAAGCAAAATGTTTGAAAATTTTATGATTCCTCACCCAATCCGACGCATAAGAAAGTCCTTCATGCCATTGTAAGTGAGAGCAGCTTGCCATAGTGTTTTTTTTTTTTTTTGGTGTGACTAGTCAACTAATATATGTTTGTTATAGTATTTAGATAAAAAAACCTATAGAATTTTCCCTTTAGGTTTGAGAGAGACTTTTCTATCACACAATAAGCACAATGCATTCCTCCACTTCAACCATCCAACTTGAATTCTACTAGTAATATCCCCATCTATATCACCATCACTCTGAACAATATACCCAAGATATCTAAAACGAGTGCTCTTATTAATGACTTGATCCCCCAAAGTCACAATCCCTCCACTAGATCTATTATTACTAAAACTACACTCTATATATTTAGTTTTAGATCTACTCAAACGAAAGCCTTTTAGACTATAAGGTTCACCACCATAATTTAAGTTTACCTTCAACCCCTTCTATAGTCTTATCAACAAGAAGAATATCACCATATCACCAACGAAAAACATACACTAGGGTGCAACCTCTTGCAAATGTCCAGAGAGAACATTCATGACTAAAGCAACAAGATATGGGCTTATGGTTGATCCTTGATGTAATCCAACTGAAATAGGAAAACACTTAGTCAAACCACCTTGTGTCTGAACAAAAGTAACAGCTCCTGCATACATATCCTTAATGACTTAATATAAACATTATTAATCACTTTCTTTTCTAAAACTCTCCATAGCACTTCTCTTAGAACTTTATCATATACTTTATATAAATCAATAAATATTATATGTATATCCTCCTAATTCTCTCTATAGTTCTCCATCAAACCACTTAATAAATGTATAACTTCCATAGTAGACTTACCAGGCATGAATCAAAATTGATTTTGAGAAACGTTAGTATCAGGCCGCAACCTATACTCCATAACTCTCTCCCATAGTTTTAAAGCATGACACATTAACTTAATTACTCTATGATTCACACAATCTTGTGCATCATCTTTATTCTTAAAAATATGAATCAACACCCTCATTCTCCACTCATTTGACATCTTGTCTTCAAAATAATATTAAAAAAATTAGTAAGATAAGAAATCCTTTCATCTCCTTAGCATTTCCATATTTCTATTGGAATATCATCAGGTCCAACAACTTTTCACTCTTCATTTTTTTATAATCTCTTTAATTTCGGTTTTACTAATACGTTGATAAAATAAAAAATTTTATTTTCATTTAGGGTGCTAACGTCGCTAAAGTCAATTGCTTTCTCATAATCTTCATTTGAAAAATTTAGCAGAATATCTCATCCACCTTTGTTGAATATCATCTTCTAATAAAAATACTTTTTAATCTTCAGAATTGATACACTTCACTTGAATTAAATCCTTACTACTCCTATCTTTTTGTTTGTCTAACATACATATATCTTTCGCCCTCCTTAGTTCCTAATCTATTATATAAATTATTAAAAGCTAAAATCTTTACATTGCTAATTGCTTTCTTAGACTCCCTACGAACATCTTTATATCTTTTCCAATTATCAAAGTTTTTACAGCTAAGCTAATTTTTTATAAGTTTTCTTATTTTTTATCTTTTTCTACACATTTTGAATCTACCTCTAACTATTTTTACTATTAGTAGCTTTTCCTTTTGATACTCTAAGCACATATTTTATAATATTCTTAATAATACTAACTACTTTTCCCACATAGCATTAACATCCTCATGCACAAATAAAATCTTAAGATTTAGATTCCTACTCTTAAAAGATTTTTATTAATATTTTTTAAATGCCCCAATATAATCCTAAAATAATGATTTACTTTATTTTTAATATTCTGCCCCTTCACCTTAAAGTCCAAAACTAATAAACGATATTAGGTACATAAACTTTCACTCAGAATAATTTTACAATCTTTGCAATCTAAACAATATATTTTTCTTATAAGAAATTAATCAATTTGAGTTTTACTACATCCATTCTTATAAGTGATGAGATGTTCATCTCTTTTTTTAAATAAGGTATTAGCAATTATAAAATCATAAGCTAAAAAAATTTAAATATGATCTTACCACATTCATTAGTTACTCCAAAGCCATAACCACAATGAATGATTTTAAAATAATATATATCTCTACTAATATGTCCATTTAAATCTTATATAATAAAAACCTTTCTTCGATATGTATATTTTGTATTAATTTTTCTATGTCATTTAAAATTTTAATTTTGAACACATATCCAAACGTATTTGAAAAGCATAAGCACTTATAATATTAATAAGCTTAACATCAACAATAATCTTTAAAGCTATAATTCTATTTCAAATTATGTTAATTTTTACAATATTATCTTTCACTCTCATCACTAATCACACCTATACAATTTCTAGTACGACGCCTATCATAACTTTCTCTCCAACCCATTTAGTTTTTTGAATGCAAATAATATTAATCTTCCTATATATCATAATATATATTAATTCCATTAATTTGCATATAAGTGAACATATATTCCAAATTTCTATCATAATTTTAGGATCATGGACTAGTTTCTTTGCACACATCCATCCATGATGTGATAAACCTTGCCTATTTAATACTGCATTCGAGCACCGATGCAGCGGCCCTTGCTCACTTGTCGATGTATTTAGGCCATGCAATCAATCTCTTCCAGGGAATGCCCTAGCATTAATACAATATATTAAATGATTTATATCATAATTATTTGATAATTTTTACGTTGGTCGTCGACTACCTAATGCAACCATCTACTTTTCTCATATAGGATTTGAGAACTGACGACAGTGCTATATTTGCATAATGCCTTCAATGCAATAAGTATAATATAAATATACGTCATCAATACTTGTATGACAACTCACAGTTAATACTTGAAATCGATGCTCTGCATAAAATATTAAAACACTCCATTGATGATCACATTTAAAATAAATTTTAATCGGAGGGAACCATATATTTCAAAATGCCCCAAAATCTCATGGCAATTTACTTTGGCTTAAATCTCAACAACCTACAAAATCTCAAAATTCACTAAATATAAAAATATTTCAAGTGAAATATATCACTTAAAACTTTAAAAATAAATTCATGCACCATTAATAATGATTTTTGACGATGACAAATTTGAGAATATCTTCAGCTCACAAACAACAAATGACTTGTTGAGCATGATGCTACCGACCAAATTGCATATGTAAACAATTATGATAAAGGTCTTCCACCAAAATAATTCTGTTATAAAATGACACCATTAAATTAAATTAATATTATGACTAGAGCCCGTAAGTTCTCAAATGAATAAGAACCATTGAGTAATAAATCACATTGTGCACTTAACAAGGCAAAAAACATTCTATTAAGTATTGTTAACTTAAATTTGTGTGCCCTTAGATAACATTCACCCTATGTCTACAAAAGACAAAAATCCCTTAGATAATGCAACATATCACTACTGATAAAAATCCTTCAATCAAGTTAGGTCAATTATCTTGCATGATTAAATAAACTAGGGACCATGACACAACCTAAGATGATAAAATCATAGGATCTTAATTGGGTTAATAATCATTATCCTCCCACCATCCACTTTAAATATAAGATGAAAAATTTCAATCCTAAACAATCAATATGATGCTACTATACGCCAAACAATTAGTTTCTATCTAAATACCAGCTTTAATAAAAAATTCTCTTCTTATTATTAGAAGGGATAATTAATCATAAGAACTTATTATTATTAAAAATTTAAAACCATAACACAAAATCCTTGCACAATAATATTGGAAATATCTAAATAGTGTATTATCGTCAATATAATTTAGCTTCTAAAAATTTAACGCAAAACATCCTAAATTCTCTAAATGGAGGCTGGGGCATGAATTTCCAGAGCCCATAATAATCACTATTCATTGAAAATTGTGTTCATGAATCATTATCACTGATAAATAGTTACGATAAAAAAACTTACACCAAATGATGATAAAACGTTCGTTGCAATAGGTTTTATATTTTATAAAAGACTCCAAAAATTGAAGCTGAGTTTATGCGCTTCCATATATGGGTGTAAAAAGTTTTCATGGTGCAGCAGATTCAGGCTGAGTCTCTAGAACCATACCCATTGGCTGGCTTTCAGGAAACTCTGACTGCGAAGCAGTAATCTTCGACTTCTTGTAGCCGATCGAGCTCTTGAGAATGAAACTAAGAGGCGTTTTCCGTGCGGAATCATCAGATCTGACCAAATAGCAAACAAAATCAAAACAATAGCTTGTGAAACAATACCATAACAAGGGAGAAAACAAAACTTAAAGAACAGACCTGCTATGATTTTTCGTCCTACCATCAGCTTTTTTGCTAATTTCACCACGTTCATCTGACTCAGTACCTTGAAAAAGAATGCAGAAAGAATTCTAGTTAAAGGTTATATTATCTTAAAACAGTAATAACAAGGATAAATTAAATTGGAAAATTTTCTTTCATCAGAATCACTATAATAACATTAACAACACATTTTTTTTCTCATCAAAGAAAAATTCAGCAAAATTAAAAAGGATAAAAAAATACATCATACCAAAGAAGTTTATGACCGTCGGAAGTTTCAATGCACTGGCCTTTGTCTGCACTTCCTCAAGGTGACTCTCCGGGTCTACAGATAGGGATAAATCATCTAAAGCAGTCTTTATGGAAGCCTTCTTTTTGCAAGTGTCATTTTCACTCTCAGAGCTTGTAACCGAAGCATCGCTATGTATGCTACTTGGATTTTTTCTAACAACTCTATATCGCCCTTTCATATAAGGCGTGTCCTCTGTGCTCTCACTTGATGCTACCTCAGTGGCCATCACATCACTCTGAGAAACATCAGCATTATTAGAGCCAACAGCATCACCTAAAGGGTTACTTTTGGTTGAAGAATTGAGGAACTTGTACCGAACATCATCTTTGGAAACCATATTGTCAATGTCATGATCGGGTACAAGTGATTGAGTCTTCCCCTTCCCATCTGCTGCGATCTTCTTCCTTTGTTTATCCCCAATAGCCCCTGATTTTGATAGCTGAATATTCGATTCAGGCTCAAAATTATGAAGCTTCTTATCAAGCTTGGGCTTGTCATTAGTTTCATGGAGAGACGAGTCAGATTCAATTTTACCAAAAGACGAGTTCTGTTTACCTGATTGCTTTGTGTTTTTAGCTTTACGTACAATTCCAGTCTTAGAATCCTTGGTTCCAGTACCATATACAACATCAACCGTCTCATGATTAATATCATTTTCTAGAGGCTCACCAATAGCTAAATGCTGTTTATTCGAAGAAGGCTGAACTAAGTTGGTGGGAGAATCCTGATAGGGCTGTTTTATATCAGTTTTCTCGTTAGTACTGTTTTTCTTTCTAGATTCAGATTTTCCAGATGGAGGATCTACTGCGTGAACAGATGGATCATGCTTGCCTTCCCTGGGACCAAGGTAATCATCAGGTTTTATGGTAGAATCGTCTGGTCTGCAAAACCGTGCAGGCTCACTCATTTCTGAAGAAACTTGAGATTTTAATGATTCCTTTTTGGACTTCTTCCTGTCACACTTAGATTTAGTTGGAGCTGCCAAGGGTTCATGTTGGGTAACATGGCCTTTAACTATGATTTCGGCATTGAATTGCTCAGTGAAATCTTGGAGCTTGCAACTTGGAGATTCGAAGGGATTTACTTGAGGTAGTTCAACCAGCTTTGATGAATTTTCAACAGACAGAGGGGCATTCACCCTCGCATCCATGCAATGCAGATTTATTTTTTTATTGGACTTGTTCGAAAGTTTAGATGGATCAGATCCTCTTTCGTCATTGGATTCAGGTACCAAGCCATTAAATTTCAGTAACAAAACATCACTATTTTCTTGAGAGCTGAGTTTAGATGGCTCACACTTGGACTTTTTCCTGCTTTGGCTTGGCTTAGCTTGAACTTCAGAAGATGTCTGTGAAGGAACACTGATCTCTGCAGCTTGTTTAACAAATGCATCGCATGCTTCGCTTAAATTATTAGGAATGCTAATTGGAGGATTACCTGAATTCATGTCAGAGACTTCCTCTTGGTTAGAAATTTTCTTGAAGGATGACAATATTTTAATTATAGCATCTATACTATGATCTCCATCAGCTTTCTGATCAGCTTGTTTGATAAAATTTGCAGCATTGGATTCATTCTGAGCATCAATTAAGGAAACCTGAGCATTATCAGAATTGAATTGATCTTTACGTCCATTTAACTCTGCAGACTCACAAGCCCTAGATAATTCAGCTTTTGATTTTTTGGTGGTGCGTTGTGACTTGCTTAGACCTTTATAATCAACTTTTGCAAAAACACATTCCTTATTGGCTCCTTTCAGACTGGAAACTGCATTAGTGGCTTGCTCATGGGAAGGGAACTTTTCAGCAGATGCAGAAATTCCTGCATTTGCATTTACATATCCAGCTTCTCCCAAATTCAAATCTGTTATATGCTTTGTAGCATAGAACTCCCTGCTTTCCTGATCATTTGCTTCTTTAGGTTCTAAAATTTTGCTTGATTGACTCTGGAACTTATCTGTGCTGCAGTACAACTTAGTTGTAGATTCAGATGCTAAAGGTGAAGAAACTCTAGGCTCTGCAGTTTCTTCAAGATTTACATCAACATTAGTACCTTGATCTGAATTCAAATGCTTTTTGCTTTGATCTTCAGGATTGACTTGAAGAATATGTTCTTCATTTATTTTCAAATAATGCCTGCTCTCTTTCTGATTGGAAACTTCCAAAAAACTTGCAGTATCATGTGATGTGCTCATATCTCTTTCATCATTTGCCAATGACTCCTCTATACTTGGCTCAGGAGGGTATTTTCCTGAGAAGATATGAGCACTGGTTTCTTTCCGTGAATTGTGTGAATCTGATCTTTGTTGAGGTGATCTAACAACTACACTTCCATATGGCATAACAATAGGAGCCTCTTCATGAGATTTGGACGACTTTCTTTTTATTTTCTTAGTGTGCTTCTCAAGTTGGGGATTTTGAAGAGAGATGGTATTCTCATGGGGTGATTTAATTGGAAATTCGGAAACTGCTTGAGAAGAAACTTTGGCCTTTGCAGGTTCTTTAGAACTGACAACATTGGTATATTGACTTGAATTCATATGCTTTTGGCTTCGATTTTCAGGATTGATTTGAAGAATCTGTTCTTCGATAGGTTCTTTATTTACTTCCATAGAATGCCCGTTTTCTTTCTGATTGGCAACTTCCAGAAAACTTGCAGTATCATGTGTTGTGCTCGTATCTCCTTCATCATTTGGCAATAATTTCTCGATGTTTGGTTCAATGGGACATTTTTCTGAGAAGACAGAAGCATTGCCCTCTTTTCCCGAATTTTGTGGATCTGTAATTACTTGAGGTGATCTAACAACAGCAGTTTCAGATGGCATAGCAAGGCAAGCCACTTCATGAGATTTGGACGACTTGCTTTTCCTTTTCTTAGTATGCTTCTCAAGTGGGGTATTTTGAAGAGATATGGCATTCTCATGAGGTAATTTACTTGGTAATCCTTCTGAATAATCAGCAAGAACTTCCTTTTTTCCATCACAATTAATTTTTGGTGAAGCATTCGTTGTTTTATTAGACTCATCAATGTCTTCACTTCTATTGAATTTGTTCTGTCTTCTACAGACTTCAAGGTGTTCTTCATGTAAGCCATCCTTTAGTTTCTTACCACTTTTCTTCTCTACAACAACAGCAGTTTCAGAAGGCATAGCAAGGCAAGCCACTTCATGAGATTTGGACGACTTACTTTTCCTTTTCTTAGTATGCTTCTCAAGTGGGGTATTTTGAAGAGATATGGCATTCTCATGAGGTAATTTACTTGGTAATCCTTCTGAATAATCAGCAAGAACTTCCTTTTTTCCATCACAATTAATTTTTGGTGAAGCATTCGTTGTTTTATTAGACTCATCAATGTCTTCACTTCTATTGAATTTGTTCTGTCTTCTACAGACTTCAAGGTGTTCTTCATGTAAGCCATCCTTTAGCTTCTTACGACTTTTCTTCTCTACAACAACAGCAGTTTCAGATGGCATAGCAAGGCAAGCCACTTCATGAGATTTGGACGACTTGCTTTTCCTTTTCTTAGTATGCTTCTCAAGTGGGGTATTTTGAAGAGATATGGCATTCTCATGAGATAATTTACTTGGTAATCCTTCTGAATAATCAGCAAGAACTTCCTTTTTTCCATCACAATTAATTTTTGGAGAAGCATTCGTTGTTTTATTAGACTCATCAATGTCTTCACTTCTATTGAATTTTTTCTGTCTTCTACAGACTTCAAGGTGTTCTTCATGTAAGCCATCCTTTAGCTTCTTACCACTTTTCTTCTCTACAATATAATGCTTTGATTGGCTTTCAAGTAGTTTATCCTGTTGTGATGTCTTGCTCGTTTTTGAGGATATTGTTTTATGTGTGCAAGTAGCAGAAGGCATGGCATCACTAGCTTCAGAGTCAAGATTCTTGCAATCATCTTTTCTTCTATCACCCTTCTCTTGATCAATCAACATAGTTGGCCTATGACCATGGTCTATGCTTGGATTAAGACTTTTTTGTCCATCAGGGTCAATATTTGTAGGTGATAATCCACAAAAAACAATCTCTTGATGCCTGTCCACACTACAAACAGGAACTGCATTATCATGGTGCTTCATTTGTTCATTTGTGACTTCGTTGGGAAGTATCTTTTGATTCTTGACAGTGCAGATAGGGACAATATCAATGCAGACAAACCAGCTCCCCTGGACTCCATCAAAAGCATTCAAGACATACATTGAATCTGTTAAGTTATAGAAGAAACCTCGGCGCCTCACCTGTTAGGACTAGTAATTGTCAGTATCACAAGCCATCAATACAGTGATTTCTTTTGCTATGTGCTTCTTAAAAACTCAATCATAAATTAAATGATGTAAAACAAAACTTGGAAACATAGTTTGCTAAATAAAATTTCCTATGTGGAGGCAAGTCATGAGGTAGAGCAATAATGGAGAGCTCTGCAAAATATTTCTCAATTACTGTTCCAAAAGATAAATCCTAATTTAATGAATTTAAAACATAAAGGAAAAAAAATCATTTTGATAAAAAAAGACTTCAAACAAACACATATAAAAGTTAACAAGAGATTCAGAATGGCATTGTTATCAGCAATTAAAATAACTCCATGCATCCAATTGATGCTTAGAAAGATAAATTTATGTGTAGAAAATAAAGGAAAGAAATAAAAGTTGTCCACATACATATTTTAGAGAGCATATAAGCAATACTCAGAAACTAACTTATCATATATGCAATGTCCTTATTTTCAATGGAGAGAGAAAATATTGAACTAAGAAAAGAACGTCATGCCTTTATTGCCTGAATGCCGATTTCTCCGATACCCTGGAAGCAAAGAGCGTGTTCGGCTGCTATTTTTGCTGCACGAAGAAAAAAAAAAAAGTAAAGATGTTTGCAAAATAAAAAAGAAAAAAAAAACATCCGAAACAGCAGAGATTGAAAATGGAAATTAAAAGGATAGAACAATATAAACCTTTGACTTCGCTGATGGTGTCGTAGAGAGAGACAACCAAAGCAAGATGCGTGTCGACATTACTGTCGACGAAGATCGTATGGAGATTATCAGTAGGAGGCAGCAAGATCTCGCTCGCCATTGCTGCTACTGAATATTGATGATGGCTCGGAGCCGCCAGAGGAAGAAAATAAAGGAGGGATAGGGAAATCGGAACAAAGGGGAAAGGGTTTAGTCGAGGGTTTGCAGCAGCGTAGGCTCTGTATTTTGTAGGGCTGTGAATCGGTCGGGTTTAAACCTTAATCTGTGAACCGGACTCGGACGGTCTTTTAAAATAAAAAAATTTTGATATAAATTTTTCTTTAAAAACTAGCGAAAAAATAATAATCAAAAGTTATTTCAAATTAAATTTTAAATTTTATTTCGGACAACTTTCTAATTGCTTTGTTAAATTGATAAGTTGTTATAGATAAAATAATCATTTAAAAAGTTATTAAAAAACACATTTTATGAACAAAAATTTTAAAAAGTAATGAAAAACTAGTAACAAATAAAAATTATTATTGTAATCTGAAAAACAAATAATTATCCAACTTTATTTGATTTAGGCCCTGTTTGGGACGACGGTTCGGCTGCGGCATGTTTTAAGATGCGACTTGAGGCTGTTTGGGGCGGTGAGTTGCAACGGAGGCGTAAAAATTTGCCTGTTCTCAGCATGTTTTTGGCGACCAAAACACCTCTCTCGAAAAATGCCGTGTTTCACTATTCAAACAAGAAAAAAAAACGTTAATACCCTTCCTCTCTTCCGTTGCTATCCCACTGGAATTTTCTACCTCCACTTGCAGAGCAATTTCAAATATTGTTGTTTACTGGATGTCAAATTGTTGAGTTTCTCGCAGCAACTCGTACCCAATGCTATCCTGCTAACATTTTCTCCTCTTGTTGCAATTTGTAGTTGGCAAGGTAAAATTTTTGAAATCCCCTTTTGAATTTTGCACCCTAATGTTATTCTTCCCTAAATTTTTGTTTTCATCATTCATGAAATCTCTATGTCGTTGTATGCATTGAACCCAACCCGTTTTTTTAAAACGGGTCATTTTCTCGATCCCGAACCTGATCAACCCGACACGACATGCCAACCCGTTGGTGTCTTTACTTCTGAATCCAACAAAAAATGGGAGCTGCCAAGTGCCGGCTTGATCGGAAGAGCTCCAAGGTGTGCACAAAGGCTATGGAGCCCCACGGGAAGGACTGCTTGGATTCGTCTTGGAAGTCGAAAAGGTTGATGAGGTGGCGCCGTCTATCTTCACCTGTGGCAGCGAGGGCTTCGCAGCGGAAGTCGGTACCAATCGGAGATGCCATGGAAGATGAGTGACATAGACTTGATGGCGACGATCCAATTGCGTGTTCGGGAGAGTCGGCGATAGATGGAGCGAACGACACATACTACATAAAAAATGAAGATCAACACATATAAATATGCAAAAAAAAATTTATTTACAATTTTACCCAATTAATAGATACTCCATGTTATTGTTATTTAAGATTTCACTATGAGTTGATTGTGAAAATTTATAATCCTAATTTCTAACACAATCCTATTCTTCCTAACACAATATAAAGAAAACACACATTTTGTTCTACAAATTGTTTTGGTTGAGAATGTTGAGAGTTGCTACTTAGTTTTGCATGTTTGATATTCTTGCAACTTGAATGTTTTTTATTATTCCAAATATTATTGATTTGATTATTATTTCTTCTAACATATTTTGGAAGAATTGGTTTGCTCTTGTGTATTAACATTTCAGGAAAATCATACTCCGAATTATTGAAGACTTCAAATCAAGACCAATTTAAAATTTATTGTAATTGAAGTATGTATTTTTTATTTTATTGAGTATGAGAGAGTGTGATTGTAATTGAGTAACTGAGCACACACACACATCAGGAGAGAGTTTAAAATTCATATCACTTCGTACGGGACGATTTGATCAGTTATTTTCCCTAACTAGCAGTCGAACGAACAGAAATGAAAATTTTCGTATGGATCATACTGGACGATCCTAGTTTCGTATAAGGACGAATGTCTCGGGTCTATTCTCTCACAAAATTTTTTTTCTAAGTATGGTTCGTACGGGACGATCCCAGTTTCGTACAAGGATGAAAGTCTCGGGTCCGTTCTTGCTCATTTTTTCTTAAAGTTTCGTACATACAAAATTTGAAAATTTTCACTGTTTGTCCCGGACGAACTTGGTTCGTACCGGACGATGATCGCGTACGAAATGATTTCATACCGATTCACAACATGTTCGTACGCAATAGTATTTGAACTGTTCATATGTATGAATATACGATAGTACTGTACGATCGTGCACGCTCTAAATTGAAAATTTTGATTTTCTAAACGGTTTTTTATCTTTTATATAAAAGGATCATTAAAAATTGACATGAAAAATCTTATCTTTGTGATTTTTCAAGGGCAATAAAAGGAGAGAGTGTGAGAGAGTGTTTGAGAGAGATTTCTTTCTAGTGGAGTGTGAAGGGTCACAAGGTTACTCAAAGGTAAGGATCTCTATGTGTGATTTGTGTTTTTCACTCTTCCTCTTGTATTTCTAGATTGCTCGTGAGAAGATCTTTGAAGAAGATCCGGTTCTCTGCTGACATTTGGAGAGTGTGAACAGTTGACGGTTCTATGCCGACACTTGGAGGGTGTGAAAGGATGAATGTACTCTGCCTACACTTGGAGGATGTGAAAGGATGAAGGTACTTTGCCTACACTTGGATGGTGTGAAAAGACGACGGTTCTCTGCTACACCGGGGATTGCTGAAAGAGAGTTTTGTAAAAGCTTCTCCGCCTTGTTGTGGGGGCAAAATGAGAGTGACTTTTGATAATAGTGCAATACCTGAAGAGGGAATTTTCAGTGAGTGGATGTAGGTTGTGTTTGACCGAACCACTATAAATTTTTATATCGTTTAAATTTCCTCTACTTACTACAAGTTTTATTTCGTGGTTGAAATTTGTTTTCAAATAACTTCAATTAACTTACTACGAATCGTCAACTGGTTTCTAATTTTAAAATTAAAGAGAATTTTTAAAATTATCAATTCTCCCTCTTGGTTAGCCTTGGAACATAAGTTTAGGTTTAACAACATATTTAAGATTGAACTGAGAATACAATATAATCCTTGAAATGTCTTTAATGAAATGGCATGTGACTAAGTGTGTCTAGATTGCTTTTCTTTATAGAGCAATAATTAAACTCCATAACTTAACAATTTCTCATTATGAAGAGACTAATCAATTTTCATGTCGCCATAGCAATGGTAGCAACTTCTCACCCCTAATAAAGATGATCAACATAATTTGCACATAACTTAGATTTTTTATTAATTGGAACAATCTTTGTTATCATATTAGCTAATTTCAAGCTCTAAAGAGTCTTCTCTAGCTTTTAAATTCCATCTTTGAAAGTTGATCTAATGTAGTGATAAGGAACTTGAATGTGCCTTTCCATAGCATCATAAATTAGGATATTTAGTAAAAGAATAGCATCTTCTCAATTCGTTGCTCAATTTCTCACCTTCTAGATCTTCAAAATGATTTTGTTAAGAAATTTCAACCTAGTGTTGCCCACAATTATTCTCCCTATAATCATTCCTTCAAATCTTCTCCACAAGAAAAGTATCATGAATATAATTAAACTATAGTTTTGATTTCTTATAAGATTGCTCGTAGCAACCATTGCAGTGCAGGTTCCCAACTATTCAAACAACGTCAAAATTAAATCACAAATATGATAATCACAAATTTTATTTTTTTGGGACATTTAGGCCATTTAAGACAAACTCATACACACAACACATACACAAAGACTCGAATCCAAGACCTCTTAGTTGGAAGCATAAGCTCTCAACCAACAAGCCAAGGTGAACTGTATATAATCACAATCTTGTTATGCTTAATCTCACCACCAAATCACCTGCAATCATCTTTAGATTAAATAATCACTCACGAAATAAACCACCCTAAAGTTACATGCTAAGGATAAATCGCTTCACTTTATAAATATTATTTATAATAATAAAAAAAAAAAAATCAGCTCAATAGATCATCAATGTAAATTTTTAATAATTAAAAATCTTTATATCACTCCACAATTAACAATCAACATTCTATCATACATATCTTTATTAACATCAATATAGACACACCCATTTATGTTTAAAGTAAATCAAATCAATTCTCTATTTAAGTTTCTTTTAAGACAACTTTCTTATAATTTTCAAAATAAATTTTTTGTACAACAAATTTAATTTTAAAAACTTTAATATTAAAAAACAGTTTTAAAAATAAATTTATCTTAATCATACGCTTTCTTAACATTAACAAAAAAATCTCAATCAAACGCATAAATATTAATTTTGTTTATGAAGAACAGTACAATTATTTATGACTTCAATTCTCTTCATATAAAAGCATGTAATAATAATACAGAAATTGGCGACAGACAAAGCTGAACATTCGCATCAGCAGTAATATTTATTTGTAGATATGCTATACAGACTTGCCCTTGAGAACCACAGAACAATAATTGATTTGGAGCAACCAACGCAGCAACCTTTGTAGTGCGGCTCAGTAAGGCTTTTAAGCAGAGACGGCTGCGGCCAAAATACGGTATGAGTTGCTGTTAGGGCTTATTATGCTCTCAAACTGAGCAAGCAGCTATAAATTCCACATTGATATCTTGCGGTCTATGCCGTCTGCAGAACTTCCTCATGCTTGATATCGAAAACCTTTATCAGAACATCTTCCACAACCTGCCCAATTATTAGGTGAGCGCGACGAACAATTATCTTATGAAGATAGAATTTTGTATTCATTGTGAAGATTTTGCAACACGGATTCAATACATAAGAAGAATAAATAGTAATACATAGAACAGCTCACAAGAAAATCATGAACTAAACTGACCTAATAATTTCTCCAATAAGAAATATTGTATGATCACGCCTTTCTAAAACGAGTCATATGCCTCAAGGAATTTTGAGACAACGCCTCGTTCTGGTTAAATTTTATAATATTTTTTCTTATATAAATATATTTTTATTCTATTATACAAAGAAAAGAAATCAAATAGCTACAAGACAAATGAACAAGATTGAATAGTTGTGTTATGTTTAATAAAAATTTGAAAGCTAAACATCTCCAATTATAGTGATGAATAACTATTGATAATGAAATAAATCATTTGGTTGTTAATGATATATTATCTATGATGAATGAATAATAATAAAAAATAATGAAAGATTTAAAGTTGAAGATGAAGGAACGCCTTTGATGATGAGTTGAATGAAGATATCAATGCTAATATTAAAACGATTACTAAATTGATAATAACTTCTATTTCACAATCATTTTAAAGAAAGTAGCAAAGTGGGATTCGAGCTTAAAAAAAATAAATGATGATTTAAATATAATGGATTACTTTGTTATGTTATTAATTTATTGTTTTATAATATATTACATTGAATCCAATATTAACTTATGAATGAAATTAAAAAAAAAAATGTTGAAATTGAAGAAGGGTTTGATAATGATAATGAGATTAAATTTAAGGATGATATAGTTATTACATATGAAGGCTATATTATAAATAATGTAAAAGTAAAGATGAGGCCGTCGTAAATCCTGATCCTTACGGTTTATTTAACTTTTAAACGAGTGTTTACTTTAAATCTCGTTTCAAAATTCTATTTTATAATAACATTTAATATTAAGATTTATAGTTTGTATCTTTATGCTGATGAATCAAATAAAAATATTGATATTTTTTTGTCATTTTTATAAATTATTTGTAAGTTCATGAGTTTTTTATTTTTCTATTTCGAGGCTAATGCCTCGATCTGTTGTTGACCTCATTTTTTATGAGGCTTAACTGAATCAAATCTAAAATCAACTCAATCCAAATTATGATCAAAATCAAAATCAAATCCAAATCCCTTAAATTGATAGTCACCTAGTGGCTACCATTTGACCCCTCCTACTATATCATTAACAATCACCTAAATGATTGTCAATGATATGAGTAAATCAAATTCAGACAACTAAATTCAAAATCAAAGTCAAATCCAAATTTCAAGCCAAAAATCAAAAGCCAAAGTCCCTAAACCCATAACCTATTCGAGTGATTTTTTAATCACCTCAAAATCAAATAAAATGACATTGTAATCATGAATTGTCAATTACATATTGATCAAACATGTCCCTAGAGTCAACCCTCCAAATTTGAGAGCAATCCAAGCTCTCTAACCTCTAAAACTGAATTGAATTTCAAAGGTTGTAAAACATTCAAATATTTATAGTCCATGCCACTGGACTATACATATTGTGAAATTTAACCTTGGGAAGCTCCCCAAAACCCTTGAACATATTCATGATCAATGTTATGACAAGTTAAACTCAAAACTAAACTTTTGGTGGACCTTGGGACCACTTGAACCCAAAATCCTTAAAATCAAACCTCATAAACCTCAACATAGCTCATTCAAACCAACCTTAGTTGAACAAGTCAACCATAGTTGACCAAATAACCCTTTAAGGGTTCAAACATGCATTTCATACAAGAAGACCTCCCCATCGCATGAAACCACTTCCATTGAGTCCAAAATATCATCTTGAATTTGTTGGACAACCCCTGGTCAAAACTAGTTCACTAAGTCAATCATAGTTGACCAAATCAACCCTACATTCAACCCGATCCAAATCCAATGCTCCAAGCATTATCAAACCAAATTGAATCCTTAGGGTGATCCATAGAGACCCTAAGAACCTCTCATAGGAAACCTAACCCTTGGGTCCACTTACGCTAGCCACCTGGCTTAACACAAGTGGTTGCAAGAGGCTTCACTTGAGCCAAATATCAACCTGAGCTAAATCCAATCAAACTAATGCTTGCACTAGGTCTCCCCTGACCCTTTGCTCCTACCCTAGGTGGCCTAGCCCATGGGCTCACATGGGCTAGGAATTAGTCTAACCAAAAGTGGCCAAAACCACCTTGGGATGAGCCCATTTCAACCCTAGGCTTCACCAAGCAAAATTGACACTTGTATTGTATAGCCCTAGGTCCCATGCACCTATCATGATCAGCCCAGCTCTTGGGTTGACTTGGATCAAGAATAACGCTAGCCCAAAAGGGTCCCAAAACATTCTTCCAGAGCTATATTGCCCAATTGATCTTCACTAGACCAATTTGGCTCATGCATTAGGCTTAGGGAGGGTGCTTGTCCCATGTGGTGGTTGGTGGTGGCCGACGGCGGCTGGAACAGGTGGAACCGACCCTTAGTTTTCCCTCCTCACATGAGCTAAACTCAGGGCCTTTTTAGGCATAAAACCGCTTTTTGAGCTCAGGTAATGTTCCTTGAGCTATCCCCTTTAGTTGGCAAGCATCAAAACCCTCTGCCTGAGCAATCTCGACTGTCCAAAGCCATCGGAGAGGAATAAATAGGGCACCCTCACTCATACTCTCCCATTACATTGCATTCTCTCACTTCGAAAACATTCCCCAGAGCCGCACGAAGCTCCCCAAGCCCTCATGCGCCCTCCTTCGATGACTTCGAGCAAGCTTTGGTGAAATCCTTTTGTCCAAGCTCGAAATCCCACCTTCAGTGCTCCTCCAGCTGCGGTCCCTTTAGAAGAAATCTTCCCAGATGTTGGACGAAGCAGCTTGAACTCAGCCACTGGCATTTGGAGCATTCCATGAGGTAATGGTTCAATCCCGAGCTCTCTAGCCAGGTAGTCCGGTCAAGTGTGAAGTGAACTTTCAACTTAACAGATTCTGACCGCTGGATTGAAAGGTTCATAATCCCTTGATGCTCTCTATTAAATCTGGTATCATTTCGATGAGATCACGACAGAAAAGCCTTACGGCTTAGAACGCGCGCGGGAGGTGGAAGATTAAATCAGAGACGTTGAACTTAATAAATGAATCTGATTAAATCCCGCGGTCCAGGAGCGCGTTATATCATAGCTGTTTGATCTTGGATCGGATGGCTACATTTAATACCGCATTAATATTGTTAGTGCCAATGATTGGCCGCCTAATCAAACGACGCAGTGTGGAAAAGCACGGTTGACTGTGTAAACCCCTAATTAATTTTATAGAAAAATAAAAAAACTTCAAAAAACCAGATCTCCTCACACACTTATCCAAATAAGGTGTTCTTAGGATCATTGGAAAGGTCTTGACTAGATCTACAAAAATCCTATGATTTCAAGCTCTGATTTAATATGAAATTAAAGTTATTTAGGTTGTAGGGGTATTTTACAATTATGGCCTGCAATTAATTCACCAGAGCTTGAGACTTTAGGAAATTGATTTTGGGCATGTTATTGACATGTCCAAATTAATCACCTATGTTTGTTTTGATTGAGGGCTTCTTTTGGCCAATTTAAGCTTGTGGGTCAATAATCAACCCTTAAGTTTGGATTAGCCTAATCACCACTCCAATGGAATTTAGTATCTGAGATTTTGTGTGTTTGTTGTGAATGTTATGAGGGTTGTATGCCTCTAATCTCACCTAAATCCTAAGTCTAGTTAGCCAAATATAAATCCCTAAGTGCATAGATGCATTTTCCTTAGGTGATTAAGTTAACCACCTTAGAGGGTCCACTAGAAAGCCAAATTCAGTGGACTTGAGCTATAGGATCTGGTGAACGTATGGTTCAAATCTCACTACATTTGGATATAATTTAATCCACTATTTAGGAATCCCAAATTTTGTCAACCTAATTGGCTCAGGATCCTAATTAAATCATAACTAATTCAAATAAACTCCTAAAAATACAAACTAAAGTTCTAATCACTCATATTTAAGTGCAAAACATAAGAAAAATAAAAGCCCCATGAGAAGGATTCAAAATAAAATATAATTTAATAATTAGAGAAAATCATCAATTAATTAAATTAAATAATTAAAAATTATTAAAAAACCTAAAATAGTTTCAAACACTTGAAATCACCCCTAAGATATTGGGTGAGATTTCAAGAGGTTCGGAATTAATTTGGTATAAAAATCACAAAACCTCTCTATTTATGTAATTAAATAATTTAATTAAATTTATAAAATTGAGCAAACTTAAAAGGCATTAGTATTATCACTGGGTCTAGTATTTATGAAAAATATCAAATACCCATAACTCATTAAAAATAAAAAGTCAACAATTTGGAATCTAGCTTATTAAAATATCTAAACTTTAAAAAATCATAACTAATTCAAGAAAAATGCAATTCACACAAACTAAATTGCATCAAATCATAAATAAAACCTAGTATTTATTAAAAATATTAAACTTCCAAAATTTGTAATAAATTAAAAATTCAACCTAAAGTCAAACCTACTTAAGGGTTTCAATTAATTAAAATTTGAATAAATCCAACTAAATCCATTTTTTAAGAAAAATCAACCAACTTAATGAATTTAAATTAATCTATAATTTTTAACACAACTACATTAATGGGCTTTATAGGTTAGACTAACTCGAGCTGCAGGACTAAGTGTTTTAAGGAGGCAATGTCCTCAGCCCCGTTGTGACAATGCTACAAAACAATTGATGAAAAATGAAAATCAATAATAAACTAATAATTAATACCTAAAATCAGTAATGAGATAATCACAAATTTAGATTTAGATAACTTACTTTAGTAAACTAAATCAAACTTAAACACAAAGATAATTGCTGAGTAACCTGAGCCTGCGAGGCTATTAAGTTAGACACAAAGATGTTAAAATAAACCTCATGAACCTGTTATAAACAAATGCAGTTGTTATTCAACTTAAATAATTAATAATAAATTACTAGTAAAAGAGAGCTTTTAGATCTTATTTAGATTCCATTAAGAAAACATTAATGTATTAGATTTTAAGACTTAAGGACTAAAATACCAAATTAAAATTAAAGATTTAAAAAACTAATAATTAATCAACCTCAACACTTAAAATTCACATTAAAACACTAAAATTTAAACTCAAACTAAAACATCCCTTAGCCTAAAAGCATATCAAGTAAAGCAATAGAAAACTTCAAATATTAACCAACTTAAGATATATTCAAACACACAGTCTGATGTATTCACTGTGGATGGCTTATTAGAATAACCAATCCTTTTTCTCGGCTAGGCCTTATTCTTTTATGAATGCTCTTTTCTGTGAAGTGGATTTTATGTGGATTTCTAAGCATGTGGTTGCTATGGTTTTGATGTGACTTATGATGTTTATGAAGTAATGTTTTTACTACGATGTTCTAAGCATGTGGGCGCTAAATTTTCCTAGGTTAGAAGCGATCTAGATGCTAACAAATTTTTTTGCAGGTGGTCATGTTTAAGCAGGACAATAAAAAAGGGGGCAAGTTAAAACGTGATTAACAAATTTTTCATAATTGCTAAAATTGCTAAGCCCCCTTAAAAATTAAAAGAATGACCAAGTGAATGTTTTGGCTCAAAAGTGAGCAATTGATCATATATAAATGCTTGAGATTTTTTGATGACTTTATATGAATTGCTTAGGATAACATGCAGAGAGTATAAAATCATTTTAAATTTATGTGTAATTAAATATAAAAGAGTTGATAAAGTTAATTAAAGTATAATATTTAAACAATTTAGAATCCAAAGAGGAAAGAAACATCCCTTAAGGGAGAATTTCTTTCATTTGGAGATTCAAATTTGGATAACTTGAGATCCAAACAAAAAAAGGAACACCCCTTCAAAAAAGGAGTTCTTTTTATTTGGATATTCAGACCTGATGGATCCAAGGAGCTTGAAGGAAAGGAGCTGAAGAAAAGAAGACAAAAAAAAAATTTCACTTTAAAACTTGCGTCATTACATAAGATTTGAATATGAGATGTTGTCAATGGGGTCCGACCATTTTTAATCTCATTAAAAAATCCAAAAGTCTACATTAAAATTTTCTAAAAACAAAATTACAATTTGCTTATTCCCAAAGTTTGCAAACATCTGCCTAAAGGCTTAGGTCTCACCTCGTTAAGGTAAAATGCCTTGATACCTGATTTTGACTTTTTAAATCTTGAGAGTCAAGCAACCCTAATAGTAAATTCATAGATCATAAGCTATGACAGGAAACCACTTGTTACAACAATAACAACACCAAAATCAAGCCTTCATCCGACTACGTGGGGTCGGCTATATGATCATTTTTCTCACTGTGTCCTATTAAGAGTCAAATTCTCATTTAAATCTAATAAAAAACTATCATTTCTAATACTTTATAACCAAGCTTTTTTAGATCTACCTATTCCTTTCTTAACATAGGCCAGATTTAATACATCTACACTCCAAACCAAGTTATTGGAAGGTCAACGTTTTATGTGACTAAACCATCTAACATGATTCTATCTAATCTTATCTATCATTGGAGCTATTCAAGTTTTTCACGTATAAGCTTGTTTCAGATTTTGTCACTAAGAGTAAAGCCACACATCCACTTGAGCATCCTCATTTTTGCAACACTTAACTTAATTTTATGCTTCTCTTTTAATGGTTGACATTCTACGCCATAAAGCATTGCAGGTCTCACCACCATCTTATAGAATTTTTTCTTAAATTTTAGGATTACTTTTCTAACACACAACAGGCCTGATGCATTCCTCCACTAGACACTTTTAATTCAAACCAAATCCATTAACTTCTTTAATTGAAATTGACTCCAGAAAATGAAAATTTGAGAAGAATACTTCAGCAAACAAGATTTATTACTAGGATTCCAACAAATAAAGGGATATCACAATTAGTGAGGATTTCCGAACATATTGCTATAAGAAGTCAACACTCTTTTTCTTGTAATGACATAGTAGGACTGTAGGAAAGCACAAAATCCTTGGACCATTTGGCAGCAGTTTCTTCTTCTCACCTCTCTTTGGTAAATAAGAACAACTTCAGCCTAGCTAATAAATAAGCATGAAAGACTCCAACCTCGCCCAAAGTTTAGAAAAGTGTATCTTATCTTTTTCATAAGCAAACCGCATTGAGGCTGTCAATAGGCTAGTTAATCGTTATTTGGTATTTCCATCATAAGCATGCATATCAAATATTACATCAAAGCATGGAAACGAGCATCACTTATTGAAGGCATGAACATGCTAAGGTTAACTGAAAGCTCAAAGTGGCAAGATAAAACAATAATAGATATTTAAGGAATACGTTATAACCATAGGATACCACTTTCACATAGCTTAAAAAACAAAAAAAAAAGGTTTCATAATTTGAAGCTCAAGAAAAAAGAGACTCAAGGGAATCTTGATTTAATATATATATCGTAATAATTTTAAACATTCTTATATTTTCTGAATTTTATTAATTACCTTGTCAGGAGTTGAAGCCCCTGATGTTAGTCCAATTGTGATGGGTCCAGAAGGAAGGAAGTTTACCTTCTCAACAAGTTCCCCATGCTGGAGACAGAAAATCAGCAATAAATAATAAGAGGCATCAATTTGAATAAAAACATAAAATTTGCCATCTTACAAGCAACTTATAGCTTATCTTGTTTCCTGGTCCGATTCTTTTTTCGTTGTCTATCCAATAAGATGGTATTCCATTGATTTCGGCAATCTCTTGCAAGTGCGAGGTATTACTTGAATTCCACCCACCAACAACGAGAATCAGATCAAGTTTATTCTCAACCAGCTTGTTCATTGCATCTTGCCGCTCCTGAAAATAGTCAAGTTTGAATAGTATAAGCAAATTTTAAACTAGTCATCCAACGTGATCCTTAATAGATTAATAAAATACGGGCTTCTACGGTTGGGTTGTTGGCTGAGAGTGTGTACATGGCTATGAACAAGTTATGAATTTTGGTTTTTGGCTAAAGCACTAAGGTTTCCTGGCTTAAGTTTATGCAGCCATGGATAAAATTTTTGAGAGATTTCAAATTGCAGATGGATTTCTTTTTTGATTTAATTTAAATTTGAATTAAGCTGATCTTATGTCAATCATATCTATCAATATAGGGGATAAAGAATCTATAAATAGATGCATTGAGGCATATTAAAATTAACTTTGGCTAAATAAAATTTCTCTTTTCAAATTTAATTTCATTAATGCAAGTTGGATATGCGAATCTTTTAAATACAATACAGATTTGCCTTTCTAAGTCCAACGAAAATTGTCTCTTTGTACCAACTTGACACCTTATATTGCTTATTTTGGAATGCTCGTGTCTTGTTCGTATTTCATATATACATAATTTGATATTGGCTTGATTAGTGCTCATGCTTTGGTTCAAATTTGGTACATTGAAAAATCAATTTGTGTAAATGAAATTAGAAATGCTCATTGATTTTATATGGCTTTAAATCCTCAATTAATTTCTCAATTAATTCAGCCATTTCTTTATCAGTTAGGTTTTAATTCTAGTATTGGTTGTTTATATTTAAAGAAAGATAGCGACAGACCTAAATAAAAATGATTAATGTAGCTTACCCCATATAGCAAAATAAAAGCTTGATTTTTTTTTGGATGTTGTAGTATTGGTTGTTTGTATTTAAAAAGACAAGCTATCAAACTAATTATTGACTTATGATCTGTTAATTCTCAAGTTTCTTGGCATAAATTCATACTACAAGCCATAATAGTTGCATAAGAAATCTTGACCGTGATTGTCCTACATCAACAGTAAGAAACCCAACAACAACATCAAGCCTTTATACCACTACGTGGGGTCGGCTACATGAATCTTTTTTCTCCATTGTGTCCTATTAAAGGTCAAATTCTCATTTAAATTTAATAAAGAAAGGTCATTCCTAATATTTTCTAACCAAGTCTTTTTAGGTCTGCCTCTACCTTTCTTAACATAAGTCAAATCTAATATCTCTACCCTCCTAACCGGGTCATTGGAAGGCCGCCGTTTTATGTGACCAAACCATCTAAGGCGACTCTCTCTAATCTTATCTTCTACTGGAGCTACTCCAACCTTTTCACGTATTTGCTCATTTCTTATCCTATCTCTAAGGGTAAAGCCACTCATCCACCTGAGCATCCTCATCTCTGCCACACTTAACTTAGTATTATGCTTCTCTTTTAACCAATGTAAAAAAAAAAAACAAGAATAGAAACTTATAGCATCCTGAAGAGGATGCAATATTCATGTAGAGATATAAGCAATGGACCTTAAAGAACAACTTTTTCCATCCATCGAAATTTACCTGAGTAGCATCGCATATTGTGTTAAAGCTTTTGAAGTGTTCATTGATGTTCTCTACTCCATGTTTTCTCATCATAGTCTTCTCTACCAATTTACCTGAAAGAAAATCATGTAAGATGTAAAATCTGCAAGCAGCATCAATGTTAAAAACTGAACTGCAAAAAAATATAAAAGCTACCAATTTCTTCTGTCTCAGTCTTGAGCATTGTTGTTTGGTTTGCAATACCAACTTTTACTAGATCTACATCCGGATCAAAACCAGGAGAGACTGCAAACTTGAATTTCTGCAAACAAAGAAAGCAACTATTTCTTCATATTAAAAAGTGTAATACCATTCGTTTACAAGATGACATATCAAAGTAGACGGTACCTCGAGAAAATCCTCTTTAGTTGAACTAGATCCATTAAGTTTCCCTTCAAGAATGTAATCACAAACATACAGTGCCTAGTTACACAAAAGAAACGTTGAAAATACATTAGCTTTATACGGTACAGTTAACCTGCAGAATTTAACTAAAAGGAAAGAAAATTATATACGTCAAAAAGGCAAAAAAATAAAATAAAGACATACCTCTTCAATGTTTTTCACAACAATGTACTTTGCTGCGAAAGAGGAGGTGGCAATAGTCTCTTCATGGGAGTACTTACCATGAATTATCGAAGTGTAATCTCCCTGCTTGTGCTTCTCAACCATGTTCCAGACCTTCAAAAGTTCAAAAGAGTGGGTTATCTTTACAGATGCCAAATCATGAGATAAACCAGATTTGCAAGCATGGAAATCAAAGTTTTGTAATGCTGGTCATACACATTGGCCTTCAGCATGTGGAAACTTGCATAGAAATGTTGGTCCACATTTATCACCAATTTGTTCGGGAATCTCTTGTGATCAGCAAATAGGTAGACCAAATATTTTCAGGTCAATCAAGGTAATACCAAGGTAGCACCTTAGTCAACCAAGACAATAACACCTAAACCGGCTAAGATAATCCCTTGAGTATTTTCTGATCAACCTTTTTTTTTTACTGTCAAAATAAATACCTTATTATTTTCTGATCAACCTTGAAACTTACAAACAAGTACAACTGTTGCATGCCAGAACATTCGTGACAGTAGAGAGACGAATTGTTTAACGTTATAATTTTGTACGAAGATCCAACACACAAATATATAAGAGAGAGAGGTGCAAGAGTCATAAGAAACACTATATTTTTATGTAGAAATCCTTAAATGAGAAAAAACCAAGGGGTCTTACCCAGTTTAAATGAATCCATTAGTATTTATTGGTAATTACAATTGATGCCCTTCCGCGTGGGAAGGCCTTGACTCAATGTAACAAATATACATAATATAGAGCACTTTACATGGTTGTGACTGGAAGAATCAAATGAAATGAGAGTTGTTTTCAAGAAAGTGTTGGCATGTTTATTTGGTTGATAGAATTATATTTGGGTGATGAAAGACGAAAGGATCGTAGTCAGCAAGTTACAGAGGTCAGAAAGATCGTAGTTGAGCAACGGTGGTCGAATGGGCCATAGTTAGCTGACGACAGGTGGTCGGAGGGATCATAGTCAGCAGGCTACGGTGGTCGAAGAATCATAATCGGGCAAAGGTAGTCGAAGGGATTGTAGTCGACAAGCGACGATGGTCGGAGGGACCATAGTCAACAAGAGATGGAGGTCGAATGAACCGTAGTTGGTGGACGACGGTTGGAAAGACTGTAGTTGGGTGATGGTGGTCAAAGGGGTTATAGTCGATGGGAGATGAAGGTCGGAAGGATCGTAGTTGATGAACGAGGGAGGTCGGAGGGACTGTAGTTGGAGGGCGACGGTGGTTGGAGGGACACTCAATCAGCGGGCGATGGTGGTCGAAGGGGCTGTATTTGGCCTGTGACAGTTATCAGAGGGATCGTAGTCGGTGGTAAAAGAGGTCAAAGGAACAATGGTTAGGTGACGATGTTGGAGGGACCGTATTTGGTGGGCAACGGATGTTGGGAGGACCATAGTCGGCGAGCGACAGAAGTCGTAGGGGCCATAATTAGCAGGCAACGTTGATCGAAGGGACTGTAGTCAACAGAAGAAAGAGATCACAGGAACCATGGTCGGCGGGCAATGGTGGTCTGAGAGATTGTATTCAGTGGGGGACGATTATCGCAGGGACTGTAGTCGAAGGATAATGGAGGTCGGATGAAGGCCTGACAATAGCTGTCGGACGGAGGTCTAGCTGTCGGACGGAGGTCTGACAACGATATTATGGTAAAGGTCCATGAACGGTGGCCTGGTTGTGTGAGTTCGCTGGTGGTGGTGCCGGGGTAGAGCCCTAGGATTCTTCAAGACTTAGAGGTCTCTTGAGTCTCTAGCCTAGAGTCTAAGCCTTCAAAGGTCTAAGTCACTCATTCATATGGGAAGAGATGATATATTTATAGATTTTGAGAGTGACATGGACAATAAATATGAAGAAGAAGATCTAGGGTAAATTTGGAGTGCTCCATCAGACAACCCATAATGATCTCCTCGATCATGGAGCATTTTTTCAGTATTTAAGTGCCTTAATGATGTTAGAATTAAGTGATCTTGGGCTCGTGGGATTCGTCTCGTCGAGCAGCTCGATTCGACTATAAGCATGACATATTTGGATATTATTTGATCATTCAATTAATGCTTTAGAGCTTTCATGATTTGAGCCCATTTGGACTCAGATTGGTCCGATTTTGATGTCGTTGGGTTCTTCTCACTAACATGTTTAATTTGACTATAAATTTCTTGAAATTTGAGTTCAAATGATCCTGGATTTAATTTTGTAAGTTGTCAACTTAGATATGCTTCAAAATTTATGCTTGATCAAAGGCTATTTTTGGTGACATATCACCACCCATGACAACAATTTGGGTTGCCGTTGGGCGTTGGCTAAAGACAAATAGGCAGAAATAGCATTATTCAATCAAAATACCTTTGATACCCACGGGCATGTCGTATCAACTATCTGTACTTTCTTCTGACTTAAGGTATACATCTCATCAACTGTCGCTCCAAATGCAGGCAAAATCACAACATCATGTTTATCAACAGCATCTAATTGTTTCTTCCCATTTTCAATGGGAATGTTCTTCACCTCCATCTCTTCCAATCTCTGTGTTAAAAAAAAAAGTCATAAGAATAATCATATCGACAAATCGAACCATCTGGGGAGAAATTGGATGAAGAAGCATTCACTGTCATGAAATTATGTAAAACAATTACATTGCTTAAATTTTGTTACTTCAAACCACACAGAATGCGCTCAGCAGAGCTTATAAAGAATAAAGTCTAGTTTATCCATGCAGGAAATTCATAAGTCAAGGTAAAATAGATGAAAATTCTTTAATTGAGGCATTTAGAGTCGGAAACATTGGAGCTGATGTGCGTATGGCCCAAAAGAAATAGGGGCTCAGCATGTTCTATTGCACAACATATTCTAAGAAAATGATGCTATATGAATTGAAAGCATCGTTAACTTCAATAAAATAAATCAAAGCACAGTGTTCAAAGTAGAGCTTTTAGGAAAAATCTTGCTTCAAACGTCCCACGTTGACACAGAAAAAGCTGGATCCACATAGAGCCAACCTTGTTGACGGTAGGGTTATGTATAATCTCGTTGGTGATCCAAATCGTCTCCTGCGGAAACTGTTTCCTGGCCTCGTACGCAATCTGAACAGCCCGTTCCACTCCCCAGCAAAATCCAAACGCTTCCGCCAGCTTCACCGTCACGTTGCCCCACGTATACTCATAATTATTCTCTTTAAGCTTCTTTATCACATCACCTGCTCAAATCCCAAAAGCCCCATCTCTAATTAGCAAACAACAAGCCCAAATTTCTTCCAATTAAGTAAAAAAAAAAAAAAAAAAAAACGAGGAGGCAAAATCCCTAAAACTCAGCGCAGAAGGGGGCGGGAGTAAGTACTCGTGTATTCACGATCCATGAGCTCCAGCGTCTCCTTCTTGTGGCCAAACCCCTTGCGATTGTAATTATCGCTCCTTGTAAGGTTGTGACGGAAGGCCTTCTTGTCGAAGTCGGGATCCATGGTGGTCGTTACTTTCTCCCAACCGTCACCGCCGGCGCAGCGGAAGGCAGGCACGCTGCCTGGACGCCGGCTACGAATCCCTTGGGCGGTGCCGTTGGGGAACAAAAAGTTGGGGAAACCGGCAAGTGAAAGCGCCATGGTGACGGAGAAGAGAACGTGCTCCCGAAGAAATTGCGGTTCGTATGTTCGGCTTATTATAGTGATTAGTGTTTACGGCCCAATCAATTATTCAATTATTCTGGCAAAATTCACGTGGCTATATAAAATTCTATAGTAACGCCAAATGGTGTGCTTCCCACGTGGTCCTTGTTAACCATAAATTGGCCACTCACCTTAGGGTGCGTTTGGGACGGCGTCACTGCTGCGGTGCTTTATAAAAAGTTATCAAATAGTGGTTTGGGGCATTGCGGCAGAGCGGCGTTAGAAAAAATTCGCGGCAGAGAGCTGCTTCCCGGGACCTTCCACTGCCTCCTGCGGTCCGCTTGCGTTCCGCCGTTTCGAAGGAGAAAATTACTAAAATCTCCCATCGGCGCCTTCGTCCCATCTGCGCCTTCCGCATCGCTATTCTAATCATCAAAGGTGGAGACGTCTTCAGGAATTTTTCTCGAATCAGCACCAGAAGCAGCAAGATCAATAGCTTTCACTGAATATCCCTTTGATAGAAGACAAGCCATCACCTTATACCAACACCAAGCGCCATGGCTGGAGCCATGAACTAGAATGATTCTCATTGGTTTCTGATCATTCATTCTTCCTTTTTTGTTTCAATTACTGGTGATTCTTGTGATAATATGTAGTTGATCAAGCCTTATATGAAGAAAATTCAACATCTAAAACATTAAGTAATCTTAGAAAATCAATGGGCTTTGTCATTTAAAAACCTGCTCTGGTCAGCGACCTCCAGCTCAGGAAGAAGAAAAGATAATGTACGAGACAAAAAAACGCTCTGCTAGGGTTTTGCTAGGTCTTTTGAGTTCCTCTGGCTGCCACCGCCTCCGCCTCTTCCCTGAGGGGGATCTCCTCTGGGATGTCCTCCTCCATCTTTCCCCCTCTCAACCCCTCGTCCAACCTCCATTCTTCCTCCTCCACTCTTCTTGAGTTGATATAAGTTTTGTTTCACAGCTGCTGTGTCTGGCAATCTAGGGCTATGCCATTGAAATCGTAATTATAAATTTTATTTTTATTTTATTTTTTGTACGACTTATAAATATTTTTAATAAAAATTTATTTTTTACAACAATATTTTAAAAAAAAATTTGGCAGCTTTAATATTTTTTTTTAAAAATTGTACCAACCTAAGAAGTGATACAATTTTGATTTAGGATTGTTAGTTGATTATCATATACATTTAAAAAAAAAAATTAAATTTAAAAAAATTATACATTTCATCTAAATATATATAAGGGTATGAAGGTAAATTGTTCCCATACAGCTGCAGCAGAGCAGTTCTACAGTTATGCTATCCAAACAAAATATAATGATTTATATAAAGCAACTTCAAGAAGCAACTTTATGTACAACAATTTCACAACCTACTTTACCGACAGCTGCAGCCGTCCCAAACGCACCCTTAATCTAGTTGCCAACCATGATATCTTCTATGGAGTCATACACAGCCTGGCTCCAGTCGAAATAGTTATGCTAGTGTTGGTGGTTGATTTTAAATAATGTGTGAAACTTCTTAAGTAAAAGAAGCTAAACTCTTAAACATCAATGCACCTTTTAATATAATGGTAAGAATTTCATTAATAGATTCTTCAATTAAGCATGCTCTGTCACGACCCGACCCGAGATGAGACGGATCCCGTTCGCACCGGGCCGCGACAGAAAAACTGACCAGGATCTGGCTTTGGAATTTGCTTCAGAACTGATTCTTCCAAACATTTTAAACAAAACAGACAAACACAGAGCTACTAAAAATATCAAATGCAGCGGAACAAAACATCTATATTTTTCTTTTCCTCAAAACAATCATCTACAAATACAGTACATGGCTTTTAGACAGAAAGAAAGACAAAACAGAAAAGCCATGACTGTACAAAAATCAAAAGGTACAAAACAATACCTATACTGATCAGACTCTGAAATCTATTCCTGGACTTCCTTCCCTTTCCCAGAACCTGAAAACCACCAGAAAGCAAGGGTGAGTTCAACAGCTCAGCAAAGCAACAAACCTCCAATAAAAATTCTCAGAATCTCAAAATCAACTCATCAGATAAATTCGTACATAAATCAAAACAGAATCGGAACAGAACAAAATCGTATCAGAATCATATCAGAATCATATCATACAAATTGGAATCATATTCATATCGCACGGAAATCAGAATCAAATCTGCTTACAGAACAGATACGGAAATCAGAATCATATCAAATCAGATATCAGATATTTAATTAATAGCTAAATTCCCTGACACTGACTGAATCTCATAGGATCCAGGCCCCTTATACCTCCCTTTGTGCTCACGGCACCAGAACAGATGTGCTTATAGCACCAGAATACATATATAGTGCTTATAGCACCTAAAAAGATTTCCTCGGATCCGGAACAGAACATATATCAGATTTCATATTGAGCTCATTTCAAATTTTCCAGACACTAACTGAATCTCATAGGATCCAGGCCCCTTATAACTCCCTTTTTATAGCATATACAGATAGCATATCAAATCAGAAGAATTCCGGACAAATCAGAAATTACCCAAAAATCGGGCAGCACAACGGCAGTATACAAAATTTACACAATTTTCCTAAAAATAACAATTTACCAAATTTGCACATAATATAGATATCAACATTTCAGAACATTTATTCTACTGCACAGAGAATTTCCAAGTTCACAGAAAAATCCAGTCGACTAAAAATACAGTCGAATCAAAAATATCCGGACAAAAATCTTCAAAATATAGTCAAAACGTGCACACCCGGCACGGCAACAATATACAGAAAGTTACACGGTAAAAACTGAACCAATCAAAAGATACGGACAAAAATCGCTAATGGAAACAAAATCCGGACTGAAAATACCGCCAAATACGACGGTTCTGAAATTTGAGAAAGGCGGAATGTGCCTTACCTTGCGTACAACAATTTCTTGAACAGTCTCGTCGGACGAAAACGGCTCCGCGTCGCCCGAAAATCAACTTTTCCAAAGATGCCCTCGACTTTCTCTCTCCTCGGCTGAAATCAGATATTTTAAAATGTTTTTCTCTCTCTTCAAAACGACTGATTTCAGCTTTATACAACTCAGATCGGCCCGGCCGATCGCCATATCGTCCTGGGACGATCCGACCAATTTGATCGTCCTGGATGGCTCCTAGGGCTATGCTCCGGCCGATATTTTGAACAGTGCCAATCGGCCTGGCCGATGTCTCGATCGGCCTGGACGATGCCTACAGGAAAACACCTAGAGCAAATCTGGGCAAATTCTGGAGTAACTTCTCAACTGATCGTCCCAGGACGATCCCAGATCGTCCTGGACGATCCTGGAGCAGATCTTGATATTACAATCTCCCCAACTCAGAAAAATATCATCATCGACATTATCCAATCCAAACTTAGTCAAAACAAGTACGAGTACGACTGTCTCATGTCAGACTCCTTCTCCCACGTGGCTTCCCGTGTAGTCCGGTGCTTCCACTGGACTTTAACCATCGGAATCTGTTTATTTCTTAACTTTCGGACGTCGTACGCCAAAATCAACTCTGGCTCTTCCTTGTACGCCAGATTCTCCTGAATCTCAACCTCATCAGCAGATACCTTCTTCCCAGAGTCGGATACCCACTTCCTCAGAGTGGATACGTGAAACACATTATGCACGTCAGACATCGAATCAGAAAGCAATAGTCGGTAAACAGATTTTCCAATCATTTCCAAAATTTCAAAAGGTCCAACATACCTTGGACTAAGCTTGCTCACCTGACCAAATCTGCTCACACCCTTCATCGGGCTGACTTTGACATACACAAAGTCACCAACTTGAAACTCGACAAACCTGTGCTTCTGATTGTAATACTTCTGTTGTCGCTCCTGAGCTGCTTTCAATCTTTCTTTTATCAAACTGATCTTCTGAACAGTTTCTTCAACAAAAGTGGCACCCAAAGCCTGTCTATCTCCGACCTCCGTTAGAGTCAAAGGAGTACGGCACTTCCTGCCATACAGAGCCTCGTACGGTGCCATACCGATACTGGACTGAAAACTGTTGTTATAAGCAAACTCAATCAGCGAGATATAATCTTCCCAGCTTCCGCCAAAGTCCAAAATACAAAGCCTCAATAGATCTTCCAGTACCTGAATAGTCCTCTTAGACTGTCCATCTGTCTGAGGATGAAAGGCTGTACTGAAATGCAGTTTCGTACCCAAGCATTGCTGAATGCCTTTCCAAAGTGTGGAAGTAAAACGTCCATCTCGATCAGAAACAATCACTCGAGGCACACCGTGCAATCTGACTATCTCCTTCACATATACCTGTGCCAAGCGATCAACTGAATCCGTCTGTCTAATCGGAAGAAAATGGGCGGACTTCGTTAATCGATCTACAACCACCCAAATGGCGTCATGCCCTTGTCTAGATCGAGGAAAACCCATCGCAAAGTCCATCATTACCTCCTCCCATTTTCACTCAGGGATAGGCAACGACTGCAACAATCCACCTGGTCGCTAATGCTCTACCTTCACCAACTGACAGGCTTCGCATCTCGACACAAACTCTACCACATCTTTCTTCATCCCAGGCCACCAGAACAAAAGTTTCATATCAGCATACATCTTACCACTGCCTGGATATACAGTATAGCCTGAATGATGAGATTCGTACAGAATCTCCCGCCTCAAATCTCCAAACACAGGTACCCACAACCTGTTCTTACAGAAAATAGCACTAGAATCAGAAATTCGAAGTTCATGAGTCTTACCGGATCTAATATGAGCAATAAACTTCGAATAGTCAGAATCTGACTTCTAGGCTTCCTGAATCCTTGTCTCCAAAGAAGGCTGAATGCTCATCTGAGCTAACTCCAAACCACTGGAGGGAATCACCTCCAACTGCAATCGCTCCATATCACGTATCAGGAAATCATCAAAAGTAAGCTGAATAACTGATAATCCAGAAGACTTTCTGCTCAGAGCATCCGCTACCACATTCGCCTTCCCAAGCTGGTACTGAATAGTCAAATCATAGTCTTTGATCAACTTGAGCCACCTTCTCTATCTCAGATATAAAATCCTTCTGAGTAAAAATGTACTTCAGGCTCTTATGATCAGTAAAAATCTCACATCTGACGCCATACAGATAATGACTCCAAATCTTCAAAGCAAACACAACAGCAACTAATTCCAAATCATGCGTCGGGTAATTCTTCTCATGTGGTTTTAATTGTCTAGATGCATAAGCAATTACCTGACCATGCTGCATCAGGACACATCCCAGTCCTTTCAGTGAAGCATCACTGAACACTTGAAATCCTTCCGTACTTGATGGAAGTGCTAACACTGGAGCTGAAGTCAGACAATCCTTCAATCTCTGAAAACTCGCCTCACACTTTGGTGTCCAAACAAAAGGAACTGACTTCTGCGTCAGTCTCGTCAGAGGTGTCGAAATCTATGAAAATCCTTTCACAAATTTCCTGTAATATCCGGCCATGCCCAAGAAACTACGTACCTCAAATACCGTAGTCGGCCTTGGCCAATCAGCAACTGCCTGAATCTTCTGGGGATCTACAGAAATGCCTTCTCCGCTAATCACATGCCCCAGAAAAGAAATGCTCTTCAACCAGAATTCACACTTGGAGAACTTGGCATACAGCTGATGCCTCCTCAAGGTCTCCAACACAATCCTCAAATGTCTGGCGTGATCATCCTCAGATGCAGAATATACCAGAATATCGTCAATAAAGACGATCACAAACTGATCCAAATACTTCCTGAATACTCGGTTCATCAGATCCATAAAAATAGCAGGCGCGTTGGTTACCCCAAAAGGCATAATCAAGAACTCATAGTGCCCGTACCGAGTACAGAAAACTGTCTTCACCACGTCAGCTTCCTTCACCTTCACCTGATAGTATCCGGATCTCAAATCAATCTTCGAAAATACTGAAGATCCGGAAAGCTGATCAAACAAGTCATCAATCCGAGGCAAAGGATACTTGTTCTTGATAGTGACTTTGTTCAAATCTCTGTAATCCACACACATACAGAGTGTACCGTCCTTCTTCTTTACAAACAAAATAGGTGCTCCCCAGGGCGAAACACTAGGACGTACAAAACCTCTGTCATCCAACTCCTGAAGCTGAACTTTCAACTTCGAAAGTTCTTTCGGTGCCATCCTGTACGGAGCTTTTGATATCGGAGCGGTACCCGGAAAAACATCGATTGAGAACTCCACATCTCTATCCGGAGGTAAACCAACCAACTCCTCAGGAAAAACATCAGCAAACTCCCGTACCACTGGGATCTCAGAAACAGAACCAACCTCCAGGTTCAGATCCCGCACCGAAGCCAAAAACACTAGGCATCCCTTCTTCCACATTCTGCTCACCTCCAACACAGAAACCAGACTGGAGAGAACACCTCGTAATCACTGAAATACAACTCTCTCTCCAGCCACAAACAAACTCACTTGCTTCTTCAGACAGTCTATCTGGGCCTCATACTGACTCAGCCAATACATGCCCAGAATCACATCATATGAAGAAATCGGCAACAGAATCAAACTTGATTTTCACTTCTTGCCATAAATCTCAATCTCACAAAAATAAAACTACCGAGCAATCAAAGGACTTCCAGCCGGTAAAATCACGGAAAGCGAAACCGGAAGTAAAATGGAATCCAAACGTACAGCCTCAAAACAGCGCTCGGACAAAAAAGAGTGACTCGCTCCAGAGTCAAACAAAACACGACAGGGCTTATCAGAAATATAAATCATACCTATCACAACATCGGGAGCATCACGAGCCTCTTGCTGACTCAAGCTATAAACTCGTGGCTGAACTGGAGCAGGAGCTGAAGCAACAGAACTACTCTGCTCCCTCTGAACCGTATGTGGTCTCCGTGGTCCAGAACTAGATCCACCACCTCTGCCAGCAAATCCCTCAGGGCGTGGAGGAACAGTCCTTGGTCTTCCTGCTGCTGAATTGGCAGGTTTGACAAAGCCCTCAGATCGGAACTCAGAACGCTGATCAAATCCCATCTGTGGACACTCTGCAATTCGATGTCCTGGCTGACCACATCAGAAGCACAGACCAGCCATCCTGTAGCACTGGCCAAAGTGTCGTCGTCCACAGTTCTGGCACACAGGTGCCGTACTGACTGATCCAGAACTCGTCGTACTGGTAGCAGTACCAGACGACCCTCCGCTCCTCCTGGAGTCTCCAGATCCTGAGCCAGAAACAAATCTCCTCTTCCCAGAGGAACCACTGCCAGAAGCCTCACCTCCAAATCTCTTCATACTCGCAGTCCACCACTGCTGAGTAGCCATCAGGTTATTTTCTATCAGTCGAGCTCGCTCCACAAGCTTAGAGAAGTCAGTGATCCGAAACGGTATCAGGGGCTGCCTCAAAGTATCTCGTAATCCCCTCAGAAATCTGTAACACCTCTCAGCAGAAGTGCTAACCAGCTGCGGAGCGTACCTGGCTAATGCAGTAAACTCAGCCTCGTACTGCATCACCGTCTTGCTCCCCTGAACAAGTCTCAGAAAAGTCTCCCGCATCTGCTGTCGTGTAGAAGGGGGAACAAACCAATCTTGGAATACTTCAGTGAACTCTTCCCAAGTGATCAAAGAGTTCAGTCTGCCCAGAAATCTGGCCTCCTGCTGGCCAACCCACGAGTGCTCAGCCTCTCCGTCTAATAGAAACACTGCTAATGGAACCTTCCTATCCGCAGGACACTGCATTCCGTCAAAGGTCTTCTCCAATCTCCTCAGCCACTCCTCGGCTGCTCTGGGCTCAACAGCGCCCTCAAACCTCGGAGGTTTCAACCTCAAAAACAACTGCAAATGTCTGTCAAGATCATCAGATCGGATAGTAGAAGCTCTGCTCTGAGTCTCGCTCATCATCTGAGCAACAAGTGTAGCAAACTGAGAAAGCGTGTCAGCACCGACCACTGGGGCTGTACTCCCCACTGGTGCTGCCTGACTAGAACTCTGCCCGTCTGTCATGTCTGGGTCTGGCTGATTCATACAGAAAAATCCAGAAAATCCGAAAAACTATCACAAAAACAACACAATAAAAAACATAACAAACCAAAACTACCCCCCAGACAGACTCACTAATCACTTCTTATAGCTCTGTTTCACACAATCCCAAATTCCAAAACCATTGCTCTGATACCACTAAAGTTTGTCACGACCCGACCCGAGACGAGACGGATCCCGTTCGCACCGGGCCGCGACAGAAAAATTGACCAGGATCTGGCTTTGGAATTTGCTTCAGAACTGATTCTTCCAAACATTTTAAACAAAATAGACAAACACATAGCTACTAAAAACATCAAATGCAGCGGAACAAAACATCTATCTTTTTCTTTTCCTCAAAACAATCATCTACAAATACAGTACATGACTTTTAGACAGAAAGAAAGACAGAACATAAAAGCCATGACTGTACAAAAATCAAAAGGTACAAAACAATACATATACTGATCAGACTCTGAAATCTATTCCCGGACTTCCTTCCCTTTCCCAGAACCTGAAAACCACCAGAAAGCAAGGGTGAGCTCAACAGCTCAGCAAAGCAACAAACCTCCAATCAAAATTCTCAGAATCTCAAAATCAACTCATCAGATAAATCCGTATAGAAATTAGAACAAAATCGGAACAGAACAAAATCATATCAGAATCATATCATACAAATCAGAATCATATTCATATCGTACGGAAATCAGAATCAAATATGCTTATAGAACAGATACGAAAATCAGAATCATATCAAATCAGATATCAGATATTTAATTAATAGCTAAATTCCCTGACACTGACTGAATCTCATAGGATCCAGGCCCCTTATGCCTCCCTTTGTGCTCACGGCACCAGAACAGATGTGTTTATAGCACAAGAATACATATATAGTGCTTATAGCACCTAAACAGATTTCCTCGGATCCGGAACAGAATATATATCAGATTTCATATTGAGCTCATTTCAGATTTCCCAGACACTAACTGAATCTCATAGGATCCAGGCCCCTTATAACTCCCTTTTTATAGCATATACAGATAGCATATCAAATCAGAAGAATTCCAGACAAATCAGAAATTACCCAAAAATCGGGCAGCACAACGGCAGTATACAGAATTTACACAATTTTCCTGAAAATAATATACCAAATTTGCATAGAATATAGATATCAACATTTCAGAATATTTATTCTACTGCACAGAGAATTTCCAAGTTAACAGAAAAATCCAGTCGACTAAAAACACAGTCGAATCAAAAATACCCGGACAAAAATCTTTAAAATATAGTCAAAACGTGCACACCCGGCACGACAACAATATACAGAAAGTTACACGGTAAAAACTGAACCAATCAAAAGATACGGACAAAAATTGCTAACGGAAACAAAATCCGGACTGAAAATACCGCCAAACACGACGGTTCTGAAAATTGAGAAAGGCGGAATGTGCCTTACCTTGCGTACAACAATTTCCTGAACAGTATCGTCGGACGAAAACGGCTCCGCGTCGCCCGAAAATCAACTTTTCCAAAGTTGCCCTCGACTTTCTCTCTCCTCGGCTGAAATTAGATATTTTAAAATGTTTTTCTCTCTCTTCAAAACGACTGATTTCAGCTTTATACAACTCAGATCGGCCCGGCCGATCGCCATATCGTCCCGGGACGATCCGACCAATTTGATCGTCCTGGATGGCTCCCAGGGCTATGCTCCGGCCGATATTTTGAACAGTGCCAATCGGCCTGGCCGATGTCTCGATCGGCCTGGACGATGCCTACAGGAAAACACATGGAGCAAATCTGGGCAAATTCTGAAGTAACTTCTCAACTGATCGTCCCAGGACGATCCCAGATCGTCTTGGACGATCCTAGAGCAGATCTTGATATTACATGCTCAACCCGGAGAGAGGGAGACTGTGAAACCCCTTAAGTAAAAGAAACTAAACTTTTAAAGATCGAGACGCCTTTTAGTGTAATGGTCGGAATTTCATTAAGAAACTTCACGGTTAAGTGTGCTCATCCCGAAGAAATCCTGAGATGGATGACCTCATGAGAAGTTACATCAATAGAATAAAATTGGGAGGCCCTTAGGACAAAGCAAATAATATATTGATAGTTAAGAGTTTAGGTTGTTACATAATGCCCTTCCTCGGAGAATTGTGTTAATTCAATGTAGAAATATAAATTGTTTAGAGCACATTATACAGTTGGAGAATGACATGACAATTATTCTCTAGTGAGTGTTGTCCTATTCGTTTGGTCGGTGGGACTATATTTAGGTATCATAAGTTGGAAAGATCGTGGTTGGTAGGCGATGGAGGTTGGAGAAACCGTAGTCGACAGGCGACAATGGTCGGAAGAATCATAGTCAATGGGTGATGATGGTCAGAAGAAAGCTCGTTAGTGGTTTACATATGATGGTCTGACGACGATAGTCAGTTAGAGGTTCAGCAGCGACGTCCTGGTGGAACAGATTTGTTTGCGATGGTGCCGGGGTGGAGATCTATGATTCTTTAAGCCCCATAACTTTTCTCTTCTTCCTCATCCCTTTTGTTCTTCATGTAGAGAATGAGGGTCTATTTATAGATTTTTTGGGAGTGACATGCTTAGTAAATATGGAGAATATTTATTGCAATTTTAAAGTGTTCTATCGGATGACCCATATTAATTCCCTTGGCTATAGAGTATTTGTCAAGCATTTAAGTGCCTTAATGATGTTAGAATTTAGTAATTTTAGACTCATTGGATTCATCTCGTTGAGAAGCTTTATTTGACTATAAGCATGTTATATTTAGATAACATTTGGCCTTCCCATTGATGCTTTGAAGCTTTAAAGAATATTTTGCTTCTTTGGTTTGAGCTCATTTTTGCTCGGATTGAACTAAATTAGGTGTCAATCGGTTCATCTTCTTGAGATGTTCAATTTGATTATTAGCTTAATGAAGTTAGAGTTAGGATGGTCTTGAATTTAATTTGGATGCTCCAAAATCAAAATTTTATTGAGATTTGTGCCCAACCAATATGATTTTTGGCGACGTATCAGTTGCACCTTATTTTTGGACATTGAAGCTTACAGTCCAAAAATACGTGCCAGAGCCTTTGAAAATTTATTGATGCAATATTATAATTTCAAGCAAATTATGAGGCGTGGTCGCTCCCTAAACGTCAACTTTGACTTTCTTTCAGAGTTGTTAACCAATTAAAATGACTTGGATCATAATTTTAGTATTTATTGAAGTTGATGTGCTGATCAGAGTAATAAATATAAAAAAATTGAGTTCCAAAACTCTTAAAATTGTTCTTAATTGGTTGGAGATACTTCATTTGGTTTCAAAAGTGCCAAAATTGAGTTTGTAATGTCAGAAAATAGTTCTAGGGACCAAAAAATTATTAAAATTGGATCGTCTTGGTCAAAATCTGGCCTGAACAAGGCTTGACTGCCGAACTAACTAGTTGGCCAGTAGGCCGCCCGTGGTGGATGGGGCGAGTATAGTAGTGCTCCCTTTGATTTTTTTTCCTTTTGAAATTTTTTTGAGAAATATATTTTTTGAAAATTTTGTGGACGCGGGCAACCCATTTTGAGAGATTTTATATTGGAATAGCGGTATCTCCTATTAAGCTTCAGTGTTTCTCTTTCTGTAAAATGAGTAGCTCTTACATTTCTTCTCTTTCTCACACACTTCTTCTTATATTAGAGGCGCTCCATTATCTTGGATAGGCGATGTCCTCTATCAAGCTCCAATGCCCCTTGTTGTTTGCTAACATTGTTAGAAAGTGCAAATCAATTAGATTGTATTTTTTGGAAAAAATTGTGATGTATACTTTAATATTTTAATTTTGAGATCAAACACGTCATTATAAATGATATATCACCTCAAGAGGTAAAAATAATATTCTCTAAGGTTCAAATTACAAAGTTATAAATTTCATCTCGACTATTGTAGTCAAATTTAAGAAGGACTTACATATGGCCCCAAAGGGTCAAAATGTTATTCGATCATGTATTTAGGTACAATAATCTAGATGTATTATCATTAATTTCATTATCAAAATTATAATAATTATATCTTCCTAAGAAAAGAAAATACCATTTATTACTAACCATTTGAGTATGACAATTATGATCATTTTGATTTTAATTTTTCCAAATAATAATTTTTCCCTCATCTTATTTAGAAGATAAATTGGATGGAATTTAATTTATTTAGGGTCTTACATTTCCTACAAAGTTAGGCCTTTGTAGTCAATTATATCATAGGAGGTTTAAGCTTCTTACGAATTCTCTCGATTATAATAATGATAGAAATTCTATTTAAATTTTCAATGAGTGATATGGAGAGAGGGATGTTGGAATTTAAAACAGATTTGAATCAAATTTTTGAGCAGTTATTTTGGAGGCCAAAAGATGAGAAGTAGGAGTTATTTTGATATTATGAAATAATTCAGAAATACCTCAATCTATCTTATGTCGGGCCTTAAATTTTTTATGAAATTTTTTTGTTTGAGTTGATGTTTAGTTAGAAAAATAGGATTAAATTTTTGATGTTGAGAAATTAAGATTTTGGGTTTGCCTCATAATCTAAATCTCAGTTGGGAACTATACAATAATAACCTTAACTTAGCTAATGAAATACAATTCTAGGCTTACATCAGTTAGGATTGGAAAGCCAGCTAAATCATCTATGCACTTTAAAATCATGAATTCTATCTTATAAAAGATGGGTAAGATTTGTTGTTTAAGTTTTTTTAGAAATTGAGTTTGATATCTACATAATTTTCTAAGAGGTCCCTTTACTTCTATATGATGGGATTATGCTCCATGCGATTAAATCTTACTTAATTTTAATTAGTTTTTAATGCAATGCATACTAATTGACTCTTTTATATATATATATATATATATATATATATATATATATATATATATATATATATATATATATATATATATATATATATATATATATATATATATATATATATATATATATATATATATGATGAACGTAAAAAAGGAATAAAAATATAGTTTTTTTTTCTTTCCACAATATTCCCTAGATAGAGCTACACCATAATATGTTTGATGGTATGCTATGACCCGCAGTGGGAAGGCGCATAGTAATGAGATAATATAATATGTATGCATGAAAACTTCCCGGTGACTTGGGCTTACTTCTTAATAGCGTTTATCTTTTTATGTGAGTCTAAAATATTTTTTATTTATTTCAAGTAAAAAAAAATTTTTTAGTCCTTAAGAGCCTGATGAAATTCAGGCTAAAGCAAATTTTGCGTGCAAATAATAAACTTAAAAAAACAAGAAAGTTTCTTAAACATGTAAATGAAATCATCAAACAATACCAAATGAATATAAGAGGTCATGTGACAAGTGCCACTTAATTACAACCTAGAGTTTGCAAACATTAAAAATGGTTGGGCTCTACTAACAACAACTCTGATTCTAATCATAGAGAATGACACAAGTTTTAAAGTGGGATATTATTTTTACCTTCATTTA
This sequence comes from Dendrobium huoshanense, assembly GCA_016618105.1. Taxonomy (NCBI): domain Eukaryota; kingdom Viridiplantae; phylum Streptophyta; class Magnoliopsida; order Asparagales; family Orchidaceae; genus Dendrobium; species Dendrobium huoshanense. The sequence goes on from CM028357.1 coordinate 60,900,942, forward strand.
TTCAGCTTCTTACTTTGAGTTCCTTAGATCAATCGACTTTAGGTATCAAAATTAAAATAACTCTTCCTCAAAGGGATATTTCTTTTATTTTTGAATTTCAAAATACCCAATTTTGGATCTCCAAATGGAAGGAACTCTCCCCTAAGGGATGTTTCCTTCCTTTTTGTATCCCATATTCGGTACCAAATATCCCACTTTAATCAACTTCCACAACTCTTTTAAATTTGTATTTAAGAAAAACTAAAAGACTTTATACCACATGCACATTATCCTAAGAAGTCTATATGAAATACTAAACATTCCCAAGCATTTATATATAATTTATTACTCATATTTGAGCCAATACATTCACTTGGTCATGTTTTTAATTTTTAGGGGGCTTAACAATTTTAGCAGTTGCAAAAAGACTTCGTTAATCACATTTTTAATTAGCCCCCTTTTATAGTCTTGCATAAGCATAACTTCTTGTAAAAAACTCTGTTAGCATCCAGATCATTCCAACTTAAGAGGATATAGCGCCCATCACATATCATATCATAAGCATTATGGTAGAAGAAAATATCACATCATAAATATCACAAGTCGAATCAATACATAACAACCAACATACATAAAAAATCATGTAAAATCCACATCACAAAATAAAAGCATGTATAAAAGAATAGTGCCTAGCCTAAAACTAGGATTGATTATCGTAACAAGCCATCTATAATGTGTGTATCAGATTGTGTGGTTTGGATATATCCTAAGTTGGTTATTATTTGGGGTTTTCTAACATTTTTTTTTAGTTTATTTTAGGTTGAAGGAAGTTTTAGTTTGAGTTTGAGTTTGGTATTTTAATGTTCATTTTAAAATGAGTTTTAAATGCTAAAGTTAAATAATCATTAATCTCTAAAGTCCTAAATTTTAATTAGGTGTTTTAGGATCCTTAAGCCTTAAAATCTAATACGCTTATGCTCTCCAATTGGAATTTACATAAGGTATAAATGACCATATTTGTTAATGATTTATTATTAATTATTTAGATTGAGTAATGATAGTCTTTGTTTATATCAAGACTAGCTGTGAGATTTATTTCTCTCTCATTGGGCCTAACTTGATTGCATCGTAGGCCCGGGTCACCTAACGATTATCTTTGGATTTAGGTTAGATTTAGTTTGCTAGATTAAATTATCTAAATTTGTGATTGTTTTATTAATAATTTATTAAGCATGTGATTTAAGATTTACATTCCATCAAATTTGTTCGTGATGTTGTCACAACGGGTAGGAGGACCAAGACCTCTTAGGCCCAGTCCCACAGCTTAAGGTAGTTCAACCTAAAAACTGCATCAATGAAATGCTGGTTATTCATTTTATTGTTATTTTATGATTTGGTTAATTGCATTAGTGATTTATTGAAATTTTGATCATTGATCAAATTTTCGTATATTATTGAATATTTTAATGTGTTTGATAATGAGTCCATTTCTTAACTTTTTGATTTACATTAGTTTTTAGAGTTTTATATTTTTTATAAATATTACACCTATAAATGAGTAAAATTCCATGGAGCTTTCTGGATTTGAATTTTTTATAATTAGTTATGAATTTTTGAAGTTTATATGTTTATTAAACTTGATTTGACTAAATTTTAACTTTTTTATTTTTAATAAGTTCTGGAGATTTATTATTTTTCATAAATATTAAACTCAATGATAAGTCCAAGCCTTTGATTTTACTCAATTTGAAGATTTTTATAATTAGTTATGAATTTTGAAATTTTGTGTATTAAATTGAATTATTTAATTATTTAATTAGATTGACATTTTTATTTTTGTACTAAACCAACTCCAAATCTCTTCAAATATCACTTAAATGTCAGGAATGGCCTATAAGGGTGATTTATTGTGTTTAAAATTTATTTTGTATTTTTAATATTTTATTTTAATTAATTAATAATTTTTCATATATTTAAATTACTATTAACTATGAGGGTTGGTGATAGGGCTTTTATTTTTTTGATTGAACATTTTATTATGAGCAATTTAAACTATAGTTTGTATTTTTTTATTTGAATTATTTACGGTTTTTTAAAGTTTCAACCCCAAAATAAGGGTTAGTTTTGGGATTGGTTATTAAAAATTTTAATGACTTCTAATAACTGAGAAATTAATTCCAAGGGTTCAAAATATCACTAAGTGTGTTTTCTTCAAGTTTTATCTATATTGGATGCAAGGGAAATTTCAAAGAATTTTTGTAAGTTGTCTAGACATTTTCTTTAATTATTTTTCTTAAGTGTCTCTTCTAGTCATATATGTTTGAAATTTGATGTGCCTAACCCTTACACTAGAATACACAATCCACAAAAATTTCAAAACCTAAATCTTTGTATTTTAAGATAAATGAATTTCCAAAGTTTTGGGTCAAAATATGAAACAAAACATTGAAAATTCAATTTGTTAAAATCTAGCCATCATCAAGGGCCAAGAAGATTGTGGCATGTGAGGAACATCCCCAAGTATATCTTGTTCAATTTGAGCTCAATCGGATCCCCGGATTGAGAGTAATTGAGAAAGTTCATTTTTTAATACAAATTGCATTTCTCACAATCCAATGGTCCAAATCTAATTAAATTAATTTTAAAATAAACTTGGGATTGAGATGGTTCAAACGAGTCCAAGAACATCAAATTTAGATAATAAATGGATTTTTGGCATTTTTTTTAAGTTTATTAGGATCATATGGTACCAACTCAGATTATACTGGAAGATCCATATCGTACTGGTGATTGCACTATAAGAATAGAAGATTGTACAGTATGATCTTAATCGCATTGTAAAAAAATTTTATCGCATAGTGCAATTTAACGTGATTTAGAACAAAATCACATACATTAACCAAAACCAAAGAGATGAACAACTATGATTTCATCTTCTCCATGAGAACAACTAAAAACCCTAAGTAGAAGAAGCTTTAAAGTTTGAAATAGGGCATATATAATGGTAATCTAATTGTAGTTCGCGGACAGGGGGGAGTCCGACTATGGTTTATAATCAGGAGAGCTCTGGCAATCATATGTTGATCTATTGATGTAAGGAGTTAGGCAATATGCCTATGGTGGTAGTCAAATGATGAAAGTATAATAGAGGTTGTTAGGTGACATTCTGATATTGGAAATTGGGTAGTGAGTTGATGGCAATCTTTGAGCTACATGTTATTGGAGATAGTAGGTAAGCATGCGACAGGGTAGATAATGGACAACTTGATGGAGGGGATCGAACACTGTACTAACTATAATAAGCCAGCGACACACTAGTGGTACAAATTTAATGGAGGTCTATAATCTGGCAGTGGATTGCAATAAGTTCTTTGATAATCTTATTATTACTCCAAAAATGTTCGATAGAGGATGTGCATGCTCCTTCACTGTGATAGAAGTCTGATCTCTTTTCCATTAGCTAATTAAGGCTCGTACAGACATAAATCACACAAAATTTTGAAGATACTTACAAGAGAAAAGAGTGCCTTTCAGGACAGTGATCATATCATTGAAGGCTATAGAATATTTCAAGAAGTTTTCTTCTTATCATCAAGAAATCCATTATCACATCTAAGTGGTTCGTGATAAACTATTTGATGCTCCAAATTCTTGTTGAAAACTTTGCTTGTGGCTTCTTAAAAGGAGACCGACTAGTACAACGTAACACTGAGGTTATAGTTGAAGGGCTAACTCTTAATCAAGCATATGAGGATTATCCTTCAGATTCAGGCAATGATGGAATTGAGATCTAGTTGAGAAAAATATTTTCAAGTGATAATGGAGATGTTGAGATTCTGTAATAAATTTTCTTATGAAATATTTTTATCATCGCTCTTTCTTATGGATTGTAAAATATTGATATTTATTTGAAGTAATGAATACATATTTTTATATAAGAGTAACTTTGGTTTATGAACTTGCCTCCCAGAAGGAACTAAAGACCTTATGCATTTTTTAGATATGCTTTGATTTATTTCCCCCTAGTTAGAGCATCAAGATTATAAGAATTTCTTCCTTATACAGCTTTTAGCCTTATGAATTTTTTAGAGAATCCAATACATATATATATATATATATATATATATATATATATATATATATATATATATATATATATATATATATATATATATATATATATATAGCCTTCTGAGAATTTTTATGTACATATACCTTTGGAGGCTTTTGTCCTTCTAAGGTCATTGATGTGCATGTTCTTTTTAAAACATTCATCCTTCTAAGACCATTGAATGAGTGGTGACCCTATCATCTACCTGCTCTCATTGAGTCTTTCTGGAGAGGACCTTGTCCATTACTAATTTTCCTTCGAGGCTACATCATAGGCATACCTTCCCTGGGTTATGAGTGGAGATCTAATCTACCATTTGCCCTCATGGGGCCTTTCTAGTGATGACCTTATCCACTACTAGCTCCCCTTCGAAGACGTTAGCTTGCTTGAAATTGTTTGAAAATTTCATAAGGGATGTTTGACCCATTCGAGATTATTTGTTAGAGGATTGCTCGATGATATTAACATGTGTGAAAGAGCCCGAGAGAATCCATCAAGGATATTTGACCTATCCAATATTATTTGTCAAAGCAATACTCAATGATGCTAACCTATATTGAAGAGGCCAAATTAAATCTCCTATGTATCAATTATACCTTGATTGGGAGGAGTGAACGTCGCATGTATCTTGAATCAAATATGAAGATTGATCTGTCTTTAGACAGTTATTGCCTTTTTGAGGTCGAGAATATAACATTGCCCGAGGAGTAGAAGTTTAACTGGGGACTTTAGAGAGTTAGAATTCAGTTGAAGCCTTTTTTTACATTCGCGGGAAACTTAATGATAGATGATTAATATCAATATTATTTTGGACAAGTAAAATATTAGAGGGACAACCATATTTGAGGTTATAACCAAGGTTGCCCCCTATTCCAAATTTGTTTCCTATAAAATTGATGCAGCATTGAATAATGGTTGCGGGTGATAAAATAATGTATGCTTGTTGTTGTGATGAAGTTGGCCTCAATATTGAAGGACTTCTTTTTGACCTGATAATAAGGCATAATAAAGAGACTACCTTGCTTCACCTAAGCCTAGGATGTTGATGTGAATGATCATTTGAGATTATAGCAAAGGTTGTCTTCCAGCCAAGAATTGATTCTTATATATGACATCAAACTGTTGCTTCTTAGAATATTCATGGCAGTAAATAATTATAAAGTTTAATGCCCTAGCTTTGTATGAAGATCTAGTTTGAGGGTGCATCATGCATAAGAGACACAAAAAAAAATATGTGAAAAATCCCAAAAAAGGGGGAAAATCATGGAGCCATGCCTAGTTGAAATGATTCCTCTAGTGTTGATGGTTGAATATAAATAATCCCCTACCTCAGAGAAGGGTGTTGGCTTAATGTAGAAAATACATATTATATAGAACACATTACACAGTTGAAGAATAACATGACAACTATTCTCTAGAGAATGTTCCTATTCGTTTAGTCGGTAGGATTGTATTTGGGCAAAAGAAATTGAAAAGATTGTGGTTGGTAGGCGATGGAGATTGGAGAATCCGTAGTCGACTATCGACAATGGTTGGAAGAACCGTAGTCAATGAGCGACAACAGTGGGAAGAAAGCTTGTTAGTGGCTTTCATGTGATGGTCCAATGATGATGGTCAACCAGAGGTTCAAGAATGGCGACTTAGTGGCACGAATTCGTCGATGGTGGCGTCGGGGTGGAGCTCCAGGATTCTTCAAGCCCATAGCTTTTCTTTTATTTCTCCTCCCTTTTTTCATGTGAAGAATGATGGTCTATTTATAATTTTTAGGAGTGACATTCTTAGTAAATATGGAGAAAATACAGAACAATTTTGGAGTGTTATATTGGACAACCCATATTGATTAACTTTATCATGAATCAATTATCAAGCATTTAAGTATCTTAATGATATCATAATTAAGTGATCATGGGATCCTTGGATTCGTCTCGTCGAGCCGCTCAATTCGACTATATTCATGCCATATTTGGATATCATTTGGCCTTCCAATTGACATCATGAAGCTTTCAAGAATATTTTTATACTTTGATTTGAAATCATTTGGGCTCAAATTGAATTGAATTGAGTGCCATTGGGTACATCTCCTTGAGATGTTCAATTTGACTATTAGTTTATTAAAATCAGAGTTTGAATGGTCTCGAATTTAATTTAGACACTTCCAAATTAGATTTGCATCAAGATTTGTGCTCAATCAAGCTGACTTTTTGTGACATATCAAGAAGAACGAGGAACTATTGACCTTATAGGAATGAAGTGAGGGACTATTTATAAGCTTCCAAGCTAGCACTCAATCCTTCAGTAACTACTAACATATACCAAGTAAAAACTTCTAGTCAAAGCATGAAAAATAAATAATTGGACAAAATGTACATTTTATATTTGATTTTATTTTCAATCAATTGAATTTTAGAATAAAAAATATTAATTTTATATATGATTAAAAATTTAAATGCATTATAGAAACGTTTTCCTGTACATCTCAAGTTGAGGGCTTTGAACTTAAAAGAAACGTGTTCCTGGAGGAAGTCCAATGATAAGGACCAAGTATGGTTTAATCACCGAGCGTTTGTTGCATTTTGTACTTGAAATATTTGTCCCTTCTTGGTCAGGCAAAGTACCAGGCTTTGTAAGACGAGAGGTTGAGGAGTGGCGAAGCCGAACTCATATGTTAGGGTTAGGAAACTGGAACTGGAGTTGAAAGCTGATCTCAGCGAACCAATCGTTTGCTTTTGGTGATCAGCATCATTATATTATCGACCATGTTCAAATTCCTTCATAATCTACTAAGATAAGACTTCGTAATCAATAGCATAAGAGAAGAGAATAAAGACGATGTGATTAAATGCATTGATTATACAAGTGCGGCATTCGGGAGGTATTCGAGTACACTGCTGGCATAAGAAATCAAAAAAGAAGATCTGGACAACAAACTTTGCCTCAACCTGTATGATATTTGACCTCTTAATTTTCATGAAAGAGTCAGAATAATTCTTTTGAGAGCATAAGAAATTATCAGAGTCTAAATTGTTCAGAATTAATATATAACAAAAATTCCAAAGAAACTGTTCAAATGCCTTCCCCGCATGCGAACTCTAGGCCTATATACTTTGATTTTCTCTCAATTTTCTTTGTCTTCAATGATAATTACAAATCATATTGGTATTCTCTTTAAAGACAATGCAAGAGCAAGAAGGAAATAAATAATGAAAATGAAGAAAGCAATCATTTAGATAGGAAAACTCCCAGTATATTTGACGTGTTCAAGAGTACATCTCAAACCGTACTGAAGAACTGCCCGATTGCCAGCCCTGAAACCATCTCCATATGCTAATGAGGTATCTGATTCTATCTGGTGCTTGAAGAAGTCCCCAAGCTTCCTTTCAGATTGTGATCTCCTACCCTTCTTTGTTGTTGCTGAAGACGAAGAGGCTGATGAGGTGGACGCACCAAAACTGCCAGAACCTGACATGATCTCTGAATCTAACCACATATGCGCCAGCACCTGGCAGATTCCTTCTTCCACTTCTGGACTCAGTCCACGGTACCCTGCATGATTAGGCTGCAATTAATCAGCTAATTTCTATTCCACAGGGTGATCAGAGAAGTTACCATTGATGGAATCATTTTATAAGATTTTACTAGATTTTGTGTGCTGCCAGCTGCAACAATTACACAAACCCCAAAGGACGCCATATAACCAATCGAGTACTGCTATGACACCCAAAAACTAGCTAATAAAAGGTTTTCAAGGTCATTAGATGGATGGCATCTGGAATGAACATGCGAAATGCCTTGGCACGTGTCACATGCCATCCATCCCAAAGACTTCTTTTGGGTAATAAGATGGGAAACAAAATATTTTCCTTCTCTGAATCGTATGGCTTGAAAAATTAGCAATATCTATCACAATATATGAGCAAATGATAAGATCAATTTCGACTACATGTTTCATTTTTGAATCACAAATATCAAATGCATCCACAAATCCCAGAGACGAGATCGAGTGATAGGATAGGAAGCGGCAACTCTTTGACGAGAATCCCCACTCTTTGACGAGAATCCCCGTATAAACAAATTAAATGAATTTCTCTTTTTTAAAGCAAAATATATTAACTAGATAATGATATGAATAAAACAAGGACAATTACAAAAAATTGCTAGAGAAAAAAAGGAAAAACAAAACACCATAAAAAATAAATAACAATAAGATCAAGGATGAAGCATCCTATGGATCATGAAAATCACAAAATTATCAATTTGAATCATCTAGCTTGAAGCATGGAGAATATATGTGACTATTAATAGATTTTCTTCTGATTCTTACGTCTTCTGGTATAAAGAATATTAAATCTCTTATCCAACTGAGAATTGACACAACGAATGGTCTAATCTGATGAAAGAGCTAAGGATTGTTTTAACTGATAAATCAACAAATGATGAAGCAACCAACAATAAGGAGCTAGTAAAGGAAAGAACATCAATCACTATCTCTAGATGAGAGTCTGAACTTGATTCCATGTTTTGAGAACAAACCAAAATTTCTAAGGAAGGATCTTCCACCAACTAGGTAGGAGGTTGAACTTCTGGTGGAATGTCATGCACCTAATATTTAAAAATACTTTCATTGGTGAGCCTTGAAATAGTTTGATAATTTATGACCTAATGTATGGCAAAAGCAGTATGATGGTATGTCTTCAAATTTAAAATTAACACAACTCACTTTGATCTGTTGGTTGGGAGCTTAGGCTACCAACTAAGAGGTTTTGGATTCGAGTCTTGTATATGCGTTGTATGTGTGAGTTTGTCTTAATTGGCCTAAATGTCTCAAAAAAAAATGATGTCTTCAAATTTCATCCTCTGCCAATATATAGACAACAGTGACTCAATCCACACCTCCTTATCAAAATGACTTGCCCTTTAATTCATCATATAAGATGTGAAACTTGGGGCAAGAAGGATAATCAACCTTTTACTCTATCAAAACCAGGGATTCAAAATTCTAAGAATTACTACTAACTTAGA